>OU343217.1:90006209-90118020 GCA_910596185.1 Chrysanthemum makinoi | reverse complement strand
GTTCGCGAGCGGATCTATCCAGAGAACAAGAATAATAATCGAGATATTCGCGACGCCGGATACCTAGTGAAACATGATGACACCGAATATACAAACATGATAAAAACCGGACGCCAGAAGCCACGAAGAGCCAAACTCAAGCATAAAGACCGATGGTTCCGGTTTCAGGAAATCCTTTTGATTTCGCCAATTCCAGCCTCTCACTGCAACAATAGAATTAGAGACAAGCTGGTACCCACCTTTTGTCATTCACTTAGATGAGTTATAAAAATGCAACATACAAAAAAAGTAAAAGTATGAAGAAAAACAAGCTATCAAGTTTATGCAAAAGAGACACACCCGGTAACATGTATGTTTGTAGTTTGAGCAAACCGCTCCTGACTACTGAATGTACCAACACGCCCGAGAAACTATAGAAGCCGACAAGACAGCTTACCAGCAGATCACTCGATGAACCAAAGGCGTTGTTTCGCAGAATCCAACATTTCGCGACCGTGAAAATCGAATGAATAGCCCACGGTTTTTCGCAGAATAAGCAAACGAATAGCTAGAGGTTGGTTATAAAGTAATGACCAAAAAAGATAACGGTAAAAACTTGGCTTAACCTCACCAGTATTTCTGGTTTATGTGGACGCCCTAGGGATCCCTTATCTCTGTGATTCTGCCATAAAACATTTTATCATAACACTATAAACATAAACGAAATAACAAAATGGAAACAAGAGTTTTGTAATTATGATCAAACTAACGATGCACCAATGGTACCAGCCTAGCCAAGAGCCATGCTTCCAACGCTGATACATCAACTATCAAAGATCTTCGTGGCATGAAAAGGACTTATTGTCGCTACATGAAGTAACGCTTGATACATCAACTATCAAAGATCTTATGATCAAACTAACGATGCACCATTGGTACCAGATCTACATCGACTACATTTGTATATGCGAACATATACACTTCGCATCTATGCCGAGACAAAACCACTATTCCAAATGCCCATGTCCAAAACCATTATCCCAAATAACCCATGTCCCAACCTGCCTTCAGTGGAAAGTGCAAAAGTGGAATAACTCTCATACACAATACTTGTTCTACCCATCTCCAGTAGATACTTGCATCCAAATCACTAAATTATCGAACTCAAAATTTGTTGGACCCAACCACCGCTTTTGTTGCATCCCAATCATTACCAAACCATGTATTAAAGTAACCACCGTGTGTGCGCACTATTTCTCCCTCATATTCTATCATTTCATCTTAAAGATTTTACAGCTTTTAATATCTCACTTGTGTTCTATCTAGATTTCTCGAGATATATGACTCCGGTTCTCTCGTTTGTCGGTGATTTTTTATGCTTATTTGTGAATTTTCTTATAAAAGCGTTGTTTGGCATTATGGTATAATGCGCCTATATTTTATCATGTGAGATGCAAGTTCAACTATAAGAGTTGTGATAGCTTCAAGTAACTCAAGAAGCTCTAGAAATAATTTGATTATGGTTTAGAAACGATTAACGCTATAACGGTGAAAAAAGAAACTTTACCTTCATATTGAGATTTGATATAAAGGCAAAGGCATCTCGCCATCAGATAGCTTGGATTTATCGTATGGTGTCTCTTTGGTTTTTGTGTTGTTCTAACGTCCACCCCACAACAAAGATGTCCTTCATGATAAGCTGCTACATGGCGGAGCTTGCTTACACCTGCTTCAATAACACACGAAGTTAGTAGAGGTGACAACATAGATTATTAGTTTATGAGTCAAATGAATTTATGAGGGAGTCTTTACTTTTCAATGCAACCTTCTAAGTTGTTTTATAAATATGGTTCATTATCTCAATATGTTTATAAATATGGTGCATGATCTAATAGATTATTAGTTCAGTTGTGTGTGCTAAATATGGTTTCGTGTTACTTTCAACATGTTAACCGGCTCAAACACATTTCCACCTTCATCCTGCTCCATTAATTTTTCGATTTGACCTTAATGATATAAAACCTAACCCATTCCTAAGCAAATGGTCAAAATTGTCACATCTAAGTATTAGGCATATTAACATGTGAGAAAAAAGAGAAACCTGACTATTGTTTTTTCCAGTTAAAGCATCCACCATAGCACCGCTTTGCTCAAACTCGTGAGCTTTTAAATGCATTGAAAAACATTAGTCTCCCATTTTATTTGCATACTTTTCGGTGATTATCATGATATCCATTACACCAACTGATTGACATTAGGTTATTGATAGGATGTTAGCCATTAATCACTGACGGTCAATAATTCACAAAAGTTTGACCACCGCAATGATATGCCGCCAAAACTATACGTAATTCAAACCGCTACCAATTTCGGGGACGCCACCGATTATATATGCATGAAGTGACAAGTGAGTCATAAACGGCTTTACTAAACCGATGCAAGCTTCTCTTCGAAACCACCGTCTGGATAACATTGCAGAAAGCGCATAACGCGACTTTCTCTTCAACCCAAGTTTAAACTATCCAATATTTTGATAAAAATCGTCAATAAATGAGAGTTAAAAAATAATTGCTTGTTGTATATGGCTCGTGATTGGAGCAATTCTTTGGCAAATACAAAGCACCATAAAGACCTTCATTATCCGCATATATTGATGAAGTGTATGAACGAATTGAGTTCGCCAAATAACAAAAACATTGTCGATGCATGAAAAGCCAATATTATGTCATTAGTAATTATCGAATAGAATGGAATACCTTGACAAGAGCCTTTATAGTAAGCCAATATATGATGATGAGACGCGTTATCAATAGAATCATCATCGCGATAAGATGAATAACAATCTTCTCTTCACCGCTAATGCACATGAGAATAACTCAAACATTAAAAAGTATTTATCATTCACAAAAAATTAGCTTATGTGATTACTTTAGGTCAAGATCCTCGATGATGATACATGATGATTCTCGGCGGTTGAAAAAAGGGTTTGGAACATGATGGAGGAAAAACATACGTCCCTTCATATATAACAAATTCAAATAAGGCTTTACATTAAATAAGGTCCGCATAAAACAAATGATGATCTAGAAACATTTACAAATAAGGCTTTACATTGGATGAAGAGCATTGAGTGAAAAAGTGACTAACTTGATGCTATAATCATTGATCAAAGTTGTGTTTAGCCTGGATACGTGCCCTTCATGAAAGCATCAATATCATCATCATTGTATGCTTTTAGTTAATTTTCTCCATATTGTGTCCGTGAACAAACTAAATCAGCTTCGCCAAAACACCTAAAAGTCCTATCCTAATTAACTGCATATCCTACATATAACTCAATCATATTCAGATTTAATCACTTATAAATCGTATCCTAACATCATTATGCTACATTTATCTTAACTAAATCACCACACATTATCCACATTAGCTAATGATTCAATTCAATCACACATAAATCCTTTCCTAACGTCTTTACGCTAAGTGTATATTCACGATAATTCGAGAAAAAGGGTAAGTAATAATAATGAAACCCGCACTCACTACCATATTAGAGTGTCTAAGAGTCGGTTCATTCATATATATTGGAGACAAAACTCCAAAACGGTAATGAAAGTATGTATGATTTTAAACAAATAATAACAAAACTAAATAGAAGAAACAAATAATAACATATAGCAATCATGATAGCTCTCATAGGCATAGACACTAAGAATCATGCAAAATACAATATAAATTGAAAATCTTCAAAAATCAAATAAGAAAAAAAATTTACAATGCCTGTTCATCATAATCACTTTCTTGGGAGTTTTCATCAGAACTATGTGCTTGGTTTCTTTGTTGCGTGGCTTAAAAATTGAAAACCAACCATCAAAACATGTGTGTTTGTTTGTGTTTGTATTAGGGTGCGTAATTGAATTGTTTTAGGGTTGCAAAGAGACCTGATATGGGATGAATTGGATCGACTTCTTTTAGTTTCCTAAAATCCAACTAATTACTAAATATAATGATATCCTTTATAGATTTGAAGTTACATAATTCCTCCAAAACAATTTGGTGGCTCAATGGTTAAGATACCATAGTCTTCGCATAAGGTCAAGTTCGAATCCTTGCGCATTATTTTTGACTCGTATTTAATCCAATTTATGTATTAAATATGTGCTTACGTGGACATAATATGATGACATGGAAATATGACATGGAATTATGGGATGCCAAGTGGCATTTTATGTGGCATGCCTCCTCTTATATATAATGTATAGATATATATATATATATATATATATATATATATATATATATATATATATATATATATATATATATATATATATATATATATATATATATATATATATATATATAGGAATATGGTGTCGCATATATAATTTGGATAAGTCGATAACGGTAGTCAGAGCTTAAAGATATATGACTAATTCACTCAGCTAGTGTTTGATTTCATTTCTCATAACATTTTATGTGTTTAGCAATAATCAAACGCACCTTTTTTGTGTGATGGGTTGTGTACGTTGTTGGAGTCTTACATCGAAATGGGCTTCGGCCCACCTGATCAAACAAACAACTTACAACTCTTTGTTTTGAAGCGCATGGCCCAACACAACAACAGCTTTAGCAACGGGCAGCGTTAAGGTTGGTTCGGTAGTAAACATGGTATTTTCAAAATTTAGTAACCACAGGGGTGTTCATGGGTTGGGTAATATCCAATAAACCAAAACCTAAACCAACCGGAATCAAAATAACCAAACCAACTCGAATCAAACCGAATCAAGGCTTTCAAACCGAACCCGAACGAAATTAAATATATATATATATATATATATATATATATATATATATATATATATATATATATATATATATATATATATATATATATATATATATATATTTATATATTTATTAAAAATATATTAAAACACTTTTTAATATAAATATATAAATATATATATATATATATATATATATATATATATATATGTATATAATATTTTTGCTTGAAATGTTTTTTAAATATATATAAATAAATGAATAAATTATTAAATTAGGTAATTTACATTCGGTTCGGTTTTGGTTATTGGGGTTCGGCTGTTTCGTTCCGGTTTAGTTAAATTTGAATTCGCCCGCTCTCGGTTATACCCAGAGAAAAAAAAAGTAACCGAATAAACCGAACCGAACAAACCGATAACCGAACCGATGAACACCCCTACCAGGTTTAGCCGCAAAGACTCAAACCACATTCATTTAACCTTACAGCATGACTCAAACTAAATGCAAATTTTACAACCCTGGGTTGACACTGTCAAATCAATTTAAAACCAAATGTATGCCAAGACCAAACCAAACGAACTCTCAAGCATGGGTTTTTGACCACCCGACTGAGCAAAACAACTCACACGACCACCCTTGTGGTCTTGTGCTAACCGTAGGTGTTGGAATCTAATTGTAAACTATTTGTTGTTTAAGAATATTTGTTTACTACTAGCCTAAGAAAATGACGATGAGATAATTGAGACAACACAAACTTTATCAACTACGATTGATATAGAACATAACAACTAAATAAATGAAACCTGTTAAATGGGAACAAAACAACATACATACAATATGATGACCTTGTCTTTAGCAATACAAAGATCCCTTCCAGGATATATATCCACACTAGTAGCAAAAGCAACTACTAGAAGCAATCACTAAATCGATCAACGTGTTGTCTCTCCGCACGACACAAACAAAACACCCGTTAAAGAGTCTAGCACGGAAGATATTCCCGTCCTTAAAGGTGTTACGTGCTCGATTCGTTGCAAGCCTCCTACGTAACGCACCCGTGATTGATGCACTTACGCTTGTCTATTGTCACGAACAATTATAACGCAATGTAAATGGCGGAGCAGAAAATCGCAATATGACAATATGAAGAGGCAAGATAGAGCAAGTTAGAAGCTCTTTAAAACTATGACTGTATATTCGTTGTGTATATCTTAATAGGAGTTGCTATAACTCATTTATATAGGGTCATGATAAGCAAAACAAGGAGTTAACCTTGTTCTTAGTTTAAAAACTAGGGTCATGGGGAGATGGTTGCATTCGAAGAATGCCTTCCAAATCTACCCCACTCTCCTACTTTCTTGTTTGAATTGTCACCATAACACATATACACATGGGTAGTTTCTACTTCATAAGCTTATACCGCAAGCTCCATAATGTGTACAATAAGTCGAGACATAGACAATTTGTACCTTTTGCTTCAACCATGCAAAAACTTGAAAACCTCAACATAAATGCCAACAATCCCCCACTAGGTTGAAAAGTTTTCTGCTACTCTGATAGGTGTGTCACGAAAGTGTCATTATGATTAAAACCTCCGCTATTGAAGCATGTAAAGTGAAATCAATTCTTTGGTGTCCTAAAGGAATTAAACCACCGAACCTTAATGATCTCACACAACACACTTCTACACACTTCCCATTTTAACCATTTCATTCTCAAACTGAAATAATATGGCCATGCGCTTTAAATCCGTTTATAACCCTCTAGAGAGAAACCACAACTCTCCATTCAAGGCGACACCACCTCTAAGTTATATAGGCAAAGCTACTTTAATGTCTTCTGCTAAGACGCTTCAAAAGCTTTGTTAAGAGAATAATCTCATCCTCTTCTGGCAACGCCATGCTATCCTTTGCTATACATGAGTCAATTAATTGATAGCATCTTCTATCGATTAGTGACTTCAAGTATTACCCATTAAACTTTGTTGTAGGGTCACTACAACCGAGTCGGGTTTCCATCGCTAATCAATTTGATATGGTTTCAGACTCATGTCTCTTAGCAAGTCTCAAGAAGTCTCTCGTCAGAGCCTTAATGAGGCTTTCCAATAAGCTACTACAATGCTTACCGGTTTCATCATAAACACTCACTAAGTCTCTCGTCAGAAAATTAGTAGTGTCGAAACTCAAGTTTCTAGTTTACTTGACAAACGTGTCATAAATGGCTATTCTCAAGTGTCTCCTTAAACTTTCCATCACATATGGAGTTCTTGAGGTATTTAATCTCTAATTTACATAACCTCTTCCAAAAGTCACAATTAGGTAATAAGACAACTTCCTTCACGAAGTAATATTAAACACAAAATTTGTGCCTTCAAACAAAACTCAATGTGAGTATATGTATTCACCTACTTGTGAAGATGTATCACCACAATGATTAACCGGAAATATATACTGTGACATCTCAGGCTCAATGTGTCACATTCGAGATGCTAATGTATACACTTAACTTACTTGCAACAAGGTAAAGTTAACCTCAAACAGGCATACATTATATACCCCCACCATTTGGCATCGTCCTCCTGAAAGTAACAACTCAACGGGATTTTACAACGAGCCAACTTGCTTCATTGACTTGATTGGGCACCACTGGCCATTCGGATTTTCTCATAGAGTGAATGAGTGATAATTTCACACACGTTTGTTTTTTTTTTGTTTTTTTTTTATCATTTAAATAACAACTCATAGTTTAAGTGTATTAACTTATTAACATGGAAATTTTGGACAAATCCAAAGCATCACGTTTTCAATCTAAAAACGCTCATTACTATCATGGCATGAAACAAGTCACAAAAATAGGAAATGTCGCATTCCTGCATGAATGAGTATGCCATGTATCACATAATATTTGAATGACCCAGCTCTAGCAAATTTACAAACTATTTACCTCATGTTTTATCAACAAAATTTATAACAAGTATTTTCTTCATTTCTTAATACCAATAACAAGTCGATGTTAAGATAAAGCAAAAAATAATATACTCTTTTCTTAGATTAAGGGATAGCCGCAATGCTAAGGCCTAAAATTTTGCTAGACCCCTCTCCGCAGCTCTCACATATATCATATATTTCTCGAGTGAACCATAATAGTAAAGTTTCTTCTTAAACTTCATCATTATAAAGTTGCCACATTTGTAAACATATTTGTTTAATTGCATTTTTCATTATAAATGACAATATATGTTCAAAACAACGCATATTGACAATTGGAACTTTATAATTATTGCCAACTAATTGTTTACGTGTCCTGCTTTCACGGATTCGCATATTTCCAAGCCTTTACATAGTGCATTTCACTGAACATACAATCACAAGCTTAAGCATGCCAATCTTAGTAGGGCAACATGTATATACAGAAACACAATGAGGCACAAAGCAACTTGTAGTAATTGCTTTCACTTAATTATGAACCAACATGTCCATAATAAACACTTTAAAAAACCCCCACCATAGGATTCTATCTGATCAACACATGGCTTCATAGTGATAAATAAAATCAACAACGACCTCATATGTAGTTATCATTCTTTTATGTATCAACTCGATATCTCAACTTTAAATACACATTTTGTCAAAATGCAATTTGCAAATTCTTAAACAAATACGTACATAATTAAATTTACAAATATGTTTAATTTATACAACATCACAAGCGCTAAACACCTTTTAAGATTGTTGGAATCTAATAGTAAACTATTTGTTGTTTAAGAATATTTGTTTACTACTAGCGTAAGAAAATGACGATGAGATAATTGAGACAACACAAACTTTATCAACTATGATTGATATAGAACATAACAACCAAATAAATGAAACTTGTTAAATGGGAACAAAACAACATACATACAATATGATGACTCCAACAGCCTTTAGCAATACAAAGATCCCTTTGTGACATATATCCACACTAGTAGCAAAAGCAACTACTAGAAGCAATCACTAAATCGATCAGCGTGTTGTCTTCTCTCAGTAACCAAACAAAACACCCGTTAAAGAGTCTAGCACGGAAGATATTCCCTGTCCCTAAAAGGTGTTTACGTGCTCGATTCGCTGCAAGCCTCCTACGGAATACCCCGTGATTGATGCGCAGCACCCCCGTTGTCTATTGTCAGCTGAACAATTACAACGCGAATGTAAATGGCGAGCACAAAGTCGCAATATGACAATATGAAGAGGCAAGATAGAGCAAGTTAGAAGCTCTTTGAAACTATGATCTGTGTGTATATTCTGTTGTGTATATCTTAATAGGAGTTGCTATAACTCATTTATATAGGGTCATGATAAGCAAAACAAGGAGTTAACCTTGTTCTTAGTTTAAGTAAAAAAACTAGGGTCATGGGGAGATGGTTGCATTCGAAGAATGCCTTCCAAATCTACCCCACTCTCCTACTTTCTTGTTTGAATTGGTCAGCCATACACACATATACACATGGGTAGTTTCTACTTCATAAGCTTATACCGCAAGCTCCATAATGTGTACAATAAGTCACCACATAGACAATTTGTACCTTTTGCTTCAACCATGCAAAAACTTGCAAACCTCAACATAAATGCCAACAGTAGGTAGCAAACACCCTATGTGGGTGTTTTCCCTTTGTGACCCGAGGCAAAATAAAAAAATGATGCAACACTTAAGACGGCCCATGGGTTGTGGTTGCTCAAGCAACTCATGACACACCTATTGTGGTGTGGTTTTCCCCTAAGCCGTACCAACAACCCGACCACTCTTTGTGTCTCCTGTCTTAATCAGTAACATAACTAGTTACACTAGTTAGTTTTTCAAGAAGTGAAGAAAATAAAGTGGTCACAGCTTTAGGTTAAAGGTTTCGGCACAAGCAAAGAAACAAGAAACACCACGAAACCATCTTGCACTTAACAACACTATCAAAATCATGCCACTGTGGTGAAAACCACAGTGGATTTCGACTCAAAATCAATCACCAACATTCAACAAGTTCAACCTCTTAATCTAATAAGTCAACCAAAAAATAAAAAAACCATACTTAAGGACTTATTCATTGTAGCCAACACTTAGATTTAGTTTGGATTTTATGACATCCGCATTATAACTAGCAACAATAATGATTTTATTCTCGAATTTAACACATACGATCGGTATAAAAATATATCAAAACAACATCTCATCTCTACCAAATAACAAATTTATTAAAGATGAACAATAACGTAAATAATTAATAACAAATCAAGATCCTTACAAAGGGGCATGTTAGTGAATCGATTGGAAGGAGAGACCAAATCAAAGTAACACTTGAATACCAAATCACCGGATCCAAACCAAGCAGGAACCCAAACCACCAAAGCCTTATCTCTTTGATTTTGATAATAATTTTTAGGGTATGACTAGCATGGGAAAGGAGATGCAGAAAAGAAGAGGCAGCTATGGTCTATCCTCATCAATCCTCTTTTTATGTTTTTGACTTTGAATGAGAAGCAGAGAAAAAGTGGCGATGATAATGAGAGGGTAAAAAAAACAAAGGGTGGTAGTGGGTGACAGAGAAAAGGATAAGATTATACTTATAAGGTGAGATCAATACAAAACATATTTAATTTAAAAAACAAATCATAAGATCTCAACCATTCATCTTCTTTTCATCTAATGGATGAGATGAAAGAAAAATTAACAAAGAAAGGGTAGAAATGTAATTCTATAAAAACTCACTTTCCACCCTTTTCCCTCACTCTTGTCCCATTCTTCATTTTCCACCCATTCATTTCAATTCAATTTATAAATTATATATCTCACAGATCTATTGTCCCTCACTCTTGTCCCATTCTCCATTCTCATTTATTCATTTCCAGCAACTTAAAACCCAAGTGGTTTTAGTTCATTTTCATAAAAAAAAATTACAAAAAATTTGATTTATAAAGAAAAATAGGTGCTAAAGGATTCGTTGAAGGAGGAGTTGCTTCCATTGTTGCTTCCATTCGCTGAATGTTGTTCAAGCGCCGATGTAAGTTAGATCT
The DNA here is from genome assembly GCA_910596185.1 of Chrysanthemum makinoi. Lineage (NCBI taxonomy): Eukaryota > Viridiplantae > Streptophyta > Magnoliopsida > Asterales > Asteraceae > Chrysanthemum > Chrysanthemum makinoi. The sequence continues at coordinate 90,107,212 of OU343217.1, read as the reverse complement.
GGACGGTTTCACGCATCACCACCGTTACCTTTATCCATCTCAACGTCACCGTCATCGTTAACGGAATCAGTTACAGGTTGTTGTTGTTCAGTAGATGATGATGATTGTTCTTCGTTTTGATTGTTGGTTTGAAGTGGAACTCATTTGTGTTAAAAAAAGAAATGAAGAATGTGAAAGTTTGATTTATAATTGAATTGGTTAAAGTCTTTGGGTGAAGGTGACATGGATGGATGAGAGAGTAAGAGTGAGTAGAAAGTCCGTGTGAGAGTGAATGAGAGAGAAAATGGGGGTGGGTAAAAGTATGAGTATATTAATAGTTTAATGGACCAACCTACCCTTTTATGAAATTAAATGAAACATTGATACGTGAGATCCACCCGTTGGATGTATAAAAAAATCAATGGCTTAGATTGAGCTATTTGTTCTTTAGTTATTTTGTGTTCCGTATTGAACTTTTCCCTTATACTTATTGGTATTTTTAATTTATTGTGTACCCCGTGTCCCGCTGAGCTAAACTGTAACCGCGGTATCATGGTTTGGTAAAATTACGAGAAAAACGTTTCTGGACACGTTTTTGTGAAAATAGTATAAAAAAAAAATTATCGACTCTGGGGATTAATTATAAATTTTGTCTACCACTACTGCAGTGTCGGTACGTGTGCGGTGTCGGTTATTCAGGAGAAACGAGATAACCTCTCGTTTTAATTTTTAAATTATCAGCAAATGACAGGAAATAATAAATTTTCAATTCCGGATAAAATTATGCAATGTAAATTGTCAGGATCGATTAATATATATATTTATGTGGTTTGGAGGTCGGGGTTGGTGGAAGAAGATGAAGATCTTCATTCTTTTTAGTGAGAGAAACTAGAGAGAGGGAGGAGAAAACAATGGAAACTTTTATTGATAAACACAAGCAAACACTAACCAAATGATTCACCTCACCCCTCATGGAGAGTCATGAGGTGTCACACCCCCAAATTACGTGTTTTGCAGCGGAATTGAATACCTTGGGGGAGGACTGTCATAGCATCAAAGTTACAGTTATATCGAACGACCTAAAGTGTCGTTTAGAAAATACATCGTTTGATTAATAAAACAATCAGAGTTTACAAAATGTAGGTCCCAAATGAAAATCAACTTGTGCGGAAATAAGTTTGCTACAATTCAAACGATGTTTTAAAGTACATAAAACCCAAGTGAGACGCGTCGTCATCGCGACTCCATGATGTGTCCAAATGTATGCCATGAAGTGAATACCTGAGATAAAACATGCTAAAAAGTGTCAACACAAAGGTTGAGTGAGTTCATAGAGTTTGTGTTGAAATGTAAATCCTTTCAAAATCGTTTATGCAGCAAAGGCATTGTAATCCACTCAGTTCCAAGTTCCGCCCATACAAAACTTGCAACCTGTGTGTTCACAACCCACTCTGCTAAAATGTATGTAGTTTATGTGCAACACATGATGTCAAATGAATTCACAATAGTACCTAACTCGACGTAGAACAATAGCACTTAATCAATAGGACTAGACTCAATGTATCAGTAGTCAACTGATTTAGAACATTATACGACGAAGAACTGTAGCACATAATCAATAGCACCTAACTCAATGTATCATAGAGTCAACTGACATAGTACTTTATTCGACGATGTATCAAGAGTCAACTGATTTAGAACGTTATAAAGACGATAGAACTATAGCACATAATCAATAGCAATACAAACAAGAACAATTGATATAGTACGACATTCGGTTTTGAAACAATGGTGATCATGATAGAAGTTATCCTTAAAAATTTAAAGTACTTATGAAAGTAACTAAAAATAGTTGAGCATGTATCTCCCCCAAAAAGTTTGTAAGACAAATAAGTAATAGAAAGTGGGCTACTTAACTCACCCTGGTGTGATTGATACGCTAACAAAATGAAGTGCAAGAAAATGAGGCTCGGAAACTATCCGCGACCTAAAATGAATGATATGATACTCAATGAGTTATGATGTAATGTTATGCATGCATTTCAGTATGTTATTTATACCATTTGTGAATTTTGAAAAATAATACTCTTCGTCGAAAAAATACACTTTTGACGTCGTGACCATCCAAAAATCACTTTACAATTATTTACGTCAAAATGTCATCCTACAATAGTTTCTTAATGATTTATTGTGAAATTTTAACTTTTCGTCAAAATAATGTCGCGAAATTTCATGAAAGTGACAACAATGGCTTTGAAAAACTAGTCGTAAATGGTGTACGCCGAAAGTTAGGAAACGAACTCGACGGTTTTGGAAAGCTTGTATCAAAATCTAGAAGTTTTAGTACATGAGTTTTCATCATAGAGGTCTCGAACATAAAGATAATAGAGGTTAAATATGGTGATTTTGTCCAAATGTGGTTTAAAAGTGAGTTTCGGCAAAGTTTAAGCAACCGTAAATAATTTATTACAACTCCGCTATACAAACGGTTGGTCATTTTGAAAAATATGCTTGGTGATCTCAATTTTATTAGAAGACATCTCATTACAAAAAGTTCTACGTCAACGTTAAAACAATTCTTCAACATGGTCGTTTTGGTTACCGTAACACTTGTCTCGTAAAAATAATATAGTTTTTCTAAAATAATAGTTACGGCAATTTTATGAAAACGTGTATATCTTAGTCGTTTCAAATCCGTTTTCCTACGCATTATTATACGTCCTTAGCTTTGTATCAAAGTATACTAATATATTTTTGATAAGTCAAAATAATTTATAAAGCTTAGGACTCGTTTTTGACTCGTACAAAATAAAAATAGGTTGCTGAAATTACAGAAAATATATATTTCATCGTCAAACTTGAAAAATTCATAACTTCTTCGTTATAACTCCTTTTAATCCGTTCAAGCGGCCACGGATTCGTTTTACAGTATATTTTCTAATTATCTAGGCCAAAAACTCATGTCTACTGTCGGATTTTCCAGAAAAACAAAATAAGATCAGACCACTTTATATACTTGTCGAAAATAGTTTTTCTCATACTAAACCTATTCCAATCCCTTCAAATCAACTCCAAAGCTAATCTAATCCTACCATACACCTTCTTAGGGTGTCATGGGTTCCTAATCATCATCAAGACCAAAATATAACAAGGGAATAATTATAGGATGACTTTATATATATAAACTCTAAAATCAATGTAAAAATGGTATAAATAAACACAAGTCTTGCATGTTTTTGCTCAAAATGATGAGATGAGTATGAAATGAATATGTAAGATGAAAAATAAATATGAGATGCTTACAAGTGATATGATGAGGTGATTAGAACCAAGGATTAAACCTAAACACCCTAGGTTTTTATTTCAAAACCTTAATAAGAGTGTAATCTAGATTGTTTAAAACACTTGAGCTTGAAAGATTTTTGATCCCTTGTTATCTTCTTGTAAAACCGGTTATGAGATGAAGAACAAGGAGAGAAAAGCAACTTCACTACTTGATGAATTATTGTGATGAATGAGTTGAAATTATTACATGGAGTGTATGTATATACAATCAAGGAAAAAGTCACCAACAATAAATGATACTCTCCCCCATGGCCGGTTTTGGGGGGGATATGTTTGTCAATTATATATTTTTTTTTCTTTTATTTGTGAAATGTTAAAAATGTGTAAGTGAAAAGTGTAGTTAAATAGAAATTGTAGTAACTTGTACATAGTTGTGATATTAGAGTAGTATGGATTAAAATAAGTTTTAGGGGATCAAAGTAAAGTATATTGTAGTTATAAAAATTGTAAAAATACATTCCTTGTAAAATTTGAGTGATAAAATAATTATCGAGTAATTTTTAAGAAAAGCGTCGTAATAATATAAATTTAACAATTTATATACAAAATAAATTTAAAACACTAGGTAAACTCAAAATATTATTTTTATAAACTAAATGTAAGTATAAAAATATATCGAGATCATTTTTGGAAGTATCGGATTAAATGTTCAAAATAATAACTCACGCGATAACGTTTATTTAATATAAAATTTACGCGTTTAATGTGAAATGCAAAGTCATGAATGAACTAACATAATGCAAATGATGTTAATGAAATGTAGACTAATTTAGTCCATATGAAATGTTCGTGATGATATGATCATGAATTCGCCGCTAAACCATTAAGGTTACGCTAATTTGGAACACGTAAACCTAGTTTACGATAAATGTTGAAATAGTGAAACTTGAGAAATGACTTGAAATTGCGAGTTGTCACATCTACCATCAAAAAGGAATTCACATCCCGAATTCAATTCGTGTTGGTCTCTCAGGGTTAGGTTTGATGAGGCAAGCCTTCCCATTCTCGAGCAAAACCCTCAAAAGACTTTTTGGTAATCGATTTTTACTTAATCTCACAACTCATCAAACAAGAACTGTCATGAGATTAGGCTAAATCGGTTCGAGCAACGGTCTTTTGAAAATTTGGCTTGGTCATAGAATTGTTACACATATAAGCCTACTACCCTTCATTGCATGATTCTTCCTGATTAGAGACATAGGTGATCAGTCTATGTATAATTTAGGAGTAACTATGCAATGCTTGGACTAATCGACTCATATGATGTTTGGTATTAAGTCATAAACCCGCATGTACAATGAGTATGCACTTATGATGAAATGATGAGATGCTATGATGATGCGGTTATAGTCTAGGGTCAATGATGCAACCTAGTTCTCTATAACCGAAGCTCTGATACCAATTTGTCACACCCCCAAATTACGTGTTTTGCAAATGAATTGAATACCTTGGAGAGGACTGTCATAGCATCAAAGTTACAGTTATATCGAACGACCTAAAGTGTCGCTTTAGAAAATACATCGCTTGATTAATAAAACAATCAGAGTTTACAAAGTAGGTCCCAAATGAAAATCAACTTGTGCGGAAATAAGTTTGTACAATTCAAACGATGTTTTAAAGTACATAAAACCCAGTGAGACGCTCGTCATCGCGACTCCATGATGTGTCCAAATGTATGCCATGAAGTGAATACCTGAGATAAAACATGCTAAAAAGTGTCAACACAAAGGTTGAGTGAGTTCATAGAGTTTGTGTTGAAATGTAAATCCTTTCAAAATCGTTTATGCAGCAAAGGCATTGTAAATCCACTCAGTTCCAAGTTCCGCCCATACAAAACTTGCAACCTGTGTGTTCACAACCCACCGCCAAAATGTATATAGTTTATGTGCAACACATGATGTCAAATGAATTCACAATAGTACCTAACTCGACGTAGAACAATAGCACTTAATCAATAGGACTAGACTCAATGTATCAGTAGTCAAATGATTTAGAACATTATACTGATGAGAATCAGTAGCACATAATCAATAGCACCTAACTCAATGTATCAGAGTCAATGACATAGTACTTTATTCGACGATGTATCAAGTTAGTCAACTGATTTAGAACGTTATAATGACGTAGAACTATAGCACATAATCAATAGCACATAAACAAGAACAATTGATCTAGTACGACATTCGGTTTTGAAACAATGGTGATCATGATAGAAGTTATCCTTAAAAATTTAAAGTACTTATGAAAGTAACTAAAAATAGTTGAGCATGTATCTCCCCCAAAAAGTTTGTAAGACAAATAAGTAATAGAAAGTGGGGCTACGAACTCACCTGGTGTGATTGATATGCTAACAAAATGAAGTGCAAGAAAATGAGGCTCGGAAACTATCCGCGACCTAAAATGAATGATATGATACTCAATGAGTTATGATGTAATGTTATGCATGCATTTCGTATGTTATTTATACCACTTGTGAATTTTGAAAAAATAATACTCTTCGTCGAAAAAATACACTTTTGACGTCGTGACCATCCAAAAATCACTTTACAATTATTTACGTCAAAATGTCATCCTACAATAGTTTCGTAATGATTTATTGTGAAATTTTAACTTTTCACGCCGAAAATAATGTCGTCGGAAATTTCATGAAAGTGACAACAATGGCTTTGAAAAACTAGTCGTAAAATGGTGTACGTCGAGCGTTAGGAAACGAACTCGACGGTTTTGGAAAGCTTGTATCAAAATCTAGAAGTTTTAGTACATGAGTTTTCGTCATAGAGGTCTCGAACATAAAGATAATAGAGGTTAAATATGGTGATTTTGTCCAAATGTGGTTTAAAAGTGAGTTTCGGCAAAGTTTAAGCAACCGTAAATAATTTATTACAACTCCGCTATACAAACGGTTGGTCATTTTGAAAAATATGCTTGGTGATCTCAATTTTATTAGAAGACATCTCATTACAAAAAGTTCTACGTCAACGTTAAAAACAGCCTTCAACATGGTCGTTTTGGTTACCGTAACACTTGTCTCGTAAAAAAATAATATAGTTTTTCTAAAAATAATAGTTACGGCAATTTTATGAAAACGGTATATCTTAGTCGTTTCAAACCGCTTTTCTACGATTATACGCCTTAGCTTCGTATCAAATTATACTAATATATTTTTGATAAGTCGAAATAATTTATAAAGCTTAGGACTCGTTTTTGACTCGTACAAAATAAAAATAGGTTGCTGAAATTACAGAAAAATATATATTTCGTCAGTCAAACTTGAAAAATTCATAACTTCTTCAAGTTATAACTCCGCTTTAATCCGTCAGCGGCCACGGATTCTTTTTAAAGTATATTTTCTAATTATCTAGGCCAAAAACTCATGTCTACTGTCGGATTTTCCAGAAAAACAAAATAAGATCAGACCACTTTATATACTTGTCGAAAATAGTTTTTCTCGTACTAAACCTATTCCAATCCCTTCAAATCAACTCCAAAGCTAATCTAATCCTACCATACACCTTCTTAGGGTGTCATGGGTTCCTAATCATCATCAAGACCAAAATATAACAAGGGAATAATTATAGGATGACTTTATATATATAAACTCTAAAATCAATGTAAAAATGGTATAAATAAACACAAGTCTTGCATGTTTTTGCTCAAAAATGATGAGATGAGTATGAAATGAATATGTAAGATGAAAAATAAATATGAGATGCTTACAAGTGATATGATGAGGTGATTAGAACCAAGGATTAAACCTAAACACCCTAGGTTTTTATTTCAAAACCTTAATAAGAGTGTAATCTAGATTGTTTAAAACACTTGAGCTTGAAAGATTTTTGATCCCTTGTTATCTTCTTGTAAAACCGGTTATGAGATGAAGAACAAGGAGAGAAAAGCAACTTCACTACTTGATGAATTATTGTGATGAATGAGTTGAAATTATTACATGGAGTGTATGTATATACAATCAAAGAAAAAGTCACCAACAATAAATGCATACTTCTTCCCCCCCATAGGGCCGGTTTTGGGGGGGATATGTTTGTCAATTATATATATTTTTTTTCTTTTATTTGTGAAATGTTAAAAATGTGTAAGTGAAAAGTGTAGTTAAATAGAAATTGTAGTAACTTGTACATAGTTGTGATATTAGAGTAGTATGGATTAAAATAAGTTTTAGGGGATCAAAGTAAAGTATATTGTAGTTATAAAAATTGTAAAAATACATTCCTTGTAAAATTTGAGTGATAAAATAATTATCGAGTAATTTTTAAGAAAAGCGTCGTAATAATATAAATTTAACAATTTATATACAAAATAAATTTAAAACACTAGGTAAACTCAAAATATTATTTTTATAAACTAAATGTAAGTATAAAAATATATCGGGATCATTTTTGGAAATAACGGATTAAATGTTCAAAATAATAACTCACGCGATAACGTTTATTTAATATAAAATTTACGCGTTTAATGTGAAATGCAAAGTCATGAATGAACTAACATAATGCAAATGATGTTAATGAAATGTAGACTAATTTAGTCCATATGAAATGTTCGTGATGATATGATCATGAATTCGCCGCTAAACCATTAAGGTTACGCTAATTTGGAACACGTAAACCTAGTTTACGATAAATGTTGAAATAGTGAAACTTGAGAAATGACTTGAAATTGCGAGTTGTCACATTCGCCCATCCAAAAGGAATTCACCCCTAATTCAGTTCTGTTGGTCTCTCAGTGGTTAGGTTTGATGAGGCAAGCCTTCCCATTCTCGAGCAAAACCCTCAAAAGACTTTTGGTAACCGATTTTTTTTTACTTAATCTCACAACTCATCAAACAAGAACTGTCATGAGATTAGGCTAAATCGGTTCGAGCAACGGGTCTTTTGAAAATTTGGCTTGGTCATAGAATTGCTTACACATATAAGCCTACTACTCCCTTCATTGCATGATTCTTCCTGAATTAGACATAGGTGATCAGGCTATGTATAATTTAGGAGTAACTATGCAATGCTTGGACTAATCGACTCATATGATGTTTGGTATTAAGTCATAAACCCGCATGTACAATGAGTATGCACTTATGATGAAATGATGAGATGCTATGATGATGCAGTTATAGTCTAGGGTCAATGATGCAACCTAGTTCTCTATAACCGCTCGATACCAATCATCACACCCCCAAATTACGTGTTTTGCAGCGGAATTGAATACCTTGGGAGAGGACTGTCATAGCATCAAAGTTACAGTTATATCGAACGACCTAAAGTGTCATTTAGAAAATACATCGCTTGATTAATAAAACAATCAGAGTTTACAAAATGTAGGTCCCAAATGAAAATCAACTTGTGCGGAAATAAGTTTGCTACAATTCAAACGATGTTTTAAAGTACATAAAACCCAAGTGAGACGCGTCGTCATCGCGACTCCATGATGTGTCCAAATGTATGCCATGAAGTGAATACCTGAGATAAAACATGCTAAAAAGTGTCAACACAAAGGTTGAGTGAGTTCATAGAGTTTGTGTTGAAATGTAAATCCTTTCAAAATCGCTTTTGATGCAAAGCAAAGGCATTGTGTATCCACTCAGTCCCAAGTTCCGCCCATACAAAACTTGCAACCTGTGTGTTCACAACCCATTGCCAAAATGTATATAGTTTAGGTGCAACACATGATGTCAAATGAATTCACAATAGTACCTAACTCGACGTAGAACAATAGCACTTAATCAATAGGACTAGACTCAATGTATCAGTAGTCAACTGATTTAGAACATTATCTGACGAGAACTGTAGCACATAATCAATAGCACCTAACTCAATGTATCGTAGTCAACCTGACATAGTACTTTATACGACGATGTATCAGTAGTCAACTGATTTAGAACGTTATACGACGTAGAACTATAGCACATAATCAATAGCACATAAACAAGAACAATTGATCTAGTACGACATTCGGTTTTGAAACAATGGTGATCATGATAGAAGTTATCCTTAAAAATTTAAAGTACTTATGAAAGTAACTAAAAATAGTTGAGCATGTATCTCCCCCAAAAAGTTTGTAAGACAAATAAGTAATAGAAAGTGGGGCTACGAACTCACCTGATGTGATTGATATGCTAACAAAATGAAGTGCAAGAAAATGAGGCTCGGAAACTATCCGCGACCTAAAATGAATGATATGATACTCAATGAGTTATGATGTAATGTTATGCATGCATTTCGTATGTTATTTATACCACTTGTGAATTTTGAAAAAATAATACTCTTCGTCGAAAAAATACACTTTTGACGTCGTGACCATCCAAAAATCACTTTACAATTATTTACGTCAAAATGTCATCCTACAATAGTTTCGTAATGATTTATTGTGAAATTTTAACTTTTCGTCGTAAAATAATGTCGTCGGAAATTTCATGAAAGTGACAACAATGGCTTTGAAAAACTAGTCGTAAAATGGTGTACGTCGAGCGTTAGGAAACGAACTCGACGGTTTTGGAAAGCTTGTATCAAAATCTAGAAGTTTTAGTACATGAGTTTTCGTCATAGAGGTCTCGAACATAAAGATAATAGAGGTTAAATATGGTGATTTTGTCCAAATGTGGTTTAAAAGTGAGTTTCGGCAAAGTTTAAGCAACCGTAAATAATTTATTACAACTCCGCTATACAAACGGTTGGTCATTTTGAAAAATATGCTTGGTGATCTCAATTTTATTAGAAGACATCTCGTTACAAAAGTTCTACGCCAACGTTAAAACAGCTTCAACATGGTCGTTTTAGTTACCGTAACACTTGTCTCGTAAAAAATAATATAGTTTTTCTAAAAATAATAGTTACGGCAATTTTATGAAAACGTATATATCTTAGTCGCTTCAAATCCGTTTCTACGTATATACGCCCTTAGCTTCGTATCAAAGTATACTAATATATTTTTGATAAGTCGAAATAATTTATAAAGCTTAGGACTCGCTTTTGACTCGCATAAAATAAAAATAGGTTGCTGAAATTACAGAAAATATATATTTCGTCGTCAAACTTGAAAATTTCATAACTTCTTCGTTATAACTCCGCTTTAATCCGCTCAAGCGGCCACGGATTCGCTTTTAAAGTATATTTTCTAATTATCTAGGCCAAAACTCATGTCTACTGTTGATTTTCCAGAAAAACAAATTAAGATCAGACCACTTTATATACTTGTCGAAAATAGTTTTTCTCGTACTAAACCTATTCCAATCCCTTCAAATCAACTCCAAAGCTAATCTAATCCTACCATACACCTTCTTAGGGTGTCATGGGTTCCTAATCATCATCAAGACCAAAATATAACAAGGGAATAATTATAGGATGACTTTATATATATAAACTCTAAAATCAATGTAAAAATGGTATAAATAAACACAAGTCTTGCATGTTTTTGCTCAAAATGATGAGATGAGTATGAAATGAATATGTAAGATGAAAATAAATATGAGATGCTTACAAGTGATATGATGAGGTGATTAGAACCAAGGATTAAACCTAAACACCCTAGGTTTTTATTTCAAAACCTTAATAAGAGTGTAATCTAGATTGTTTAAAACACTTGAGCTTGAAAGATTTTTGATCCCTTGTTATCTTCTTGTAAAACCGGTTATGAGATGAAGAACAAGGAGAGAAAAGCAACTTCACTACTTGATGAATTATTGTGATGAATGAGTTGAAATTATTACATGGAGTGTATGTATATACAATCAAGGAAAAAGTCACCAACAATAAATGCATACTCTCCCCCCCCCCCATGGCCGGTTTTGGGGGGGGATATGTTTGTCAATTATATATATATTTTTTTCTTTTATTTTTGAAATGTTAAAAATGTGTAAGTGAAAAGTGTAGTTAAATAGAAATTGTAGTAACTTGTACATAGTTGTGATATTAGAGTAGTATGGATTAAAATAAGTTTTAGGGGATCAAAGTAAAGTATATTGTAGTTATAAAAATTGTAAAAATACATTCCTTGTAAAATTTGAGTGATAAAATAATTATCGAGTAATTTTTAAGAAAAGCGTCGTAATAATATAAATTTAACAATTTATATACAAAATAAATAAATTAAAATATACAAAATAAAACTAGGTAAACTCAAAATATTATTTTTATAAACTAAATGTAAGTATAAAATATATCGGGATCATTTTTGGAAATAACGGATTAAATGTTCAAAATAATAACTCACGCGATAACGTTTATTTAATATAAAATTTACGCGTTTAATGTGAAATGCAAAGTCATGAATGAACTAACATAATGCAAATGATGTTAATGAAATGTAGACTAATTTAGTCCATATGAAATGTTCGTGATGATATGATCATGAATTCGCCGCTAAACCATAAAGGTTACGCGAATTTGGATCACGTAAACCTAGTTTACGATAAATGTTGAAATAGTGAAACTTGAGAAATGACTTGAAATTGCGAGTTGTCACATTCGCCCATCCAAAAAGGAATTCAGTCCCTGATTCAGCCGGTGTGGTCTCTCTGGTTAGGTTTGATGAGGCAAGCCTTCCCATTCTCGAGCAAAACCCTCAAAAGACATTTTGGTAACCGATTTTTACTTAATCTCACAACTCATCAAACAAGAACTGCCATGAGATTAGGCTAAATCGGTTCGAGCAACAGGTCTTTTGAAAATTTGGCTTGGTCATAGAATTGCTTACACATATAAGCCTACTACTCCTTTCATTGCATGATTCTTCCTGAATTAGACATAGGTGATCATGCTATGTATAATTTAGGAGTAACTATGCAATGCTTGGACTAATCGACTCATATGATGTTTGGTATTAAGTCATAAACCCGCATGTACAATGAGTATGCACTTATGATGAAATGATGAGATGCTATGATGATGCAGTTATAGTCTAGGGTCAATGATGCAACCTAGTTCTCTATAACCGAAGCTCGATACCAATCTGCACACCCCCAAATTACGGTTTTGTAGCGGAATTGAATACCTTGGGGAGGACTGTCATAGCATCAAAGTTAAAGTATATCGAACGACCTAAAGTGTCGCTTTAGAAAATACATCGCTTGATTAATAAAACAATCAAAGTTTACAAAATGTAGGTCCCAAATGAAAATCAACTTGTGCGGAAATAAGTTTGCTACAATTCAAACGATGTTTTAAAGTACGTAAAACCCAAGTGAGACGCGTCGTCATCGCAACTCCATGATGTGTCCAAATGCATGCCATGAAGTGAATACCTGAGATAAAACATGCTAAAAAGTGTCAACACAAAGGTTGAGTGAGTTCATAGAGTTTGTGTTGAAATGTAAATCCTTTCAAAATCGTTTATGCAGCAAAGGCATTGTAAATCCACCAGCCCAAGTTCCGCCATACAAAACTTGCAACCTGTGTGTTCACAACCCACTGCCAAAATGTGTGTAGTTTATGTGCAACACATGATGTCAAATGAATTCACAATAGTACCTAACTCACGAGAACAATAGCACTTAATCAATAGGACTAGACTCAATGTATCAAAGAGTCAACCGATTTAGAACATTATACGACGTAGAACTCAGAAGTAATAACATAATCAATAGCACCTAACTCAATGTATCAAGAGTCAATCGACATAGTACTTTATTCGACGATGTATCAGAGTCAATCGATGAACGTTATACGACGTAGAACTATAGCACATAATCAATAGCACATAAACAAGAACAATTGATCTAGTACGACATTCGGTTTTGAAACAATGGTGATCATGATAGAAGTTATCCTTAAAAAATTAAAGTACTTATGAAAGTAACTAAAAATAGTTGAGCATGTATCTCCCCCAAAAGTTTGTAAGACAAATACGTAATAGAAAGTGGGCTACGAACTCACCTGGTGTGATTGATATGCTAACAAAATGAAGTGCAAGAAAATGAGGCTCGAAAACTATCCGCGACCTAAAATGAATGATATGATACTCAATGAGTTATGATGTAATGTTATGCATGCATTTCAGATGTTATTTATACCACTTGTGAATTTTGAAAAATAATACTCTTCGTTAAAAAAATACACTTTGACGTCCGCGGACCATCCAAAATCACTTTACAATTATTTACGTCAAAATGTCATCCTACAATAGTTTCGTAATGATTTATTGTGAAATTTTAACTTTTCGTCGTAAAATAATGTCGTCGGAAATTTCATGAAAGTGACAACAATGGCTTTGAAAAACTAGTCGTAAAATGGTGTACGTCGAGCGTTAGGAAACGAACTCGACGGTTTTGGAAAGCTTGTATCAAAATCTAGAAGTTTTAGTACATGAGTTTTCGTCATAGAGGTCTCGTCTCGAACATAAAGATAATAGAGGTTAAATATGGTGATTTTGTCCAAATGTGGTTTAAAAGTGAGTTTCGGCAAAGTTTAAGCAACCGTAAATAATTTATTACAACTCCGCTATACAAACGGTTGGTCATTTTGAAAAATATGCTTGGTGATCTCAATTTTATTAGAAGACATCTCGTTACAAAAGTTCTACGCCAACGTTAAAAACATGACCTTCAACATGGTCGCTGGTTACCGTAACACTTTTCTCGTAAAAATAATATAGTTTTTCTAAAAATAATAGTTACGGCAATTTTATGAAAACGTGTATATCTTAGTCGCTTTCAAACCGCTTTCTCACGTATTATACGCCCTTAGCTTCGTATCAAAGTATACTAATATAGTTTTGATAAGTCGAAATAATTTATAAAGCTTAGGACTCGTTTTTGACTCGCATAAAAATAAAATAGGTTGCTGAAATTACGAAAATATATATTTCGTCGTCAAACTTGAAAAATTCATAACTTCTTCGTTATAACCCCGTTTTAATCCGTTCAAGCGGCCACGGATTCGTTTTAAAGTATATTTTCTAATTATCTAGGCCAAAACCTCATGTCTACTGTCGGATTTTCCAGAAAAACAAAATAAGATCAGACCACTTTATATACTTGTCGAAAATAGTTTTTCTCGTACTAAACCTATTCCAATCCCTTCAAATCAACTCCAAAGCTAATCTAATCCTACCATACACCTTCTTAGGGTGTCATGGGTTCCTAATCATCATCAAGACCAAAATATAACAAGGAAATAATTATAGGATGACTTTATATATATAAACTCTAAAATCAATGTAAAAATGGTATAAATAAACACAAGTCTTGCATGTTTTTGCTCAAAATGATGAGATGAGTATGAAATGAATATGTAAGATGAAAATAAATATGAGATGCTTACAAGTGATATGATGAGGTGATTAGAACCAAGGATTAAACCTAAACACCCTAGGTTTTTATTTCAAAACCTTAATAAGAGTGTAATCTAGATTGTTTAAAACACTTGAGCTTGAAAGATTTTTGATCCCTTGTTATCTTCTTGTAAAACCGGTTATGAGATGAAGAACAAGGAGAGAAAAGCAACTTCACTACTTGATGAATTATTGTGATGAATGAGTTGAAATTATTACATGGAGTGTATGTATATACAATCAAGGAAAAAGTCACCAACAATAAATGCATACTCTCCCCCCCCCCATGGCCGGTTTTGGGGGGGATATGTTTGTCAATTATATATATATATTTTTTTCTTTTATTTGTGAAATGTTAAAAATGTGTAAGTGAAAAGTGTAGTTAAATAGAAATTGTAGTAACTTGTACATAGTTGTGATATTAGAGTAGTATGGATTAAAATAAGTTTTAGGGGATCAAAGTAAAGTATATTGTAGTTATAAAATTGTAAAAATACATTCCTTGTAAAATTTGAGTGATAAAATAATTATCGAGTAATTTTTAAGAAAAGCGTCGTAATAATATAAATTTAACAATTTATATACAAAATAAATTTAAAACACTAGGTAAACTCAAAATATTATTTTTATAAACTAAATGTAAGTATAAAAATATATCGGGATCATTTTTGGAAATAACGGATTAAATGTTCAAAATAATAACTCACGCGATAACGTTTATTTAATATAAAATTTACGCGTTTAATGTGAAATGCAAAGTCATGAATGAACTAACATAATGCAAATGATGTTAATGAAATGTAGACTAATTTAGTCCATATGAAATGTTCGTGATGATATGATCATGAATTCGCCGCTAAACCATTAAGGTTACGCTAATTTGGAACACGTAAACCTAGTTTACGATAAATGTTGAAATAGTGAAACTTGAGAAATGACTTGAAATTGCGAGTTGTCACATGAGGGGTATTTATAGGCTCTAACTTTGCCACTTAAACGATACTAGTCCCAAAGGGCAAAGTATACTACGCATCTAGTCCAATTCACGTAAGTGACGTTATCTTTAGAAAAAGCGATGCTAACAATCTCCCTCCAAGATAGCGTCACACGTGAATGGTTACAATGAGACCTATAAATACAAAACAAAGTAAATTACAATAGTAATGAAAAATATTGACTTTCTTGAAGCGCAGAGTCTCTGTAGTCTAGATACCGAGGCAAACTTGAAGTTCTCCCTTCCGATGACCTCGGAAAATGATCTTCTTGTAGCTCAACTTCAACTGAACGTCCTAGTTAGGTTATTACTCCTCCTAACTAGTGAGCCTTTTTTTCTTTTTCACGCTCCCTCCTGAACCGCACAACTCTCTTCCAACACGCCTTTAATCTCTCGCACACGCAGTGGAGAAAGTAAACTCTTGAAGCACAATGGTTGTCGCTCCTGGGAACATTATAACAACATAACTCACTTAGTATTGCATCCAAGTTGGTAAAAAGCTCCGATGTACACCACACTACTTCCTTCTTCGCCTTAAGCAAAAATCCCTTCAAATCCAATCACGGAAGATGAAATACCAACTTCTCCCTCCCGATGGTTGCGAGCTATCGGAATCATCATAATGTTGCGTACATGTCAGATACCTTCTTGGTGCAATATTAACATCATAGCTTGATCAAAATTCTGTGAGAATATGTCGCAGAAATACTCTCAATATACGTCTCTCAAACCAACCTTAAAATCGAACCTCCTTGAATTCACCGCCAATTGTAATGACCACATATGGAGATAGCTCGATACGACTAACTTGAAAAAGAAGTAAGCATCCCAACTTGTGACTTGTTGCTTGTTCTAAATTTTTGAACAATCCACAACTTCGTGACACCGCACAACAACGTAACTCCAAAGTGATGGTTACACACTGTGAGCACTACAACGTAACTCCTTACCAATTATAACCAGATTGTCCATTCAATCACTTAAAGTGACAGTAATACCCCAACAAGTTATCTTGAGACATGCATCCAACCAACCATCGTCTCAAAGATAAAGAAGTCCACCCATGAAATGTCACTTCAATTCCGCATCAATAATACCGTACAAAAACTCCGTAGTCATTTTTCACATCTTCCTCAAGCCGTGAATATATGTATCCCTCCGTGAAATTATACCAGACCAAAAATATACCAATTTTAGTATAAAAAATTGTATCCAAAATTTCAAACTTTGGTTAACAATTTTTATCCAATTAATTCTTAAACGTGAACATGTATACTTCACCATCTCAATAATTCAGGCCGTTCCAAATTAACGCAAGGCCCATCCAACACAAATCCAGTCCACGAAGGTTCCATGATCCAAATCAAAAGAGCCAGATCCATCCTTGATAATACCCGGTTGAGGATAAAAACGTTTCATGCCCTATATATCACATGACCTAAACCTAAAAACACATTCAACAAATATAACGCCCCCTTTCTCCAATATTCTCTCACCAGACAACTTCTTAACACAAAGTCAGATCAACACCAATCATACGCCTCATCATGAAACTGCTTCTATGATATCGTTTTTCTTACCAACTCATCATATCGAACACTCCATCATCAGAACCCACTTCTTCCAAATCGATTCAATGAGGCATCAAGGTCTTGGGATAACCAAGGTCTCGGGTAGGTTGTGATAATGATTTTTGTTTTGTTTGTCATGAAAACGAACCAAAGAAAGAATGAAACTTTCGTTTTTGTACTTTCTTAAAGGTTCGGATATTAAGGAAACTGAGTTTCCAATAGAGGATTGATGATGAATTAGATTTAATTGAAACAATATATAAAAAGATTGCAAAAATTAATTCGAATCTGAGATCGTTTTTAATATTTTTCATTTATCTTATTGTCTTGGTGAGATGAATTTGTTGAAGATATATGGGATTAGGATAGGTATGGATGGATGATGTTGGAGTTTGATTTGTTTAGACGGATCTGTTTTTGTTTTTATGGACTGAAGATGGTATTGGTAAATGGTATGTTTGTGGTCGTGGTCTTTTGATTCCAATTTACGCATACCATTTTTTCATACGCGTAGAAAAATCATAGGCGTAGAAAAGTTTAACCGTAAGCGAAGAGAGTCTTATGCGTAAACAGGGTCAAGGTTATGCGTAAGTATTCCTTTATGCGTAACCAGGCTTAAGCGTAAGCCTAGTTATGCGTAAACGCATACGCGTAAACCATTCCTTACGCGTAACTTCACAGCTACGCGTAATCCCTCTGAAGATTCTCCTTATGCGTAAGTTTAGGGTTTTGACCCTTTGACTTTTTCTCCGGCGAAATTTTCCGACCAAGTTTCTGACAATCTTCATAGAAAACCCAGAAGACAGCAATAAAGATGTCTACTTTTTGCCTATTTAGACCCTGATATACCAAGAGAAACTGACCATTTTGACCACAAAAAGTCACGGATATATATTGGTACAAAAAAATAAGCACTTTGGTACTGTTTTGGACATAGACAAAAAACAGGATATGAACACATGATAGACTAGATGACATATTTTTTGACCATAAAAGATACTAAAACAGTTTCAAAGACTGTTTACCAAAAGATGGGAAAAAAAATTTTCCGACCAAAAAAAAAATGTGTAAAACAGCCTAAAAACTTGATGTAAAACCATAATAAATCAACAAACAATGTAAACTTGGCTCTATACCACTTGTCATTGTAGGCACGCTCATACGACAGTTTGTCATACTTGCATTCCTCTGTTTTTCGATCAAGTTGTTTAAAATATGACACATTTTCTTTTCAAGTTTTTCAAGAGCTTTTTCATATTTTGAAACAATTTCTGGAGGTCTCGATCTGAGTCTTTCATGATCTTCAACGAATATGTTAGCAAAATAATGGACATAATATCAGAGTCGAACATCTTCAGAGTGAATCATTTAGATTTTCCAAAACTTTGATGTGTTCAATACTTTCATTAGCTTGCTTTACCAGTGATTTATGGTCCTTGACAAAGTCGTTCTTTCAAAAGGCTTGTTCAAAATGAATTACCCTTGAGTTGATGTTAGTCGCTTGAGGGCAATTGAGTTTCAAAAAACTTTTTCTGTTCAATATCAAAACTATTAAACCAGATGTTTGTTGTAATATTGGTTTTAGTTTTAACAGCCTCTTGAAGATCTCGCAATTCTCATTTTCTTCCAAAATACTTCTGGCATCACTTGTGTTAAAAGGATTGTTTGAAGACATTTGTTCAATGGTCGAAAGAGATTTGGAGACAAATAACTGTTTTGAAACCGATTTTGAAACGGTGTTGACACTTTGCTTGAAACACTTGGTTTGGTGGAAAACGTTGATTGAGAAACAAACGAAATACCATAAATTTGGTTCCATTTATTATAATCAATAGGTTTGATTTCCGGATGTTTTTGTTTCATTTTGATCTACTCTCCTCAGATAGTTCCAACGTTTCAAGAGAATCATGCACAATTATAGGTTCATGCAAAGGTTTTCCATTGTTTAACACATTCCGTTTTTCTCGAGCTTTCTTGAGGAAACCGTGAAGTGAGTGACCAAGAGCCATTTTATGAGTAGTATGAAAAATCAGATTTACTTGATTAGAAAGCATCTTGTTTGTCTTAGCGAATGACCCGCTAGTAAGAAGTAAATTATCCAAATTTTTGATTGTTTCATTTTTATCCAGAATTTCATCAAGAAGAGAATCTTCTCGTTTAGAAAAATCAGCAATCAACCTGCTTCTCTCTTTTCAAGATCGAGAACAGTTTTTTTGTTTAGAAAGTTGGGCGTTTAGTTCTAAATTTCCTTGTTTAAAGATTTTATTGTCAAGTTCAAATTCACATCAAGTGTGTCATACTTGAGTTGCAATTGTTTTTCTCTTAAAACAAAATCTCGATAACCAATTTCTAATTCGGACATTTTGTTAGTATGAAATTCAAAAGCTTTGGCATGCTCCTTGTAACTCTCAAGCTCAGCTGGTCAATTTAACATTCATGCCTTAACTTCGCTGATTGACCTTACTCACTTTTTCAATTTCAATGCCACATTTATTGATTAATGATTCAAAATAAGCACGTGTTTCCTCATCGGTCTCAGTATTTTGTGCCACACAGCCTCCACTAGGATCCACATCTGGACTTTCAGAGTTAGTATTGCTACAACTCGGATTGTCCAGGTATGTATCATAAGTAGGTGCTGGCGCACGAATGATGTTCGCCATGAGTAAACACATCAAATATGACATTGTTATAGCATGGATCAATGATTGGTACCTCGATACTGCGTTGGCCATAGACATGTGGAGGTGCTTCCGAGTCAGAGTCGTACTTAGTCTCCTGAAGATTTGCCATGAATATGCAGTTCGCATTGATTTCCTCGAGGTCTTCCAAATCATCCACGATAGCGAAAAAATCATTTTCCTCAAGACTCAACGCATCCCTGCTTCTTGCTTCTGCTACAAAGATAGCTTTCCGAAGAAACTCCAAGCATTCTTCTTGTGCGCTTAGTGGACAGTTTCACCATGTGACCCATTCCTTAACAGCTATAACAATTAACCCGATTCCCCCGATTCACATTTCCATAATTCCCAACGACTGAGCCGCGAACATTCCCATTCCGATTACCCACGCCATTCCCAACATTCTGTCCCATCTCGATTTCCAACATTCTGACCCAACCGATACCTCGATACGGAACCGCCGATTACCCATGCGATATCCGAGAATATCCTCTGCTGATTCCCAATAACTCCAACCATTTGTCCTTGATTATCCATATTCACACCCGGCCGTGTAATTTGCCTGTTGCGTCAGTGTTTGATGAAATCCGTTGGTTGTTGTTAGTTGGTGTGGAATAGCGACTTTTTAGTACCTTACCTAATAAAGAGTATATCTGTTGTAAGGTCGCTTCTGGGTCAGTTTCAGGATCAATGATTCCTAGTTCCTGGTATTGTTGATCTGGATAGAATTGTTGTTGTGGTTGTGGAATGTATTGCAGCAAGTTGTTGTTGTTGGAAGATGATGAAGCTTGTTGTTGTGTATTCACCTCAAGATTGAGTCTTTGCAATACGTGCCAATGGATCATGATTCTTTGCCAATCTTTCTTTCCTGACTTCATTGACTTCAGCTTGGTTTTGTTTCAGAAAATCATTCAGTTGATCAAAGTTCACCCGATGAAGGTCTTTTGTTTGGTTGACAATAGTTACATATCGTCCCCATTCTTCCGAAGATTGTTCAGAACTTGATGTTTGAACGATAGTTCTGTGTCGCCTTGTTTCTGATAAGATCATTCATTAAAGTGCAAAACCTTACATAGTAGGATTCAATGGATTCTCCTGGAGTAGAAGTAAACTTTTCCCATTCAGTTAGCAACTTGTTCTCCATGTCTTGTTGACCAATTTCTGTTCCATGACAAAGCCGTCTAACACGTTCCCACATATCGAAAGCAGTTTCACAACTGTCTACCGCAACAAAGATGTCTATTGGTAAACCCAGTTGGATAATATGAATTTCCATGTCATCTGCTTCGACTTGTTTCTGATCCTCTGCAGTGTATTCAGATTCTTATTGAAGACGAGAAGATGGTGGGACGGGAGGTGTTGCATCTGCATTTCCATGTACATGAACTTGTCGAGGCTTGAAGGGTCCATCCTGAATGGATTTAATCATGAGTTTTCCATTCGGTTTGGTCTTGATGTAATGGAGCATACGACTTGTCCATTGAAGATAACCACCTTTTGCCAACATAGGAGGACGGTTTTCGCACCGCTGCATGAATGTCTTGTTGAGTTGCCATTGATGAAGGTATGATATGATAAAGTTGATGTAGGATCGATTCAACGATAAAGGAGTTGTGTTGTAGAAGATATTGCCGTTGAGGTGTTTCGAAAGTCGTACTGTGAACCTTGGTTCTAAAAAATTTGGCCCAAAATATGAAATTCACTATAAAAATCAATTCTAAGGTCGTATGAAAATTTTGAGTTATGACAATTTTGACGCCAAATTTGACCCAAAAATTTGAATTTAGGCCCAAAAATTTGAATTTTTGACCAAAATTTTCACAGTTAAACCAAAATTTGAATCTCACGTAAAAATTGAACGTTTAGTCTCCTCAAAAATTTAAATTTTACTCAAGTTTTCCCGCCAAAAAGTTATGAGTAGACGAGGCGTAGAAACAGCTTAGGCGTAGAAACAGAAGTTACGAGTAGACGAGGCTTAGGCGTAGAGATTGTGCTTATGTGAAGGATCTTATGCGTAGGATCTTAGGCGTAGGATCTTATGCGTAAACAGTATCTAACGCGTAACCTTAAGCTTATGCGTAGACAAAAAGTTACTCGTAAACCTTACGCGAATTGTGAAGTTATGCGTAGAGTTACCGTAATCTTTAGCTTATGCGTAAACTATGGTTAAGAACCAAAAACTCCTTACTAATCGCCACAGCAGTATGGATATCCACAAGTCGAAGTGTTCCACACACTTATCCAAGTGAGGGAAGCATCGAGTAACCGTTATAGCTCAAGATTCTTCACCAAAATGTTATGCGAGAAAACTAGGGTTTTGACTTTTTGACTTCTACTCGTAAGACATTTCCAACGATTCAAATGATTTCTTTGCACGATAGCCTTAAAAACACTCGAATAACCCAAAATGTTGACCTTTTTCACCCAAAGTGCTTAGAAAAGTTACGAGTAGAAATGACCAAAGAACCAAAAACGAGTTCAAAAATGATTTAAAACACGTAAAGCTTCAACTTTTTCCAAAACAAGACTCCTTAACACTATAATAACCTCAAACCATAAGAATCTTGAAGATTAAAGTGCAAAAAGTAAAGTTTTAAGCATAACTTCTTTTGAATACCGAGAGCTTACACGTATACCACAAACCACAAAAAAACTTCAACCAACCACTCCTAAACCATTGTTAGGCGATTGATACCAATTGTCAGGATCGATTAATATATAGATTTATGTGGTTTGGAGGTCGGGGTTGGAGGAAGAAGATGAAGATCTTCATCCTTTTTAGTGAGAGAAACTAGAGAGAGGGAGGAGAAAACAATGGCAACTTTTATTGATAAACACAAGCAAACACTAACCAAATGATTCACCTCACCCCTCATGGAGAGTCATGAGGGGTATTTATAGGATCTAACTTTGCCACTTAAACGATACTAGTCCCAAAGGGCAAAGTATACTACGCATCTAGTCCAATTCACGTAAGTGACGTTATCTTTAGAAAAAGCGATGCTAACATAAATGATTTACTGTAAGCTACAGTGTGCGGGTTAAGTAAGCTCGTGTATGCATAGTTTAATAGTTTAGTAATAATAAATTATCATTTATTATTAAAATAATGGTGGGAAAATTACCGTGTCTCACAGTAAACTATAATTTTAAATATTGTTTAGTTACCACATATGATCATTTGTGTAGTTGGAATCTAAATATCAAACATTTTGTGATATCAAAGATTGGTTTCATAAGCACAATTTGAGCTTGTGTTTTGATGTGTATGAATTGTAAACACACTAAGTTTTAGAATCCTCATAGGCAGAGTACCTAACCATTGTAGTGTAGTGTAGGTAAGTGATAAGGATTTAAAACATACATTTTTAGGGGGTCATTTAAGCCCTAAATCGCTACATTTTATATCTGTTACTGCTTAAAATAGTTCCTTTTCACATTTTAGGTCATTTTGAAGCAAAATGCTGGAATGAAGCATATTTGGACAAAAAGGAGCGAAAAAAGAAAACGGCCAAGTTAAGAAAACAAGGCAAAATCAGAAGTCCAGACGGCGTCCCCAAACTCAGGCTTATACCGCCGCTACAACGTGGTCCAAACTTTCTCAAGCAACGGATCATGTCACTTTTTGATCTTAACAAGTGATGGCATCACATGTATTTCCACATGGCCGTCACTCTATCTTTCTACACCAGACGACCAAAGGTCTCAAGACGTCGTCCAATACAACCTAGACGGCGTCACAAGCTCCATAGTGACGCCGTCCCACTGATGACTTGGCAAAGAAGAAACCCTAATTACAGTGATCAGATGACGTCGCCAGCAAAAGGCGATGTTGTCGCAGTTGTAAAATCTATATATAGACCTCGAATTTTCTGCATTATGTGTGTTATTTTGGAAAGCAAACCCTAGTTTATTTTTAGTCCGACTTGGACAGTACCTTAGGGTTCTAAACCCTCATTATTACTTCAAGATAAGTTTGTTTATCCAATCTATCACGCTGTTTGATCTATGTTTGATTTTTTGTTGGTGTTCTTGCTTCTCTATCATGTGTAACTAAATTAATTAGTGTTTGCTTAGATCCAATGAAACCTAGTTATTAATTATTGTTAGGTTGTCTCTTGTTTTAATTGGTTGTCACACTAGATTAAGGAAAACTGGTTTCTTATTTCATTGTTGCGAGCTTGAACGTCCTAAATAGCGAGTATTAGCCTTAGAGTTCACAAGATAGCTCCCGTTGTATTTATTGCGTGAGTTGTGGCTTGTAGATACTAGGATATTCGGGGAAGATACATCGGTGCTTTGCGATCCCGGGTGTTCTAGAGGAGACTTACACTTATAGAATTAGGGAATTTGGCACCGCCCTATGACTAAAACATGGAATACAACGCATCAATTAGACAAGGATGTGACAATTCAATCGACCAATAAAAGATAACTATGAAGTAAGTAAATCTAAGTAAAAACGTTTTTAACTATCATAAGAACACTCTCCTACTATCCATAGATTTTATTTTATTAAATAGTTATTAGTTTTAATTTAAATTGTTAAGTAGTTTAATTGGTAGAATACCAAAACCCCCTGTCCTTCAAACCCGAGATTTTTATTTGCTTTCTAAAAAATATAAAAAGAATAAAAAAAATCACCCTCATCCTTGCGTTTTTGTCATGCATCTCGACTAGCATCTCTATTCCCCTAGAGAACGATCAACCCCCTGGGCTTACCCATACTACACTGAAACGATTAGGTACAATCGCCTAGTGCGTTGTAAAGCTTGCTCTTGGAAAAGGAAGTCTTTCGACCCCGAACCACGCATCAGTAAGACACGAGAGGTTGATCGTTCTCTAGGGGAATAGTTTGGGTATGCTCGAAGTGTATGACGAATTAAGTCTAAGGGTTGAGGGATGATAATTTTTGTATTTTTATATTTTATAAAAAACAAAGTAAAATTTTGGGGTTTAAAGAGTTTGATTTTTATGACTACTAATTAAACTATATAAAACTAATTATACTAAATATGTAGAAAAGATAAATTGGTGAACTCGTATGATAGTTAAAAGTGTATTTACTTAGAATCTCGCTACTCCCCAGTTATCTCGTATTGATTAGTCGAATTATCACTTCGTTGTTTTAATTAGCACGTTGTATTCCATAATTTCAATTGCTAAGGGTTGTCAATCCCTAACACTATGAATTTTTGTTCTCGTAGAGTCTATATCGATGTCAGCGAACGCAAAGCACGCATTAAGTACACTGAACAGCACACTGACACTATGTAGTGGGGCATTTAGTCAGATTTTCAAGCAAATATCCTAAGATCTAGCCAATTTTCCTACTCCTAACGCAATAATAACTAATCAAAACAATAGACGACAATCAATAATCAATAACTAGGTTCCATTCAAAACTAAGTAAACACTAATAAATTTAGCCTAGCATGTTAAATAGAAGAAAATATAAACAAATAATCACACAACACATACACATATCATAATAATTAAAGATTGAGTAACTTATCTTCAATAAAACATGAAAATTAAGTGGGCTAAAACCCTTACAAAAGCTGTGAAATTCGTGTCTCTTTAGGTTCTCCAAGATGTTACTATGAATGAGAAAAATACGAAAAATATATATAGATTTACACTTGTGACAACGTCACTTTACAATTGTGACATCATCATCTCGCCGTCATTAGGGTTTCGTCTATTGCACCGACTTATTGTGACGTCGTCAACTTATAGGTTGTGACTCCGTCGCTCTTTACTTTTTTGGTCCTGACGCCGTGAGTTCAAGACCATCGCCATCGTCTAAAGCGTCACTTGGTAAAATTATAACTTGGTCATCTTCGTTGCTCGTCAAGTGACAGCGTCACTTGGTAATCCTGACGCCGTCATAGCTCCTTTTTGTGACATTTTCTTGACTTTTTCGCTTTCTTCATTTTCTTGTTCAATTGAGTTATAAATGTCCCAATTTCCAGTATTTGCTTCCCAACTACCTAAAACTCAAATATAAACGATTTAGGATAGTTAATGATAAAAAATGTACGAATTTAGAGGTTAAATGACCCCTCAAGAAAATGTGATTTTATCCTAATCAATTTACAAATTAGGGGGCATTTAGCATTGGTTTAAAGATAATTTACAACATAAATCATTCTAAAACAGTCATAACAAGCATGTAAATTATATACTAGCACCTCACATAAAGTGTTTGGATTCTCTCATCTCTCGGGTGTATAGGTTATATAACATGTATGGAAACGGAAAAATAAAAACTTTCTACCTGTCATAGCACATAGATTACCATAGGCTTGATAAATGATCAAACTTCCACCGCTTTAGCTTAAGCACCTAAGATAAACTATCAAAGAGGACTTTTAAAGGGTTGTAACATTAGGTTTAAGGGTAAGGAAAACATGGTTTTGTGGATATGGGAATATATTGGTGGCAAGTTACTCATCTAAGTTAGTTACATGTATAAAGTGGCATTGCTAAGCCAAGACTCGACACACTAACTATAACTATTTTTGTGTTTTTCTCGACTCTTTCTTAACTTAAACAAAAGCAGGATGGCAGTCCATTTTTTTCATACACTTTTGCCCCACCATCTTTTGATCTGCTAAACATAAATAACTTGAGATTCATAACTGCGTCCCAACATTTGTATTTTGCATAAATAAAAACTAAGTAATGACCCGAATTGTGAGGATCAAAACACTTGGGGGTACTTAAAACATTAACGTACATATGGCGGTAATATTTTGACTTTCTTTCCGATTACTCTATAACAAATATTACTAAACCCATGAGTCCCAATTGTCCCAATACTATATTTACAAGATATGAATTGACTTAGCAACCATGTAAGCAACTAGATAATTAACTAAGGGTTTAACATGTTGTAACAATAATGCACTAACATGAGTGCATACAATGAATACTAAGGCGATTTGGGTGTAACATTGGGGGGGGGATTGTAAATAATGCTCTTCATTAATATTTTGGAATCTACCAAATATCACGAGAACTATGAAAAGGATAGGATTAGAGGGGTTCACTAGGAGTATCTTGTAAATGAGTACATAGCAGGGGTATGGGGTAATTACTTGACCAATGTAGCCAACGTAATTATATAAACAGGCTTAAACAAGGGTTATCCTAATGCCTCTTATCATTTAGTCAATCTTAATCATACGAATGTGATCTCACTAACGACCTCAAAATGCATCACTAAAGCAAACTCTATAATCTATATACTACCGGTACACTCATAAGCATTAAAGGTGAATGCTTTTTAGTAAATCTCTAAAGGCGAACCTTACATTTTTTGAATGGAATTTGAGTGCTAGGGTTTTTGTGCTAGCTATATAACTTCTATCCATGAGACACTTTATTAAGACTAAATTTTCACTCGTAAATGTCATAAAAAGTTTTAAAGTTGGTGCTAAAATTACCTTTACAAGTATTTCTTTCAGTTTATTACATAATCACTAAAGAACAAGACAAATAGTAAATGTGTGACTAGTTTCTAAGGTGTCACTTTTTACCCTCCCTACACTTAAATTGAACATTGTCTCCAATGTTCTTAAAAAGTACCAAAATATGATAAAGGGAAACATAAAAAGACATGAAAGAAATTAGTGCTCCCCTGATTAGCTTGGTATGAATGGACAATGAAAATACAATCAAATCCTTCTCCAAGAAGATATACCCAAGAAGTACATACTATGGAAAACTAGAATGGGGGGTTGAATAGTTTTACCAATTAAAACTTCATTTTAAAATATTTAGATCGACTTATGTCAATCCATTTAGATGTGTATGTTGAACATTGATAGATAGATATGTAAGTGTGTAATGAAAGATAAAGATTAAGAAGCACATAACCACGAAACGAGTATTTATAGTGGTTCGGCTACAAGGAAACCTTCCTTTCCCTACTCCACTCCTCGAGTCACCTACTCGAGAGTTCGTAATCACTACACGACACCAACTCCTTATGGCGGAGAAGCCTTCACAACGTTGCCTACTCTTTTTCCGGTACTAGGCTAACCACCGGGTTCTTTCCCAAGGGAGAACCACACCTACCACAATGTCGCCTACCCTTTATCCGGTACTAGGCTAAGTACCGAGTTCCATTACAATGGAGGAACTACTACCCAACACTACACAACACCTAACCCCAAAGGAGATCAACTCCTTATTACAACACCATCAAGGATATCAATATCCTTGGAAACAAACTATCACTATTTGTATAACGATGCACCTCATCGATTATACGACCTTGGCATCCTTCACTAATGCCACTTGATTTGAATTCTAGGAATCTTTCACTAATGCCCTTGACACGAACGCTTGGCACCTTTCACTAATGCCTTTGTCTTGACTCCTTTAGCATTCTTCACTAATGCTTTTGATACGGACGTTAAGCACCCTTCACTAATGCTTTCGTCTTGACTCTTTCGGCATCCTTCACTAATGCCTTGGACACAACACTTCTATAGAGGAAGAAAGAAGTATCAACAAGAGAACCTCAGTAGTCTTGATGATGACGAAGCATGGCAACTCATGGACTTGAGCTTGCTCGACTTCAACAAGTGGTGATCTCGCCTTTAAGAGGAACCTAAAGAATCACACAAAAATAAAAGACAAGCTACATAGAAAGATACTTTAGGATCTTTGGTTAGAAGGTTACAATACTTGGGGAAAGTATGTATGGGAGTGTCAACCCAAAAGGAAGAAATGACTCACTATCTATAGAAGAAAAACAACTACTGTTCCACGGATCCCTCACTTGAGGGATCCGTCCAGTGTATTACTGGGGATCTGTGGGACACTCCCTTTTGCCCATGGATTTTGGGTCATGGGTCATGGGTTATGGATCATGGGTATCCAAGTAGATACAATGTATCTACAAGATGCAATGCATCTAGTCCATGGTTCATGGATTAAAACCATTGGTCATGGATAGTATCCATATATGACTTAAGCATGATGTCATGCAATGGGTTATGGGTCAAGCTCCATGGGTATGTGTCATGGACATTCAATGTATTTGGTCAATGGGTCAAATACTTAGGTTTCTACCCATTTATATTACCCATCATAATACATACTAGTTATGTATATATTTGCCCAATATGTAAACACTAGTTGTTGTACATATGTATTACTAAATCATAAAATCACTTATGCTTGTTTTTAGTGTTTTATGTGAAAACGTAAGTGTGTTAGAAAACTATTGGCTCAAAC
Source organism: Chrysanthemum makinoi (assembly GCA_910596185.1). Taxonomy (NCBI): domain Eukaryota; kingdom Viridiplantae; phylum Streptophyta; class Magnoliopsida; order Asterales; family Asteraceae; genus Chrysanthemum; species Chrysanthemum makinoi. The sequence goes on along the minus strand of OU343217.1, from coordinate 90,078,119 downwards.
CATTTACGTATTTTATTTGTTTCGTTAAAATGATTTTATGTTTGTTATCGACAAAACATTAGAAGATCTTAAAATATAAATAAACTTTTTTATGGCTTATTTGTATTAACAATCTCCCCTTTTTTGTTGATGACAAAACAGAAAATTATTTTAAGGAAAAACTAAAATTCAAAAATTTCGAATTGGAGTTTTTACTCTCTTATCCCCCTTTTTGTCGAAACAAAAAGAGCGTCGAAAAGAAACTAAAACAATGTTTTAAGAAAAACATGTAAAAGAAAAAATGTAGAAAGCAAGTGACGGGAAGAGTTCTCTTCTTAACTCCCCCTTGATGAGTCCATCCCTTTGTGAGGGCGTCAAGTAAATAAAAACTACTAAGCTAATGCATTGCAACTATTTTTGCAAATGGTTTCGTCTTAGTGACGATAATGCTCCCCCTTGATGATTGCAACTTTGTAAGGGGACGTAACAAAATGTAATCCATATGAGGATTATATTGCAAATGGTTTTGCAACGTGTGGTTTGACACAAAGCTCCCCCAAGCTTAGGGTGTCAAAGTCTTCATGTGTATTTTGAAAATCTAAAAAAAAAAGGTTAGAAACAAGTATATAGTGCATAATTTCCTGTAAATAAGACTCAAGTTAGTAGTAAATTGGTCTTCTGTTGCACGGATCCCAAGGTTCCCTCCTTGGAGGGATTCGTCTAGGCAAATCTCAGGGATCCGTCTATCTGATAACATAATTCGACAATGGTGATGTAACAAAATAAATGTTAACATCAAAATGAGATATGTATTCAACCAACAAACATATAATCAAAGCAATATGGCATATAAACTATCATTCAATAAAACATAAGAGATGATCAACAAATCTCTAAAAACTAAGAGAATGATTTAGCCATGTAATACATATTTTACCAATACTAATAAGTGACCAAAACTTAAGAAGCAACAATGTGCTTGAGTCTAAGGATGAGTAGACTTGTTGATTTGGTCCAATCTTTCAAGAATATGATTAAGCATGAGATGGGATACCTAAATGATCTAAGTTAAGTTTGAGACTGGGGCACCGTTTTAGTCCTTAGGCTCATGGTTGTTTGGATTTGTTGACCTCATCAAAACGTTTGAGGAGGTGATAAAGCATGAAACGTTGCTCCTCACGTAGTTCATGTATCAACCCTTCAATATGTTGAAAATGATAGCAATCCTTGTCATGGTTTTGAAAAGTTTGTGGTAAAGATGGAGCGACTTGATGTGGAGGTTCAAGTGAAGAAGGTTGGGGATCCTCAAATGAAGAAGAGATTGGTGGAGGCACATTAATTGGTGGCTCAACAAGGGTTGATGGTGGAGTTAGGGAAGTGTCAACTTCCATGTGGTCGGGTGGTTGACTTTGATGTCTCCTCATAATCCAAAATGGACCTTTAGAGAGAAATGGAGAAATGGACATCGGTGCAAGTGTTGATTCAACACCTTGGTTTTGTTGTACAATCTTCTCTAGTGAAGAGTGTGTCGGTAATGGTGGAGGATAAGATGGCCTAGGGGGTAAGTCCTCTAAGTTGTAGGAATGTGGATATGATTGTGAGGTGGTAAATGATATGGCTCTAGGCACCAATGATGTTGGTTAGGTTGAAAGGGGTGTGTTTGGTTTGGTAGGAATTGTAGAGTTTGGTAATGATATTTTTGTGGGAACAATCCTCTTGGGGATTGGTTTGATTGGTTTAGTTGGTGGAGGGGAAATCCTAGCATTTGTGGGTTTAACCGGAGATGATTCGGTTGAGGAAATTTCGTGTACAACACGAGCAAGTTTCTTGGGTGGTTCTTGGGTGGATGACTTAGCACTAGGAGCTTTACTCATGATGAGATGATTCAAAGATGTTTGTAAGGGTTTCTAAGTTCAGAAAATTAGGATGAAGATGATGAATTTAGGAGTCCTAACAACGTGGTTTATAAAGCAAGGGATTTGGCAAGTGCATTCAAGACTTAAGCCACTAAGATTCCTTGGAATGTGATGATTAGCATGCACAAGAGTCAACTTCAGAGTTGTACTGATCTAGGAGTTTAATTAAGATGATATTGAGTGTTCAAGTTAGCAAGATGAGCTTGAAATGATTGTTTTAGCTAGAGTTGACATGAATCTGTCATACGGATCCCACGGTTCCCTCCAATGAGGGATCCGTCTAGGCTAATCCTAGGGATCCGGCTCTCAGCAGCTAGGAAAAGATAACAATGATGTTTGTAAGGTCTAATACCTATACCTTCTTGAGTGTTTCAGTCCATCTAAGTATCTTGAATGAAAGGGTACTTAAATGTTTAAGGGCAATGAGTAATGTAGCTAATGATTACCTTTTTTGGAAGGAAAATGAGACTTTATGATCACCAATGGGTGTTCAAGGATGAAACTAGGAATTTTTATGGTGTCAAGTCATAATAAATTATCCTAGAGATCAGATGTAAACTTTAGATAAAATTTGAAAAATCCTCAAAAAAATAAAAGAATTGAAAAACTAGTTTTTGACCCATTTTGAGATAAAGATGACTAGAAACAGTTTCCTAAAATTGATAAAGATATCCACCTAAGTGTTTTGAGATGTGAGAAACAATGTGTGAGTATTAAAGCGGAAATATGGTGAGTTTTGATGAGTTGATAAATCAAAAGCACTTTGAATTAGATCCTAGGTTAGCTATGGGTGAGTGTGAAGATTTCAAATGCTTTGAAGAAGACTTAGGTGGTTCTAAGGTCTTATGTTTAGCTAGTGTGAAGTGATCTAGTGAGCTGTTTTGATGTATGGGAATCTGTACTATTCATCTGTTGTCACGGATCCCACGGTTCCCTCAAAGGAGGGATCCGTCTAGTATAATCATAGGGATCTGGCAACTGCAGATCAGAAACATCACAGAAGGAAATGCAGATTTTGCACCATACTATATATACTAATTTCTATAAAACTCTACTCCAAAGAACAACAACATAAGCATGATATCACATAAATCATATCATAGATAAGAGTAGTAATGACAATGACCAAACTAACACAAACTAGTGTGTTAACACAAAACATAAGCATTCATACATAAGCCAAATGTCTAAAAACAAGCATAATCCTAATGTCTCTTTCATCAATCCTTTCTTTTCCTCTTTCCCGACTTCATGACGTAGTTAGCTAGGTTTTGGATCATACCCTTTAATTGTTTGAATTTCGCGGTCTCGTTTGGAAGATTTGGAAGTTGTTGATAGTATTCAAAGGGGTCCAAGTCGATGTTAGCTTCGGAGTTGACATTTACTTCTTCTCTTCGTCCGAGGAGTCCGGGAGAGCCTTAGGTTTCCTTCCATTGACCATGAACCGTTTAGAGGATTGTTTGGTAAGAGGTACCATGATGTGATCGGAAAGGAAATGATCATCGTTGATAGGAGATGGTTGCAATGCACTAACATACTACGGTCGTTAGGAGCATACCATATGGAAGTACCATGTTGGCAACTTTGAATACCCCGACCATTCTCTTCACCATGTAATAGGCGAGATTAAATGGCTTTTGGTGAATAAGGCAATAAATCATTTGCACGAGACATGCATTTGGATGATCTTTGTTGCCGACCAAGATAATGACGTTTTCCCTAAGAATTTCTTCCCATTTTCTAAAAATGGGGTGCATTTCGAAGAGTTCCATTTGAAAAGGATCACGATGAATGAGCTCTTTGTTTTGCTTGAAACGGGATTGGTCGGCTCTAACTTTGAAAATAGTGTCTTGAACGGTTTTGGGTTCATCAAGATGAGTATGGTATATTGGTTTGGAATCAAGAGCAAAAGATTGAGTGGATATTGCCCAATATTGAGAGTACATACAAATTCCTTCACAAGGAATGCGAAGGATTTGAGCAAATGTGTTGAGACGTAGAGTGAAGTTTCGTTTATTGATGATGAAGGCGATTGAAATGCTATCATCGGTGTTTCGAATGATCCTAACGCTTTTGTAGAATTCAAAGATCAAAACCGGACAAATTTGTTCATCAATATCAAGAAGACAAACAAAGTTGATTGCCGAGAAGACTTGACGAATGTCGGTATTTTCAAAGAAACATTCCTTGACCACACGACCTTCATGGATAAGTCGTTTTTCAAGTCTTTTGAAGACTTTGCGATCAGTTTTTGACAAGCCCTCTTTTCGATAGTATTGGGTGAGGTAATGGACGGTATCATGGTGGTCTTGTTGTGATTGGTCCTAGAAACAAAAATATTCCAATTAGGAAAAGTTTGTTGAGATGGGTTTATGGTTTTGATTTGTATTAACAATGTTGTAAGCACAATGTAATCTTAGTTATGTGAAAAACCCTTTCTAATGATCAATTTTGGAAAACCTAATTTTATCAATTGATTAAGAAAAATTGAGAAACCATAAACCCTAGGATGAGGATGATGAAAATTAGAACATGTTAGTGTAATTACTTACAATGATGTTCTAGAGATGAATGCTTGAGGATATGGAGTCCAATGGAGATGAAACTAGCTCTTGGGTTGTTTTTGTGTTTTGTGAGGAGAGGGAAAATGAGTAGGGTTGATTTTGAAAGGTGTATAGCTGGTTTCTGTCCCACGGTTCCCCCGGATCCCTTGTATAAGGGATCCGACTAGTACAACTAGAGGGATCCGGCTACTGTAGACAGAAAAAGAGTGTTTGACATTATTTTTGTAATAAGTTATAAAATAGCTTATGGATCAAAAATAGTTTTGGGGTTTCTAATTAAAAAGATGTTTGGTCAACGGGATTTGATAGTTTAATTATCAGGGATCCATTTGACGAGATCAAGAGGAATACTATTCCCGATGATGAGTAAGTCGAGAAAGTGGCGAAAAGAGACTTTTAAGAGACTAGCAATTATTAATGTCTAAAATAAAGAATGATATCAACATATTCATGTAGATGTAAGCTAGCTAATGAAAAGTGAACATACCTTTATGCTCTTGGTATGGTTTTAGGAGACCATAAGACCGAAAATACTTCATGAGCTTTTAAAGTAATCAGGTGTACTTAGCATAAGTAGATTGTGATTACTTTTAGGTTCTTCCTTGAAGGTTGACTTCATTATTCTTAGAGTAGAAATGAAGACTTTGGAGATATCCTAGCATGAAGATTTCTTGAAAAAAAATGTTAGAATAATCTATCAATATCTAACATAGGAGAAAATTATTTTAAAATATTTCCTTCTTTGTAGTTTTCAAACATACACGGATCGTATCAAGTTTTTAAAGTACAACATACTCTAAGAAACTTGGTAACGAAGCTCTGATGCCAATTGTAGAAAACTAGAAGGGGGGGTTGAATAGTTTTACCAATTAAAACTTGGTTTTAAAATATTTAGATCGACTTATGTCTATCCATTTAGATGTGTATGTTGAACATTGATAGACAGATATGTAAATGTGTAATGAAAGATAAAGAGTAAGAAGCACATAACCACGAAAAGAGTATTTCTAGTGGTTCGGCTACAAGGACACCTTCCTTGCCCTACTCCACTCCCCGAGTCACCTACTCGAGAGTTCGTAATCACTACACGACACCAACTCCTTATGGCGGAGAAGCCTTCACAACGTTGCCTACTCTTTTTCCGGTACTAGGCTAACCACCGTGTTCTTTCACAAGGGAGAACCACACCTACCAAAACGTCGACTACCCTTTATCCGGTACTAGGCTAAGTACCGAGTTCCATTACAATGGAGGAACTACTACCCAACACTACACAACACCTAAACCCAAAGGAGATCCACTCCTTATTACAACACCATCAAGGATATCAATATCCTTGGAAACAAACTATCACTATTTGTATAACGATGTACCTCATCGATTATACGACCTTGGCATCCTTCACTAATGCCACTTGATTTGACTTCTAGGCATCTTTCACTAATGCCCTTGACACGAACGCTTGGCACCTTTCACTAATGCCTTCTTCTTGACTCCTTTATCATTCTTCACTAATGGTTTTGACACGGACGTTAAGCACCCTTCACTAATGCTTTCGTCTTGACTCTTTCGGCATCCTTCACTAATGCCTTGGACACAACACTTTGCCTTGGACACAACACTTCTATGGAGGAAGAAAGAAGTATCAACAAGAGAACCTCAGTAGTCTTGATGATGACGAAGCATGGCAACTCATGGACTTGAGCTTGCTCGACTTCAAGAAGTGGTAATCTCGCCTTTAAGAGGAACCTAGAGAATCACACAAAAACAAAAGACAAACTACATAGAAAGATCCTTTAGGATCTGTGGTTAGAAGGTTACAATACTTGGGGAAAGTATGTATGGGAGTGGCAACCCAAAAGGAAGAAATGACTCACTATTTATAGAAGAAAAACAACTATTGTTCCACGGATCCCTCACTTGAGGGATCTGTCCAGTAAATTACTGGGGATCCATGGGACGCTCCCTTTTGCCCATGGTTTTTGGGTCATGGGTCATGGGTTATGGATCATGGGTATCCAAGTAGATACAATGTATCTACAATATGCAATGCATCTAGTCCATGGTTCATGGATTAAAACCATGGGTCATGGATAGTATCCATATATGACTTAAGCATGATGTCATGCAATGGGTTATGGGTCAAGCTCCATGGGTATGTGTCATGGACATTCAATGTATTTGGTCAATGGGTCAAATACTTAAGTTTCTACCCATTTATATTACCCATTATAATACATACAAGTTATGTATATATTTGCCCAATATGTAAACACTAGTTGTTGTACATATGTATTACTAAATCATAAAATCACTTATGCTTGTTTTTAGTGTTTCATGTGAAAACGTAAGTGTGTAAGAAAACTATTGGCTCAAATGATAAGGTTTTAAAATGAACCTTTTTGAGGGGTCGTTTAAGCCCTTATTTGATCACTTTTGTATCCGATATTACATAATATCGTTCCTTTTCACTTTTTAGGTATCCTGAAGGCAAAATGCTGGAATGACACTTATTCGGACGAAAAGGCGCGAATACACGAAGAAAATGGCCAAAGTCAAGAATCGAGACACTCAGGCTGCTGGAACATAAGAGGACGGCGTCAGGATTTACAAGCGACGGCGTCAGGCACTACTAAAGACGCCGTCGGACAAATATTGTGACGCCTCAGTAGCCAAATTGCTCATTTACAAGTGACGGCTTCAGGTTTAAAAAGAGTAGGGGGTCGCAACTCAAACGGCCTAGATTTGATCCAGACGCCGAGAGATCGGGGACGGCGTCACAAGCATAAGGTGATGCCGTCGCAAGACTAATGTGGCCAAGAAACCCTCATACGCGACCCGACGCGCCACAAATCAAAGGGTGACGCCGTCGCATTTGTAATCTTATATATAGAATCCGAATTTTTCAGTTTTCAGTGTGTAGTCTTTTGGAGTAAAAACCTAAACCGAACCAAGGTTGTCTTGTACAGTAATTTAGGGTTCCATACCCTATCTTACATCAAGATAAGTATTTTACTTCATTAATTTAATTATGTATTCATTTGATTGTGTGTATGCTTGCATGTTCCCCATGTCCGGCTAATTTACTTGTGTGTTTGCTTAGGTAATATGAAACTTAGTTATTGAATATTGATTGGTTGTCTCTTGTCTTAATTGTTATTGACCTAGTATTGCGATAGGTCATTCGTTGTGCTTGTAATGCTTGATTAATCTTTGTTGAACCTTAGTTTATAATCACATAGAGTAATTGTAGGCTATACATCCAAAGAATACCTTAGAGTTAAAGTTTATAAATCCTAGAGATTTTGTAGTCATTAATATTTGGTAGCTTCAAAGAGTTAGGGATAAACGCATACCCTACTACCTTTGAGACACAACGCGATTAAGAATAAGGACGTGACAATTCAACCATCAGTAGGAGATAACTAGGGAGTAATAAAGCCTAAGCAAATACATTTTTAACTATCATACGAGCACACAACAATAGACATAGACTACCCTCACCTTAGTTTAGATAATTAGATAAGTAGAAGTAATCGGTAGAAATACCAAAACCCCCAAATTCAAACCCCGAGATTCGTACCTTTCCATTTCCTAAAAAAAACATAAAAAAAGATAAAAAAAAATAATCTTCCTCAACCCCAACCTTAGCGTAGTAACTTCTCACTAGCATTCCTATTCCCCTAGAGAACGATATCAATTCCCGTGGCGTACTCTAATACTACACTACAACAATTAGGTTCACTGCCTAGGGTGTTGAAAAACTTGCTCGACGAAAAGGAAGTTCCTTTGACCCCGAACGCACTGTGTAATCGTATCAAGTTTTTGGCTCCGCTGCCGGGGAATAGTTATTGCTTAGGCTTGATTTCTATCTCGTTTAGGTCTACTCACAAGATTCCTATCAAGTGAGATTTTTTTTCTTTTTATTTGCTTCCTTGTAGTCTATCCCCCTTCTTTGTGCCTTTGTTTGTAAAACCTATCCATTGACTCTTCCGTTCACCATTATGGAGAACGCGAACCACTATATCCTGCGATTAGGTTTTTTCATAAAAAATTATGATATCACTAAAGCGGATTATTCAAGATGGTGGGAAGAAAGTAACCTAGTCCATAAACCTTTTGAGGGTTTCACCATTCCATCAAGCCCACAAAACATCTCATCTATTGAAACCAATGCTTCGTATGAGCCTTCACCTAGGATAGACTTTCGTGAACAACCTCCATGTTTAGTAACTATTTTTAGTGAGGCCCTTAGGAGAACTGACCAAATATGTGAAAATATTATGGTAAGCAACCAAGCATTAAACCATAAGTTGGATCAATCACTAGGTTTGGTTTCATCACGACCTAAGGAAATAATACATGACGAGCATATAGATGATGTAGATGTGATTGAGGATAAGGTGAAAAGATTAGACCCATAAGGTATCCCACAAGTCCCACCATCATTTAAGGCGTACACACCGCACGTGACTTACCCGGAAGTAGTAGAAGAGAATTTAGGAATCCCGATGGAGGTAGAACATTTAAACCAAACGCAACTAGAGAGTATAGGTTTGAATACTTGTAGTCTTAGTCTTACTCTTAGTTCTAAGGGATTTCCTAGTGTTGATGAGCCAGAACCTCAATCTTTACACTTTCCATCCCTAGATATACATCTAGGAGACAAAATAGGAGCCGACCCATTCATCAACCAATTTAGTCCGGTAGTTTTTAGGATGAAGGAAGCCATTCACACCCCCTTCACCTCACGTGGAAAATCGCCACCCTAGTGTGGTATCGCTACTATCACCCGCGACTTAAATTTAAGTGTAGGGAAAACCTCCTTTTATCCCAAATAAGTGGTAGAGTCAGGCTCATGACTTGAACAAAAACAAGCGCTTCTTGGGAGGTAACCCATGTGTATTTTTTTTTCATTTTTATTTGTGTGTCGTATATCTTTTATTGATTGTTTATTCTCATGTTTGAATTTGTAAAAATGCTTTATTTTGTCTTTAACCTCGTCTTAATTACAGGTATTTTACAAAAAAGGATAAGTGTAGGGAGGATTACACACGTTTTCAAAAGAAACGTAAACATGAGAATTTCAATTAATTAAAAGATATACCTGTGTGTTTGTTCGAGTCAAATGCTTGTATTGAGTCATAATGGATGTTTTGCAGGAAATTTTTCCAGATTCTAAAGATGTAAATTTTCCAGAAAATCGCAGAGCAGTTTCTGTCAGACGGCGTCAGGATCGCAACATGACGGCTCGCCGAAGGAGCAGAAACAACCATTATTTTTCTCGCTTTTCTGCTACTTGTAAATTTTTGAAATTTTCCAGGTCTTAATTTTCCAGAAAATCTGTAAATATCCATTCCACAAGCATTATATCCTAGTTTAGTAGAGTCCTATATATATTGTTACCGCCGATTTTACGCGAAGGTTTCGTTTATTTTCTTCAAGTGTGCGTGGTTAATTTACCAAAAGAAGATACATAAGATGAGAAGGAGCTTTTCACGCAAACATTCTTCTTGAAGAAAGATGTAACCACCACTTTACACGGATCCTACCGAGCTAATCAGGGGAGTATTAGTTTCTTTCGTCTTTTATTACCTACCATTATCATAACTTTGATACTTTCGGGGAATATTGGGGACAATGTTCAGTTTAAGTGTAGGGAGGGAAAATAAAACTGGAACTTTGAAACTATGCTTATCCTTGATTATTTGCTTTGTCCAATTGCATTTGTGTAGTTAGGAATAACTATATGATAAGAGGCATTAGGATAACCCTTGTTTGATACCTGTAATATAATTACTTCTTCCACATCGGTTGAGTAATTCTCCCACACACCCTTGCGTTGTACTCATCTTTAGTACACGATACCCCTAGTTAACCCCTCAGAGCCTATCCTTTTCGCGGTTCTCATGATGTTTCGGTTTTCCGGAATATCAATGAAGAGCATTGTTTACAATCCGCCCCCAAATGTACACCCAAATCGCTTTAGCCACCTTATATGCACACACTTTTAGTGCATTATTGTTATCACACTTAACCCTTAGTTCAATTATCTTGTTGCTTGCATAAGTTTCTAAGTCGAGTCATATCCTTTGTACACAATTTTGGGACGATTGGGACTCATGGGAAAAGTTAAACTTTTTGAAATGACGGGAAGGGAACGTTAAATTCAAATTCCCTTTATTTGCATAATAATGTACTCCAAGTGTTTTGATCTTTTCAATTCGGGTCAAATTAGTGTTAGAGTAATAAAAACTCAAGTGTAGGGATGTGCCTATAAATCCCTATCATTTTGATGTTATCGTAGAGGATGGTAAAGTAAAAGTGTATGAAAAAAAATCGAAAAAAATATAGAAAAAGAGAAAAAGAAAGAAAAATATAGTGTTGAAAAAAAAATGAAAAAACATACCGGCTACCATCCTACATCTATCTTTAATTTATGTTTGTTTGTTTCAGTATCTAGAGTCTAGGCATTTCCAGTCTGGCTTAGCAACGCCATTCTTCGCATGCTTGTAACATCAAGATTTTTGACTTGCCACCACTAAATAGCCTATCCCACCATACCCTTTGTTTCCCTACCGTAAGCCTGTCATTACAACCCTTTAAAAGACCTCTTGGATAGTCTTTCCTAGGTGCTTACGCCAAAGCGATGGAGGTTTGATCTGTTGGATATTGGATTTCACATACACATCATAACATTAACACTTTAATCGTATAGATGATTTTAGAGAGAGAGAAAGTGGGATATTCTAGAAAGAGAAACTTGTGGAATGTTAGATTACCAAAGAACATCCAACCCTCTACCTTGCAAGGTAGAGGGTATTTATAGGTTACAATCTAAACGACCTCCTAACGGCCTGTGGATCAGGTATACAATGGGTAAAGACCCTTCCTTCCTCCACGGTGATGCACTAAACTATTCTACGCTACTAATTAACTACTAAATAACGTAAATAATGACAAGTATACGAGCTAACTTAGGCTAGATATCATTTGGGGTGACCGACTCTTTAACTTATGGAATTTCCAATTCCTAACAATCTCCCTGGGGAGGTCACCCCATAAATTACATTGTGAATCCTAGCTTTCTAATAAATCTTCATTCTTGAGCTCGTAGACTTCTCTTCAACAAAGTAATCAAACTAAGTGCATCTGTGGAGAGTACATCATTGAACAACTAAAATGAATAATTCATGGAGGTTGTGATTCTGATCCACTATGATAACCTTTGAGCATTATAAGAGATCATCAGCCACAGTAAAGCTTAGCATCATACATTGAAGTGTTGCCAGCATATGATAAAGTGACAAATTGGACCGACATGCTCACATTCTGGATCATGAAATCTTCTCATCAGAGTAACGGAAGCTTTCGTTGATTCATGATATTGGCAGCAACGTAGCAGAAGCATGGAGTGAAAATATCAGAGTCATTGATGCACTAATCATGATTTCTTTTGAGATGAATGTGTAGAGTGAGCATGCGGCTATGGATTGACCGCTTCATTCTGATCAGATGCAAACGTAGGGCATACCTGGATAAAACATTTAGCAATAAAGCGCACGAAAGTTTCTTTGATCACTTTCGTTGAATTGAGGTACACGGCCCACGGTTCCCCGTTGATCAAGCAAGTACTGCTTGTAATCGTATAATTCGAAGAATTTCCTGACAGGTTTCGCAGCTGCTCTAGTTGTTTCAAACCGGAATGTCTCAAGAAGACAACACGGAGTGAGTGAACCAGCGAATAGAGATTCACTGATTGATGAAAAGAGATTTGAAAAAACAATCGTGTATTGCTCAATAGAAATTGTTTTTGCAATACAACGAAGGTTTTAATGAAAATCAATTATCAATCATAAAACACCTTTTGATATGAAATATTCGAACACGATCGATGTGCTAAAGAAAAGAGTTTTTGAGCACACTGACCGGTTTTTCAAAGGTATCCGTCAATCCATAACCTGAACTAGGATTGATTCAAAAGATTGAATCGCCCCATTGTTTCTGTTCAGTTGTCACATGGTTGATCTATTGAATAGATCTCACATGCCACCTACCAGGAGCTTGTTTGATGTTGGCTCCAGAAGGCTTTCCATCTTCATTGTGAATATGTTCACATATCACTCGGATGTTCTGGCAATACCACAAGGATAATGCGTAGGACTCAAGATATAATCTCTTTCCACATTGTGTGAAACAGAGAGTCTTCATTGAAAGTGTCCTAATGAGATTTATTGATGATCTCGTGGCTCTTGACTCAATTTGTGCATATTTGGATCCTATATCGGAGACTAGGGAGAGGGTCTCCTTCTTCAATATCAACAATCTCTAAGAGAAAGTCGATAGATAATGTCTTTTCCCCGTGAGAATGAAACAAGCCCTTTTAAGAGGAACTTGAGTGGTTGGAAAGTTGAAGTGCAGTGCGTCACTGGGTCCATGACGTCTTGTCTTCAATACCGATGTTACCATCAGTAGCATATGAATTGAACCCGGTTTCTGCCCTAAGGTTGAATATATGGAGGGCTATTTGTTTTCACACTTTTCTCATTCAATTCTTTTTCATTCTTCCACCCCTTCAATGCTTATCGAGACTTCATAGCTAGAACCTTGTTGGGTTTATCCCAGTACTAGCTCAGACTCAGTCCGCACTCTTCCCATATCTCATTTTTCTCCTTTTATCATCATACCTAAGAACTCTACACTAACTAGTGGATAGTCCCTGGGTATATCCCTCCGGTTCTGGCGGATCATGGGAACACATACCTAACCTTATCATCCTTATATCACCATACATAAGTAAAGTTGTCCTGGCCTATTTGGTATTGTTCATCTGCCATAGAAACCAATTGAAAACCATTTGAGAATCAATCCAGGTGCTTGTGATATATTATCAAAGCATTTTGCACGTGAATTGTTTTTGATATTTTTAGAATAAGAGCTCCCCCTCAACATGTGAATCAAGTGATTGAAATCGTTTTGCACACGGAGGCAAGAGAAAGAGTTAACTTCTTTGAATTCCATTTTCTAAAAGATATCAACATCACTTCCTTAATCAAATCAAGTAGATAAAGCATTTTCAGGAAGGATGAGGTTTTCACAATTTTGCTCCCCCTCAATATGTACATGCACATACAAGAGGGAACCTGCAAATTGATCATATCGCCATACAGAAACCAAATGAAAGTCAATCAAGCTATTTTATGATGAAACATATAAATCTTTGTACCTTGAAGGTTTGTTTTCGATTTAAAATGCTCCCCCTTAATATATGCTTTGAGATTTGAAAAAATAATTTAGCATATATGAGAGAGCCGTATGCTCATTGAAATGGTCATCTTTTATCATCTTTCATATTTATATCACATTTTCTCCCCCGATCAAAAATTTCAAATCCTTTGAGATTTGGATCTCAAGTGATTTAAATATGTATGAAACAAAATATTTGTTGGAGAAAAATGTGTCTGGTTTAATAAGATTAAAGTGGACAAGACTGAAGTTCCCTTTTTATACATAAGGGAAACCATAAAACACAACCTAGCACTATTACATTCATTATAGTTGTTCATAGTTTGTACACCACATTTTACACAAAATTAATACAAAACAGAAACTGCTTCCAGAAGATGTCTTCATTCAGTTCTTTGAAGAAGTTTGTAATGACCATCACGAAGTCTACCACCAACAAAACTTTCAAGGCTGCGGAAAATTCTTCGAGTCTTGAGTCTTCGCCTGATTGCAGCAATGAAATCTTCACACCGCTTTAAGTCATCATCAGTACAGAATGTAGTCTTTACCCACGGTTTCAGATCAATTTTAATTTCTTTCACTCTAGAGTCTAGTTCTTCTTCAACCAATTTGAGAGTTCCACACTAATTTGTAGAGCTCACATAGTCTCATAAGCATGCGAGTCCCGTATCTGCTTCAAGTGAAGATGACTCTTTAGGTGTCAAGGACTTTGTATTCGCGATGAAATTCATGCCCTGTTGCTTTCCATTGTGGACTTGTAAGGTTGATCCTGGTTTGGTAGCTTTCCATACCAAGCTGAAAGTCCTCAACTCTTTTTCGAATGACTAAGCCTCTAATCCAAAGAATGACAGCGGCAGATAGAGCTTTCTTTTCACGAACTGGTAGATGTTCAAGGTGTCCTTGGAGATTCAGAAGATAGAGATCTTCAAAGTCATTTGGCAGGAGATGTTTAAAGTCATTTTCTTCAATAATATATTCTTTCCGGTCTGCCCTTTTGATGCGCGCCCAACCGTCAAGTTTTATCACTCAAGCCGACCACTTGTGAATGGCCGACCGTAACAAACTTAAAACGGTTCGACACCGAACTCAATGAAGATCGGGAGTATAGTGTTTCCGGGTCGTTATGTCCCTGAAGCTGTGCAATGGATCACCCAACGAATAGTGATCGAGAGATTTGAACGGAAAAGGGATTTGTGATTATTATAACTACAGGAAAAGCCAACAAATTACAGAGGCTTAAATGCAAATTAAAGAAAATTAAAAGATAAAAAAAATATTAAATAAACGCTATCACTATTTTTTAAAATGATGAACGTTTAAAACTTAAAAAAAAAAAAACTTACGTTGCAAATAAAATTACGTAAACGCATTAAAATAAAAAAGCCAGATCTAAGAAATAAAAGAACTAAAAATATGAAAATGACATTTTTACAATCCTAATGATAAAAGAAAATTTATAGAAAAAGAAAATTATTTTTATAACTATTTAATTAATTATTATTAATTAAAAACTATTTTTAACTATTAAATAATTACCTAAAATAAAAGAAAATATGAAATAAAGCTTGAAAAATAAAATTATGAATTGGAAAAGTCTAAAATAACAAAATAGAATTTTCAAAACTATTTTTGTATTTTTCTGATTATTTTTCTATTTTTTATGAATTAAAAACTATTAAAAACTAATTAAATGGCTTAAAAATACAATTTTAACTAAGAAAAATCTAGAAAAATATTTTTTTGTCTTTTTATATTTATCTAAACTTAAGAAAAATGAAAAATTATTTTTTTGAACCTTTTCTTAATTTATTGTATTTAAAGCTAATTAAAAAGGCCTAAAAATTAATTTAAATGCAGAAAAATAGCAAACCAACTTAGAAAAATCTGAAAATTTCAGGAAAACTCTAAAATAATATAAGGAAGCTAGGAAAAATGGAAAAACATGGGGTTATGTGGAGGGATTTGAAACTGATGCACAAAGTGCTTATGAAATAAGCACTTGGATAAGCTAAAGAGCACCAAGGGCCACCAAACCAAAACAGAAGCTCAAATATGCTAAAAGAACTAAAATTAAACAAGAATCAACAAGCTATAACCTCTGGATATCAAGCTCAAAAGATTTGAGGTTATGAGCTTATAAGTGCAAAAACAGATTTAGGGGATCTACTATGGGCTTAAAAATAAGCAACTAGATAAGCTGAAACTGAAAACCAGAACTGAGGATCTAAACTAGACCTGGTTGGGACCTTGTAAACTAAAGTGGAGACCTAGATGAGCTCAAATGGGCTTTGCATAAGCTCTGCAAAACCTGCAAAACCCCTGTGCAGGCTCAGTGCCCTGCACAGGGCACTTGGTCCCATTTTTACAAGCTCTTTTGAGTCTTATAAAAAATTTGCAAAAATCTAATAAAATGGTGACAAGAAAGTAGACCAACAGAAGTTTTAAAAGCCACAAGATTCACTTAGATTGGCTCATAAATGAATGAATGAAAAATCCTCCTAGTTGAGCTGAAAACAGTTTTCTTTATGGTTTGACTTTTGAAGAAAAAGTGACATGTTGACTTAAATGAGATTTGGATCAAATTTAAGGACTGCAATTGATGTTATAGGATGAATAAAACCTAATGCAAGCTATGTTTATGGAATTTAAACACAAAACAAGATTTGGATTTGCAAAATCATCAACAGTTAAGCTGCTAGATCAAATGAAATGGAATTTTGACTTTGGACAAATGTAAGTGCAATGTGACAGCTAGAATGAGTTCATTTGAACTTAATAAACCTAGACTAACAAGTATCTTACACAGATTAAACCTAAAACACAGATTCACTGGTTAATCCAAACACTACTTTAGAAACTGATGTGCAAAGTAAAATGAGCTAAACACTGAACCTACTAGTTTTACTGACTAAACTAAGTGACAATGACCTAATTACAACTATTTAAGCAAGTTTATACTAATGATGACCACAGATAAGCATGAAATACAAAAATGGCTTGAAAATGAAAAGTGAAAAATCTTACTCACATGAGTCCAAATGTGTTGCAAGCTAAACCAAACCCAATTCTAATCTATCCTAGTCTAATCCAACCCAAATAAACCTCTGCTTCAACCCATTCATCACCAAACTGCATAGTTTGACTTTTTGTTGACCATGACCCAACATGTTTGAAACTGAAATGCAAGCTTATTCAAATCTTATAGAGAGCTTAAATAAACTTATTTAAGCTTAAAACAAGCAACTAACAACCTGGATAGAAGAATTTGAAACTGAAAATCTCAACAGTAAACGTAGAACTAGGAACTTATATAAAAACTTGAATGGATAATCAAAAGGCACAATACAAAGGTGTTTTAACTTAATTATGATACATAAAAACTGAAATTACATCATTTTGGTTTAAATTACAACATTTTATTTAAAAACGACATTAAGGAAAAACTATCAAAACTAACTACTCTTTCTATCTTGCTTCTCCCTGCCTTTTTATACACCCACCTCTTTCTTCTCTTCTCTAAATCCCACCAATAATTTTGACCTTTGGATGGCAAGAGAAGATCTTGGCCATTGAATTGATTTTGGCGGGAAAATGGGTTTTAACAATTTGTGGGATTGAGTGTTTAGGAGAGGGTGTAATTAATGTTATTTGGAGGGATGTGTTTGGAGGATAAGGTTGTGGATCATGAGTCGGAAAGATGGGGATTGTGTGTTGCAGGGTTTTGGTAAGAAGCAGTTGGGAGGAAGGGATTTTGGCGCGTTGGTGTTTGTTTGACCAAGATTTGACCGGTTTTAATATCAAAGGGAAAGGGTCAATTGGAGGGGTCCAAATGGGTAATTGGCTGGGGTCCAAAGGTTTGTGACAAGGTCAAAATGGCATAAAGGATATAATAAACAAGGACCTAATGTGCCAATTCTGAAATTTAAGGGACCTATGCTGCCATTTATGCAAAGTTGATCCAAGGGTTAAAAGTGACAAGTTTCAATAATGCAAGGACCAATCTTGATATTTTCCAATTTTCCAGGGGCCATTTTTGCCAATTTTCAAAGTTGGAGGACCAAACTTGTAATTTTCTCAAACTTTTTATATTTTTCACCAAAGGACTAAATTTGACAAGTTATGATTTAAAAAGGACCTTTGGTGATTTTACTTTTGAAATTATGTGCCCAGGGACTGTTTTTGACAACTTTTGAAACTTGGGGGACTGAAACTGCCAATTATGCAAACTTTGCTCATTTTTCATCTGATTTTAAACATTTTGCATCTGAAACATATAAAATGCAATTTTGGAATATTTTCGATATTTTGATGCATTTATGAGCATTTTTAAACGTTTTGCAGCTCAGATTTAACCAAAAATGATGAGTATTTACACACTCATCAATCCCCCACACTAAACTATTGCTAGTCCCTAGCAATCTTTTGAGAAAAACTTAATGGATTTGAATCTCTTTACCAAAAGCCATTACTCCTGGAGTAGCCAAATGTTTCAGTTCAAGTAAGAACCATGGTACACCGATAACCATGTGATTTTGAGCAAACCACCAGCTTTCAACGGTTTTGATTTGTCTTTACCGGAAGCCGTTTGCTCTGGACTAGCCAACTCTTAGATAAATTATCAATATTATCTTTGGTGAGCCAATTACCAATTATGGTTTTTCCACTGCCTTTACCACAAGCCATAAACTTGCGGGCTAGCCAACTCTTCACTTTTAGGATATGGTGAGTTGAATACCATACAATTTTGGGCAAATTGCAAGCCGCCAACGGATTTGAGATATCTTTACCAAGAGCCATTTGCTCCTGGATTAGCCAATCCTTTTGTTTATTAGACAAGGCGGACTGATAACCAAATGAGTAAGTGCAAAACACTTACCCAAAAAAAAATTTGGCCCAAAAACGGGGGAATTAGGTGGTATAATTACATGATAAAATTCGTGAGAATTCCCCACCACACTTAGAAATGAATATTGCCCTCAATATTCAAAGTACCGGCGGTTATGCCGAAACAAAGAACGCAAAAGGGAAATACTACGTACCATTATTTGAAAGAGATTTTTTTTTTGAAATCTGATATATACACAACATGTGGCAACCCCCACACTAGGTGGTAGTAGAAAATAGAAAGAAGTCGAAATATGGGTGAAAACCCATATGGCATGCTACCGTTTTGATTACCGAGTGCCGCTTGACTCGACCTCGATTCATTGGTTCATGGGGAAGTAAGTGGAATAGACAATCTCCATCGGAATTTCATTCAAGATGTTTGGATAAACATTGAAGTATGTGAAAGTTCCACACCGATGAGATATACATAGAACCGGCTCAAGATAATGGTACATGGAAATGCCGAGATCAAAGATAATGTCTTCATTCCCAAGGAGTGAAGAATAGAAGTGACAGTAATATATGAAGAAAAAAAAGAAAATCATGATAAAAATCATGACTAACTCTTCATCCTCAATAGGAGAATCATAGTTTCATGAATCTCATCAGTTAAGCTCGCTTGATCAAGACATATTATGGATGTGTCTAGATCAAAGTAGAAATTATCATACCCTACGGAGATATGATATGAGTGAGTTCATCGGCGAACTCCATGAAGGTGAATGAATCATATTCAGAATTGATATGAGTGGGTTCACCGCGAACTCCTCAAAAGTAAATGATTCATGATCGGCGAGAGAATTATGAGAATGAGAAGTGGTACTGCCACTAATCTTCTCTCCCATATTATCAAAACAGAAGGCTTTCATTTCCTAATAGAATCATCGAAAAGAATGTCACTATCCTTAATGGGGATAGGAGATGAAATAGGTTTCTCTTTGAAAGCCTCGATTTTAAAATGAGAAGACCGACATTCAATAATGTTGCTCAAGAGCTTCATCTTTGATTTCAGTGTCGCGAACTTCATCATTCTCTTTTTCTAAGCTAACAAGCTCAGAAGGTGAATCTTCCACATAAATGATGTCTCCACAAGATAACGTAATCATCATCATCGAATCTGAGAACATCTCAACATGATCATTTTGGAAGACAAGAGGAGGAGGAATATCACACACATGATCAAGAATTCCCTGTGACTCTCTTGGGATTGGGACAAGGTTCTCAACACTAGACTTTATGAATTCCCCGACTTTTCAGAACAAGTGTCGAGATACTCGCCCCCATGTTCAGAGAGTGAGGGAGCCTCGGGTGATAGCAGTTGTTTGAGAATGAATCTCAATCGGGGATATCAACCTGACCGAAGGAGTTGAGAAATATCATCTTTAAAAGGATAAAAAACTCGCCATCATCATATAGAGCTGCCTTTGAGAAATTGGGAACGCCTTAGAGCCGCTTGCTCTAGGATTGATAATTCTTCCTAGATTTATGGGCCTCTCGTTTTCTCGTTCTATTAGTAATTCTCCCATGGTCTTTTCACCACTCACTTGATTCTTAAAGTTACTAATCATATCATCAGTGCTTTCTATGCTTTCAAATTTTTGGGAGATTTTCGACAAATGTACGAGTTTGAACCGTATAATGCTGTGGAGGTTGGAAATTGTCAAACATGTAAGAGTCATGATTGTTACAAGGAACTGGGTTCCCTATTTGACAATCAGAGCTGAAATGGGAACCTCCATAGCACTACAACAGAAAACTGCTGAGTCCTGGATGGTGAATCATATGGATTTTGGTTATAACCAAAGTTCTCAGCATCATTGGAAAACTGCTCATAGACAAACGAGTTTCCTGATTGACACTCAAATCCTGGTGAGGACCTCCACAAAATTCACGCCAGGTATGTTGATTATATGAAGATAAGTCGGGTTGTGGTAGGTAATTGGAAAAATTTGAGGAGTCGTTAAATGAGTTCTGATTAGGATCATAATCAAATGAATTCCTCTAACCACAAAACAAACAACTCCCGTTATGAATATCATTACCACATTGTACATGTACACTAAACCACGGGTGAACCAAAGAGCGGCTCACCACAACCGACACAAGGAATAAACGATTGCATTTGAGAGTTATGAGAGGGAATCAGCTATTCAAAGAATCAACAAAACCAACATGGTGATCCGATGACTATCAAATTTCAAGAACATTCGAAAATCGAGGAGGTGGGACAAGTGGTGTGCTCGAGAGCTAGCAATTTCCACCACTCCGCTATGGTCTCCTGCTCTTGAATGGGTTCATCGGTTGTGGCGATGGTCGGAAAAAACTTGGGGAATCATCGAGAGTTATCGATAATTCTAACCAATAACAATATTTTCTTGCACCCATCCTTCCACATCGCTTGCATAACAATCCGGATCGACAATCGAGCCATCCTCTTCCATACGGCTTTTGTAAAGGGAAACAACGAGGATAATCGAATGTCGCCATGAGAATTAAACATGTAGAGGGTTAAAGAGATAGAATTAAACGGTTTTGAGGTTAAAGAAGAGTAGAATCAAACGTATTTAGGGGGTAAAGAAATAGAATCATAATGGATAAGAGGAATGAGAAGAGTATTTTTGGTATTTTTGAAAACATGATGCAAAAAACAAGGAATGAAAATCTTTTTGGGTTTTGATTTTTAAAAGAGAATATAAACACATACAGATGGTATAAACAAAGAGTGAATATCCAAATCACTAATCTGCTAGACGTAAGATAATAAGATTTCAAGCAATGGGCGCCAAAAATTTGATGCGCTACCAAACCGTCAAGTTTATCACTCAAGCCGACCACTTGTGAATGGCCGATCGAATAAACTTAAAACGTTCAACACGAACTCAATGAAGATCGGGAGTATAGTGTTTCCGGTCGTTATGTCCCAATGAAGCCATGCAATGGATCACCCAACGAATAGGATCGAGAGATTTGAACGGAAAAAGGGATTTGTGATTATTATAACTACAGGAAAAGCCAACAAATTACAGAGGCTTAAATGCAAATTAAAGAAAGTTAAAAAGATAAAAATATTAAATAAACGCTATCACTATTTTTAAAATTGATGAACGTTTAAAACTAAAACTTACGTTTAAATAAAATTACGTAAACGTACAAAATAAAAAAGTGAGATCTAAGAAATAAAAGTCCTAAAAATATGAAAATGACATTTTTAAAAACCTAATGATAAAAGAAAATTTATAGAAAAAGAAAATTATTTTTATAACTATTTAATTAATTATTATTAATTAAAAACTATTTTTAACTATTAAATAATTACCTAAAATAAAAGAAAATATGAAATAAAGCTTGAAAAATAAAATTATGAATTGGAAAAGTCTAAAATAACAAAATAGAAATTTCAAAACTATTTTTGTATTTTTCTGATTATTTTTCTATTTTTTATGAATCAAAAACTATTAAAAACTAATTAAATGGCTTAAAAATACAATTTTAACTAAGAAAAATCTAGAAAAATATTTTTTGTCTTTTTATATTTATCTAAACTTAAGAAAAATGAAAAATTATTTTTTTTGAACCTTTTCTTAATTTATTGTATTTAAAGCTAATTAAAAAGGCCTAAAAATTAATTTAAATGCAGAAAAATAGCAAACCAACTTAGAAAAATCTGAAAATTTCAGGAAAACTCTAAAATAATATAAGGAAGCTAGGAAAAATGGAAAAACATGGGGTTATGTGGAGGGATTTGAAATTGATGCAAAAAGTGCTTAAAATAAGCACTTGGATAAGCTAAAGAGCACCAAGGGCCACCAAACCAAAACAGAAGCTCAAATATGCTAAAAGAACTAAAATTCAACAAGAATCAACAAGCTATAACCTCTGGATATCAAGCTCAAAAGATTTGAGGTTATGAGCTTATAAGTGCAAAACATTTAGGGATCTACTATGGGCTTAAAAATAAGCAACTAGATAATCAAAACCGGAAACCGTAACTTAGGATCTAAACTAGACCTGGTTGGGACCTTGTAAACCAAAGTGGAGACCTAGATGAGCTCAAATGGGCTTTGCACAAGCTCGCAAAACCCTGCAAAACCCTCGGTGGTGCAGGTGTCCCTTACAGGCACTTGGTCCCATTTTTACAAGCTCTTTTGAGTCTTATAAAAAATTTGCAAAAATCTAATAAAATGGTGACAAGAAAGTAGACCAACAGAAGTTTTAAAAGCCACAAGATTCACTTAGATTGGCTCATAAATGAATGAATGAAAAATCCTCCTAGTTGAGCTGAAAACAGGTTTTCATGGTTTTGACTTTTGAAGAAAAAGTGACATGTTGACTTAAATGAGATTTGGATCAAATTTAAGGACTGCAATTGATGTTATAGGATGAATAAAACCTAATGCAAGCTATGTTTATGGAATTTAAACACAAAACAAGATTTGGATTTGCAAAATCATCAACAGTTAAGCTGCTAGATCAAATGAAATGGAATTTTGACTTTGGACAAATGTAAGTGCAATGTGACAGCTAGAATGAGTTCATTTGAACTTAATAAACCTAGACTAACAAGTATCTTACACATATTAAACCTAAAACACAGATTCACTGGTTAATCCAAACACTACTTTAGAAACCAAAGTAAAATGAGCTAAACACTGAACCTACTAGTTTTACTGACTAAACTAAGTGACAATGACCTAATTACAACTATTTAAGCAAGTTTATACTAATGATGACCACAGCATACGATAAGCATGAAATACAAAAATGGCTTGAAAATGAAAAGTGAAAAATCTTACTCACATGAGTCCGTGTGTTGTGCTAAACCAAACCCAATTCTAATCTATCCTAGTCTAATCCAACCCAAATAAACCTCTGCTTCAACCCATTCATCACCAAACTGCTACATTTTGACTTTTGTTGACCATGACCCAACATGTTTGAAACCTAAATGCAAGCTTATTCAAATCTTATAGAGAGCTTAAATAAACTTATTTAAGCTTAAAACAAGCAACTAACAACCTGGATAGAAGAATTTGAAACCAAAATCTCAACAGTAAACGTAGAACTAGGAACTTATATAAAAACTTGAATGGATAATCAAAAGGCACAATACAAAGGTGTTTTAACTTAATTATGATACATAAAAACTGAAATTACATCATTTTGGTTTAAATTACAACATTTTATTTAAAAACGACATTAAGGAAAAACTATCAAAACTAACTACTCTTTCTATCTTGCTTCTCCCTGCCTTTTTATACACCCACCTCTCTTCTTCTCTCTCTCTCTGCAAATCCCACCAATAATTTTGACCTTTGGATGGCAAGAGAAGATCTTGGCCATTGAATTGATTTTGGCGGGAAAATGGGTTAATAAAGTTTGTGGGGATTGAGTGTTAGGAGAGGGTGTAATTAATGTTATTTGGAGGGATGTGTTTGGAGTGATAAGGTTGGGTGGATCATGAGCTGGAAAGATGGGGATTGTGTGTTGCAGTTTTGGCGTAAGAAGCACTGGGAGGAAGGGATTTTTGGCGCTAGGGTGTTTGTTTGACCAGTATTTGACTGGTTTTAATATCAAAGGGAAAGGGTCAATTGGAGGGGTCCAAATGGGTAATTGGCTGGGGTCCAAAGGTTTGTGACAAGGTCAAAATGGCATAAAGGATATAATAAACAAGGACCTAATGTGCCAATTCTGAAATTTAAGGGACCTATGCTGCCATTTATGCAAAGTTGATCCAAGGGTTAAAAGTGACAAGTTTCAATAATGCAAGGACCAATCTTGACATTTTCCAATTTTCCAGGGGCCATTTTTGCCAATTTTCAAAGTTGGAGGACCAAACTTGTAATTTTCTCAAACTTTTTATATTTTTCACCAAAGGACTAAATTTGACAAGTTATGATTTAAAAAGGACCTTTGGTGATTTTACTTTTGAAATTATGTGCTCAGGGACTGTTTTTGACAACTATTGAAACTTGGGGGACTGAAACTGCCAATTATGCAAACTTTGCTCATTTTTCATCTGATTTTAAACATTTTGCATCTGAAACATATAAAATGCAATTTTGGAATATTTTCAGTATTTTGATGCATTTATGAGCATTTTTAAACGTTTTGCAGTTCAGATTGACCCAAAAATGATGAGTATTTACACACTCATCACCTTTTAAGAACGATCTTCTTCAAATACTCATAGCCATAGATTGGGAAGACTTCTACTCGAACAACACTTAAATTTCTTAGCTTGGATCGAACATCTTTGCGACTCTTTTTAGCTGCATGTCTCTCAATGTAGAAATTCTTCTTCTTGAACCACCAGTGAGAAATTCTGTATGAAGCCTCGATGTCATAATTTTGTTCTTGGTCTGCCAAGAATTGATCCGGAACCATCTGTTCAAGACCCTGATCATAGTAGGTAACAACCTTCATCTTTGAGATTGATAAGGCTGGTCTTCTTCAAAGAGAATGGCCAAAGATAGACTAGGTCATGATTGAAGAAGAACTCTGACCAATGGTAATTTGTCAGTGATCACCACCGAACGGAAGAGGCATGTTCACATTGAATTCTAATCTTCCACCGACTTGATCATTCAAGATCTTATGGCATTCTTCCATCTGGAATTGAAGTGATTGGCACAGAGTGAAATACCTTGACAATTTCATGTCGGTCCTTCATGATCCTTTGGAGTGATGGATGTGATTTTCTTCTCGTCACAAAACCACTTATGAAGCGCCCATATCACCGTGACATGAAGAGAGTCTTCCACTGGGTTTCATAATTAGAGATTGTTGTAGCCCGCTTGTTGACCGTAATCATTGAGTCGACTCGATAGACCATGAAGGTTCCGAGTAAGAGGTCTCTCCTTGATGATCCAGCTTTGAATAGTATCTATTGAAGGTGCCACTGGATGTGCTGCTACCTACCACGTATGAATCAAACCAATCATCTTCAGACGGCATGGGTATATGCTTGGTGGATGCATCATCGTCATCTGATTCGGATTCTGTCAAGACATGCGACTCTTCATGAACCATTTGATCTTCAGGAAATGAAGTGACTGTGGGAGTGAACCTTGAATCAACTGTGGTCCAAGCTGCTGATTTCTTCTGCGTTCCTTGATTTCTAGATGAACTAGGATGATTGGCAGTCTTTGGTGGTGAAGATGTATGCGATGGTGGAGGTGTGTTGGTTGTCTTAGACGATTCACCAACTCCGGAAGTTCCAGCACCCCCAGTTGGATGTGGGGGTGGAGGAGGATCTTTACGACCTCTACGCAGTGTTTCCAACACTATGGTCCTCCTTTTCTTCTTAGCTTCCTTTTCTCTGATGTCAATCAAGAACTATTCATGATTTTCGTACTTAATTGATTCTTCGAGAGCCTCATATAGCTTCTTATGGACCTCATGCTTATGCTCGTTAGCTTCATACATCTTATCTGAGAGAGCAGCTCTCATATCTGCAATAGGTAAATCCTTGAACCGTCTAAGAAGTGGAGCTTCCATTGCCCATTCCACAGCATCCTTAAATTCGCCTTCAATGGCATCTGCAACCCCTTCATCAAAGTTGAGGTGCTCCAACCTATAGACACGATCCATCAGCGAATCAACAGATTTTAGTAGTTGCCTTTCAAGAGCTTCAATTCTTTTTACAGCTTTGTCAAGCAGTTGATCAGAAGTAAGAATTAGAGGTGGTGAAGCTGGAGGAGTATCCATATCAGTAACTATTACCACTGGATCAAGAGATAGATTCATTGCAGATTCAGGTGGTGAAAGTGCGGTTACTTGATCAGGTTTTGGAGGTGGAAGTGCAGTTGTGAGTAAAGATGCTGACATAGGAGGAATGGATGATGTATCTTGCTGAATATTGACATTAAACATGGATTGTGCATCCTCCTTGTCATTATCTTGCTTGGAAGACTCTGTATCAATGGGTTTGTCATTTAAGAATTGATCACCGAAGGTGAATTCTGTATCAAGGTTCTTAAATGACGATAGAGAACCGGTAGACAGATTTGGTTCTTCCAAGGGCATAGTCTCACCAGATTTTGACTCAGGATTATCCTGTGAGTCTTTAAGCATGATTTCATCAACATTATGGTCATACTGGGTATCACGTGATACAAGATTTTCTTCTTGAGATACAGATGTTTCCTTTTCCAATCCAGATGGCTCCTGATTTGTTGAGGATTCAGCACTTCTTTTCTTCAGTTCGAATTGAGTGGTGGTTCTTGATGGTGAAGAAGAGAAGGTAAGGATCGTGTGTGCAGCTTGTTCTACGCCAACTATCCCTTTCCCCTTGTCTTGTGTGATTGGTGTTGTTTGTTGAGGCAATTGATCAGGATCTCTTATCACTACTCCTCCAACTGGTGCACTCACATTCTTACTTACTAGGCTTTGCTGGATTCCAAGTTGCAGAGCAGCATCATCTTCATCAATTGACCTTGTATTATTCTTTGAAATCTCAGTATCTTCACCAATTTCCTTTTCCACTTTCTTCTTCTTTCCTTTCTGCTTCTTGGATGTGGTGCCTGAATGTTGTGACCTTTCACGTCTCTTTTTAGGAAGAGAGGCATAAGAAGCTTGTGAGTCTGAAGCGGACTTGGGAGCATTGGGTTGTGGAGGAGTGGGTGTAACATTATCAGAGGATCTAGCAGCTCTTTTCTTATATTGTTTGAAGTAGTCCTTCTTCTTGATATCGTTCGAGAGAAGAGTATCAGGAATTAGCAATCTAAAGATTTCATTATTCATACCTCTAGGAACATATTTAAGGTTTCCTAACACAAATTCATCTTCTGCATTATGTAGAGCTGATCCAATCCTGGGGTTGAAGTTGTGAGTCTATGCAAGTATCGGATAACAAGCTTTGAAAATCTGATGCTAGGAATCACAAGCTTGTTCAATTTCTTTCGACCCTGAGCTTTATTCTGAAAGTTTGTTCTATCAGATATGAATGTGTTCATTGATAATGAAAATTCTTCCCAAATACGATCTGAGACATTCACATTCACCTCATTGACGATACCCCATAGGATTTGCAAGATGGGAATTCTTACTTTATCGAACCCTGATGTTTTTCCAGATAAGCACAAGTTGAGAATAGTTGTTAATGCTCTGTGGTTGATACATGTGTCAAGGATGATGTCGAAGCCCTTGATATGCTAGTCCTGACAACCCAAACCAATTAGAAAGAAAATTAGGTCGCCGTTAATTGTGGAGGTCGTGAACGTAGGTTGGAGTTACATGGAGTGATTCCTAGAGCCTTGCTAAGAGTGTCTGAATCAATCACAAAATCCCTATCATCCAGTTTGCAGGAGTATTGAGCTGAGATTTTGTCCCATTGAATGGTGTTCCAGAATTGTTGTATGTAAATGGTGGGAATTGTGCATTGCTTGGTAATGGCACCAAAGAAGTTTGTGTTTTTGAGGATATCTATAGACACTTTGAGTATAGGATTTTGTTGCAACTTTTGTAAGTCCACATAACAGTTACTTTTTCCAATTTCTGCCCATTGACTTTTAGGAAGGATTTCTTCATCTGAGAGAACATTGGGTGGTGCAGAAGAAGTAACGTTCTCAGCTGAGATAGTGCTTGCCATTGAAGATCTGAAGATAAATTCAACCAACAGCAATGATTAGGAACGAGTTAGATTATAAATGGTTAGTCAGACAACATAGAGTACACCCTTATGACATAATCACCGCACTTATAAGCACGCATGTGGTTCCTATAAGCATATAGAGAAGGATTGAGTGGCATTAGCGAGACATTAAGGATAAAGATTTCACGAGACGAGTTGTTTTGGAATTAAAAGGTTAAAAAGCACATTTGTAAAGAAGTAAAGTCATGAAACAAGATACTATTGTAGAGATGATATAACAGATTGAATGAAACAAGTTGTAACATTAAGTTGCGACAAGGGAATCCAAGTACAACTTGCTCAAGCAGATATGTTATAGCAGGTCACAAAGAGTAAGTTGTCAATACAAGTAACTACAGGAAATCCTGAATCAAGATTGTAAGCATGAGATTATCCTAGCAAGTTGCCTTAAAACATTTTAATAACCCTAGTCGCCATATGAAAAATAAATCAATTAAGTCGCTAATCATAGATGGACAAGTCGCTACCTGAAAACATACTATGTCGCTAACTTGTAAAGACAAGTCGCCATCAACAGTAACTCAGCCAAGTCGCTACAAATCAGTTCACAAAGTCACACTAAGTCGCTAACTTGTAAAGACAAGTCGCCATCAACAGAACCCAAGTCGCTACAAATCGCCTTCACTAAGTCGCTAATCACTAAGTCGCTAACTTGTAAAGACAAGTCGCCATCATCAGTAATGTTGCTAAGTCATATTTATTTAATGCTAAGTCGCTAACTTGAGAGCACTAAAAAGAAACAACTCGCCACAAAGAAATTGAACACTAACTCGCTACCAAGAACATTATCACAGCAGATAACTCGCCACCAAGAACTCAATCAAAATCATTCAAATAACATTTCAAACCATTCAACATAATCAAATCATCATAATGTTTTAGAAACACAACCCAACCCATTAAGTTAATCCATACACACAAACGATTACAGACACACAATCTAACTAGAATCATAAAGACGACGCTCACAAATTCATTAATACACAACTTCATGAGGATTACAACAACCCTAGAGCAACCAAACAGCCCCAATCAATTAACACATATATCACAATAATTCCATTCCAACCCAACCACAGTACCCCAAACACCGATCAAGAAAAAGGCGTTAGGAAAAAAGTTTCATCGTATTCTAGGTCAAGAAACAAGTTAATATGGCCCACACGCTACGCGTTCGCGAAGAACTTTGGAGAAAGAGAGAAAGAAGGTTTTAAGTTTTGCAATGGTAAGTCGCCGGGGGTAAGAGGGGAATTCCAAAACTTTTGGTCCCTTGCTGCTTAGTGATTTGCGTAGCAACTAGCTATCAAAGGATTTTAATAGGTCGCTAATGTTTTTCAAAGCAAGTTGCTAACATAGTCATGGAAAGTTGCTATCTTATCATATTATGTATAGTAGACATTTATAATCCATGGACTTAACAGACTTATCAGATAGCAAACTAACACAGATAAGCACACTATCACAATGATCACCATGAAACAAATAAACATTCAATACATGAGTACACAAAGATCACCACAAAAAGGCAGGACAAGACAACAACCTGCAACTGAGTACACATCATAACCAGCACTGAAGCAGGTATATAAAAAAAATCTCCCCCTCAATCAATGTCAACAAAGACCATTGATTGACTTTAACCCACCCGATTTAAAGTAAGAATATATCAGTTGTTCAAACTGCATCTATGATCCCGTATCATTATTGAATGATATTTCTAGGATCGTAGACGTTATCGATAAAAACTAATATATCCTTTATTAGATGGATGTAAATGACTAAAATTATGAATTTAAAAGAATGAAATATTTTAAAAGTAATAAATCAAAATGTAGAAAAGAATTAAACTAAAAATATGAATTATTTTTTTTTAAAACTTGATTAGTACTCAGATTTGAAAGAGTGAGTCCAAATTCAAGATGAATAGGAGTCAAAGTAAGAGGTACATCAATTCTGGCATGCTATAGCTCCCGGATCGAAAGCTATATTCATTTCTGATGGAAACCAAGTCATGAGGTTCCTGATTGAGTTGAGCATTGTACCTGAAAGAGACTGAGAGCACATTGTACTAGAAGCACATGTAGAATTGCAAATGGGATGGGTTAGTGTTGGATATTGGATTTCACATACACATCAAACCATAACACAAAGTGGGCGTATAATGGTGAGTTCTAGAGAGAGAAAGTTAGAGGTTTAGGGAACTTAGTGAGAGAAAGAAAACTATTATTATGAGCTCCAACTCTCTACCTTGGGAGGTAGAGAGTATTTATAGTCTTACATAAATCGCCACACAACGGGTGTGGATCAGGCATACAGTGGGTAAAGACTCGTCCGTCCTCCACGGTGTTACTTAACAAAATACTACTTAACTAAATATAACTATGACTACGAGCATTCTAACGACTACATATACTTGAGGTGACCGACTCTTTAATACCGGGAATTTCTAATTCCTAACAATCTCCCCCTAAGGGAGGTCACCTCAAACATTTACTAAAATGACATTGAATACAATCAGATATTACATTAACAATTGATCTTGCATTCTTGATGTAGTACTTTGCTCAAAAGCTCGTAGTCATTGATTCCACTCATTGCATGTTTGGTTAATCCAAGTGGAGGTCTTTACTGATCCACGTGATAATAATGTTGAGCCAGCTTTTGAGATCATCAACTAATAGAAAATCTCTCATACATCCATTGTGGTGTTGGTATTATGTGATGTTGTGACTTTCGGACCGACATGCTCACATTCTCGATCATGATATCTTCTCATCAGAGTAGCGGAAGCATTCGTTGATTCATGATATTGGCAACAGCAGAAGCATGGAGTTAGAATATCAGAGTCATTGATGCACCAATCATGATATATTTTGATATGAATGTGTTGTGTGAGAGCATGCTATGGATTGACCGCTCCATTCGACAACCAAACGTCGGGGTGTACCGCATACAACGCTAGTAATAAATCGCACGAAAGTGTCTTTGATCACTTTCGCTGAATTGAGGTACACGCCCACGGTTCCTCTTGATCAAGCATAAAATCGCCGTGATCGTGAATAATTACGAAGAATTTCCTTGACAGTGGTTTTAGCTGCTCTTGCTGTTCTCAACCGAACGTCTCAAAGAAGTCAACACGGAGTGAGTGAACCAGCGAATTTACGTCCACTGATTGATGAAAAGAGATTTGAAAAACAATCGTGTATTGCTCAATAGAAATTGTTTTTGCAATATAACGAAGGTTTTAATGAAAATCAATTATCAATCATAAAACACCTTTTGATTTGAAAATTAGTACGGTCGACGCTTAATGAAAGGAGTCTTAAAGCACAAAGACCGGTTTTTCAAAGGTATCCGTCAATCCATAACCTGAACTATGATTGATTCAAAAGAATGAATCGCCCTATTGTTTTCGCCCGGCTTGTCACATGGTTGATCTGTATAATAGATCTCACATGCCACCTACCAAGAGCTTGTAAGATGTTGGCCTGGCTTTCCATCTTCATTGTGAGTATGTTTGCATATCACTTCAGATTCCGCAATACCACAAGGATAATGCATAGGACTCAAGATATAAACTCTCTTTCCACATTGTGTGAAACAGAGTCTTCATTGAAAGTGTCCTAATGAGATTTATTGATGATCTCGTGGCACTAGACTCAATTTGTGCATATTTGGATCCTATATCGGAGACTTGGGAGAGGGTCTCCTCCTTCAATATCAACAATCTCTAAGAGAAAGTTGATAGATAATGTCGGTTCCTCGTGAGAATGAAACAAGTCCTTTTAAGAGGAACTTGAGTGGTTTGGGAAGTTGTAGTGCGTGAGAGGCCATTGGGTCCATGACGTCTTGTCTTCAATACCGATGTTACCATCAATATCATATGAATTGAACCCGGTTTCTGCCCTAAGGTTGAATAAATGGAGGGCTATTTGTTTTCACCCTTTTCTCATTCAATTCTTTTTAATTTTTCAACCTTCAGTTGCTTACCGAGACTTCATAGCTAGAACCTTGTTGGGTTTATTCCAGCATAGCTCGGTCTCAGTCCGCACTCTTCCCATATCTCATTTTTCTCCTTTTATTATCATACCTAAGAACTCTACACTAACTAGTGGATAGTCCCTGGGTAGATCCCTCCTGCTCATGGGAACACATACCTAACCTTATCGTCCTTATATCACCATACATAATGTAACGTTGGTCGGTCTTTTTGGTATTGTTCATCTGCCATAGGAACCAATTGAAAACCATTTGAAAATCAATCCGGATACTTATGATATTTTATCAAAGCATTTTGTACCTGAATTGTTTTTGATATTTTTAGAAGAAGAACTCCCCTCAACATGTGAATCAAGTATTTGAAATAGTTTTCCACACGGAGGCAAGAGAAAGAATTAACTTCTTTGTTTACCATTTTCAAAAATATCAACATCACTTCCCTAATCGAATCAAGTAGATAAAGCATTTTGGGGAAGGATGAGGTTTTCATGATTTTGCCCCCCTCAATATGTGCCTCGAGATTTGAAAAGAGTTTTGCACATACTAGAGGAAACCTGCACCTTGAGATAAGTTATCACGTTTCAAATCATAGGTTTAAGATAGATGCCCCCCTCAACATGTGCATGGAAAATTTGAAATCGTTTGTCACATGTGGGATGGAGAGCTTGTACATCCTTATAAAACCATTTACCAATCATTTTAAATCCAATTTAAATCACACATTCTCCCCGATCACAATTATCAAATCATTTGAGATTTGTGATCTCTTATAGATTTAAATTGATTTTGAAAGCTTTTAAGGAGAATTGTGACTTGATTATGAAAGCGTTTTAACTGATAATGATCGGATTTTAAGACTTTAAACTCCATTTATAAAACATGCCTGAATATCTTTTGAAAACAATTGAATGCCAAATAACTTTTTAATTTAATTGAATCATTCTCCCCCTCAATCAATGACATAGGTTGTTGATTGAGAGATTGATATTTTGACAAATAAGTCCAGATGATTATCAAAAATAGAGACCGGTTATTTTTCAAAGCGCTTAGTTTTCGCAGATAAATGTTTAAAGAATCGAGCATGGAATTTTGAAAACATGATAAAGTATGGCTCGTTCTTTCTTTGAAAAGCGGGTTATCACCAAATGACAATAAACCATTTTTTCTCTTTCTCCCAAAAAATATTTTTTGATTTTTATAAAATTCAACAACATCTAAAGTCCCGTGTCATTCTTTGAATGACAACATCAAGACCGAAGATATTATCGAATCGAGAGAAACATGACAAAATGACAATATTTTTTGAAGATTTTTTGAATTTTTCAAATTTTTATGGATTTTGAAAGTTTTATATTTTTCTATTTGATTTTTTGAAGGTTTTGTAATTTTGTATTTTGTTTTTCGAATAAATATTTGCAAGAGATAAATTAGTTTAAGAGAATGATGAAATGAGTACCGAGATAAAGATATCGTTCAGCACGTTGTAGAAGAAAGGAATCAACATCTCTTAAACTTTTGCCACCAAAGCATTCGAGGGTTCTAAGAAAATCGTCTGGACATGAGCCTTCTCAATTTGAATCTTTGATAGCTTCCCCCCAAACCGACAAACATCGAATAAAGACCATTTCCCTAAGAAGTATAGTTGAATACAAAGCGGTCTCATTGATTGAAGCTAACAAGTTGAAACATTGATCGCCCTGGTTATAACCGGATTAACCGACACGACCGATCACATGAACTGTGTGCATCCCCGATGTACACCTTACTCTTCGAGATTGACAAGTTGTCTATTTAGGGGAACAATATATCAACATCTTCATTTTACCAAGTGCATTCCAATTATATAACATATAACCAATCAGCACATAATGTACACATGTACCCAACAAGAGTTGAGACGATGACATCCATGTAACATGTTGAGTCACTAATCATCTCGTGGATGTCAACTCGAAATAATCAATTAGCTCGATCAAGTGAACATGTTGTGCATATAACCAGAAGCACTTTATCATAAACCGTATATAAGATGTCGTTAGGCGATCATCTCACGTCCAAATATTCTTCTCACATTTCTTCCAACTGAACAATGAAGTAACATAAACCAAAGGTCTCCAGAGACCACTTTCCCCAAATAGATGGAATAATATATCCTTCCCCCAAATGGTTTTGATACCTCGTAATCAAAGAAAACATAATATATCCATAAACTTGAAATCTTGTGAGAAGAACTCAAATAGCCCAAATGAATCCCGTGAGAATCAACTACATACAAAACTCTCTGACTATCTTTATCAACCCATATGTAGACAATTTGAAGTGACCACGTTGAAGAAAAACTCAAATATACCAAACTTGAAACTGAAGTCGAATTCCCCGCATTTGTGTCTTAAGCTTGCACTTAAAGATGGAAGAACGGTGTCGATAATCTATGCTTCAAGCAAATCTCTAAGTACTCACACTCAAACAAGGTATGAGACATTAACACCTCTTGATATTATCCACATCGTCATCTGCATTAATAACCGAGTAAAACAACGTAACTCCTAATAGTGATAGTTAACTGTGTCTTCAACCATCCACTCCATCACGGTAACTAGATAAACAAAAGCCTTCAACTCAAATTCTTAAGCCCGAGCAAGTTATCAAATAAGAACACGCTTTTGTGAAGGTCAACTTCAATCTCAAATAAGTGATAAATGATTAAGTAATCAACTTGTGTCAAATGCCCAACATGTGAATAAACATACAACCGGATGTACATTCACCCACTGAATGAACCGAAACAAATGATGCCTCAACATCAATGTATTCTTCCTAAAAGTATGCATGTAGAGACGATTGGAGGATACACCAATAACTTCGAACGGATGAGGTAGACATTTTCCTTGAAGTTCATGTGGTTGATTTTATAGCATGCATGTGATGTGAGGAACAATAATCCATGAAGATTTGGCAAAGGAATACAAAAGAGCGGATCATTATTCATGAGTGCAACTGCAATATTATGATAATCATTATCAACGCCTTGAGGAATAACCGGAGATAGGACTTTTGAGTAGTCTGAGTTGTAATTCTTTGATGATCATCAAACATATCTTGAACTCATGAATCACATATTCTTTGATGATCATCAAATATTCGCTAGCTGTTGTAAATACTCATCAAACATATCTTGAACCAATAAATCCCAAACAATAAATCCCATTTATTCTTAGTGAGTGAAACATTAGGCGTTGGAGGAGAGTCATCAAACTTTAAGTCGTATAACCATTATTCAAACATCCATCATCATTTAGTATATTCACTCTTCTCCCCTTAAAAAATTGCATCCGAAGTTGCCATTTTTGATTTAGCAAGTGAATAAGAATATACATTAATGAATGTAGATCCACTTGATGACCGAATGAGCATGGGAGAAACATGAAGCTTGTTGATGAAGAATGTCGATGAGAATGGTCATAAACATGAAGATTTCTCTTCTTCAAGATAAAGCGCATCAAGCGCATACACTTTTCTTTTCTTTGAGGAACGGCTCAAGAGAGTTATCAGACACCATAATGATGAAGTACGAGGCCCGAATCGATGTGAACAGACGTCATTATTAAGAGCCCGGTCATGTTTAGAGCCACCAATCCAAATACCAAGGGACAATTTGTACGACCCGCTTGGACAAATGACGAAGATAGAGAATTGGAAACATTGGATCCCCAAGTGCTGATGGGTTCCTTTTGGTTAGCACAAGCAATCTTTGAATCAGCAGAAACCCTAGATGCAATGGCATTATCCATAGGAGCTGAACTAGTAGAAGCATCAGACTTAGTCAAATGACATTTTATGCTTAATGGGATTATTCTACCAGCTTGGCTTCCAAACCTAACAGTGCACTATTCTAGGCATAGTGGATCTAGCTAAGGGGTAAGGTTTGCCATGCTAATATTCGACTGTGGGCTTCCACTAAAATCCTACATTTGTAAACACATTCCCCGTAGGTTTCGTGATTGCTTAACTGCTTCGCTCTCCAAGCTTTCTTAACTGGGTTATGAATCTTAGACCTCATAAATAACACATCACATTTATCATGATTACCAGAAATTAAACATTTTTTACATGTTTTGCAGAAGATAAGGCCGAATTAATTTTAGTAAGCTTAGAGCTAATACTAGAACTAACACATTCTTTTGTTCAAATCAAACTACTTGTCCCTATAGTGTTCTTTCACTTCCTTATCATGATCACTTTTAGTTTGCGTAATCCTATCCTTCTTTGCATTGCTTCTAGGTTTTGACTCGCAAACTTTAGTGTCAATCTTAACATCTGTAGAAGTAACGTTGGGAACATTACATGGCTTCACTACTTTCTGCATTCCTGGTCTAGAAGTCCGGATCTGAAATTCTGAGGTACATCACAGGTTTCTTGCTTGAATTTAGACATGGAACAAGGCATATCAAGGGTCACATGCTTGGCTTTAGGCATAGAACAAGGCACAACTATTCTATCTCGCCTATTGCTAGATTTTGGACTTGTGACAATTACATACTCTAAGAGTTCCTGAGTTCGTTTGGCATCCATGCAGGCATAGGCTATAGTACTATCAAAAGGTTTTTCTAATCTTTCATCTTCAACAATCTCACGGAGACCCTTCAAACTTTCCTTAAGGTATGATAGATATGCTTTATGTGCAAGTTCATTATTCCTAATGGGTGGGGGAATATATAACATATCGATAGCATATTTATCACAAGCAGAAACCTTAGGAACAAAGTATTTGCAATTGGGGATTGGCAACTTTCCTTTTACCTCATGCTTCAGATTCTCAATATCGTTAAGTAAAGAAGTTATCTTTTCAATTTGTTTATCATGATTAACTTTAAATGAATCACATAACTCTTTGTTTTGATCATTAACCTTTGAAATTTCAGCTTTAAAACAATCATTTTCCTTTTGCAAGTTATCAATTATGTTTTGAAGTTGAAAATTCTGAGAATCTAAAGGTGGAGGCATATGGGAACCAGTCACATCCTTCTTTTCACCTTTCAGTTGTGAAATTTGGGTGATGAGTGTCTAAATACTCATCATTTTTGTATCATTTAAACTGCAAAAACATCTGAAAACACTCAGAAATGCATCAAAATGATAAAAATATCACAAATAAGTGTTTTATGTGTTTTAAATGCAAAAATATCAAAATCTGGTGAAAAACGTATAAAGTTTGCATAATTGGCGCTTTTAGTCCCCAAGTTTCAAAAGTTGTCAAAAACAACCCCTGTAAAACATAATAAAGAAAAATGTTATTCAAAGTCCCTGAAATATTTTAAATTGTCAAAAATGGTCCTTGAATAAATCTTTTGTCAAATGGCGAAAAAGGTCCCTCAAGTTTCAAAAATGTCAAGTTTGGTCCCTGGAAAATTGAAATTGTCAAATCTAGTCCTTGTACTATTGGAAATTGTCAATATTGGTCCCTTGTGACAACTTTGGAAAATTACAGGATTGGTCCTTCAAGAATTGGATAATTACATTTTGGTCCTTATCATATATTGAATCAAGCCTTGTCAAAATCCAAACTCCCCGCCACTTATACCATGTGACCCCCTGTCACTTTCCTTTTGAACCCCAAGTCAAACATCACTACCTTTCCTCCCAACTGGTTTTCCTTCCCACTTGCCCGCTAACCTCTCGCAATTCCTTCTCCCAACATCTCACCCTCTTATCTCTTCCACACCTCAACCCCTCATCATCACACCTCTCACCCCTAGTTGATAAAACAGAGCCCTACAAGTCAAATTTCCATTTCCCGCCAAAATGAGCTAACACTCAAAACTCAACCATTGGTCAGGAAAAGAGGTGGGATTTGCTCAAGAGGCCACGTGGAAGGATTTTGGAGCATAAAAGAGGAGAAAGACAGAGTAGAAGACCAGTAGTTAGTTTTAAAATTCCTTTGTATGTCGTTTTTATTTTAACATGTCTTAAATAGTTCTAAATGGTAATTTAAAGTTGATTATGTATTAAACTCAGTAGTTTTATTGTATTAAAACTATTACCAAGTTTCAATTCAAGTGTTGGTTCACCTTTCATTTTTTTTGTCCACTGTTACAATTTTCAGTTTCAAATCCTTATGCACAAGTGTTAGTAGCTTATTTTTAAGCTCATACAAGCTCACATAAGCTCCTTATAGCTTTTGATGAGCTTATAATTAAGTTTTAAGCAAAATTGTGAAATGGTCAATAAAAGTCAAACTGTTTCATTGGGTCTTGGAAATGGAATGGGTAGAAGCAGGACTTGGATTTGGGTTGGAAATGGTTTGATATATTGATATTGGGTCTGGTTTAGCCTGTGACATCAGCTGGATTCATGTGAGTAAGTTCCTAGATTTTCACATTTCAAGCCAATATTGCATATTTTGCTTGAATGAGTATTTGTGGTGACAATTGCTTTTAATGTGTTTAATTAGTTGTAAGTAGGTAAGTTTAGCTCAGTTTGATCTTTAGTACAAGCTGGTTCAGTAGCTAGCTCAATGTTATTTGCTTATCAGTTAGTATAGGGGTGTTTGGAATTGCTGTCAATCCTGTCTTCTAGGCTTGTTCAGTGATTAGTTTCTGTTGTTTCATGCTTGTGTAACTATTTCATGCTCTTATCTGTCTTTAATTTGAGTCTACAACTCACAAAAGTCAAAAACACCATTGATCTGTCTAAATCTGCTTACTGTTGGGATTTTGTAATATCCAAAGCTTATTTGGTGTTCAAAATTCATAGAACTTGCTTATTTCAGTTTCATTTCATCTCAATACATCATTATCTGTCCACCATTTGGAATC
Organism: Chrysanthemum makinoi; assembly: GCA_910596185.1. Classification (NCBI taxonomy): domain Eukaryota; kingdom Viridiplantae; phylum Streptophyta; class Magnoliopsida; order Asterales; family Asteraceae; genus Chrysanthemum; species Chrysanthemum makinoi. Next base: position 90,039,061 of record OU343217.1, on the reverse strand, counting down.
AAAACTCAAGAAAGTCAAACTCTCAGTTTTGCCTTAAAAGTCAAAATTGCAAAATCTCAGTTTTGGGCCAAATAGGATGAATTTTCACAAGCTCATTTCTGAGCCATTTTCAATAAAACTTGTGGTTTCAAAAAGTCAACCTGGTCTATTTTCTTATCCTCATTTTATTTTAATTTTGTGAATTTTTCTTGAGCTTCATATAAGCCTGTCAATATGGTGCTAAGTGCCCTGTGCAGGGCACTGAGCCTGCACAGGGGATATGCAGGTTTTGCAAGGTTCACCCAGGGCTCAGTTTAGCTCACCTAAGTCTAGTTTCTGGTTTAGAGGTTCTTAGCCAGGTCTTGTTCAAGTTCCAATTTTTGGTTTTCTGTTTCCAGCTTATTTAAGTGCTTGTTTTTAAGCTGCAACTTGGTTCCCTAGAAACTGTTTTTAGCTCAAAAGCTCATTTCATCAAATCTTGGTAATTTGCAATTCTATGGTTTATGCTTGTTGTTTTTAGTTGCATTTGAGTTCTTTTAGCTTAATATACCTTCTGTTTCGGTTGGGTGGCCTTGGGTGTCCATTTGCTTATTTCAAGTGCTTATTTCTAAGCACTTGACATAGCAGCTTCTTACTCCTCCACACAAGCACCTGTTTTTCCATTTTTCCTAGATTCCTAATATTATTTTAAGCTTATCTTGAATTTTTCAGATTTTTCTAAGTCAGTTTGCTATTTTTCTACATTTTAATTAGTTTTTAAGCCTTTTTTAATTAGCATTTAATACAAATAATCAGAAAAGGTTCAAAAAAATAATTTTTCATTTTTATTAAGTTAAGATAAATATAAAAAGTAAAAAAAATATTTTTCTAGATTTTTCTTAGTTAAAATTGTATTTTTAAGTAATTTAATTAGTTTTAAATAGTTTAAAATTCATAAAAAAATAGAAAAATAATCAAAAAAATACAAAAATAGTTTTGAAAATTCTAGTTTGATATTTTAGATTTTTCTAAGTCTTAATTTTATTTTTCTAGCTTTATTTCCTAATTTCTTTTCTTTTAGGTAATTATTTAATAGTTAAAAATAGTTTTTAATTAATAATAATTAATTAATTAGTTATAAAAATAATTTTCTTTTTCTAAAAAGTTTCTTTTATAATTAGGTTTGTAAAAATGTATTTTTTATATTTTTAGTGTTAATATTGTGTAAGTTTCACTTTTTAATTTGTACGTCACGTAGATTTTAATTTCAGTTTTGTAAAAATATAAAAACCAAAACATCATTTTAAATATAGTGATAGCGTTTATTTAATAGTTTTTATCTTTTTAATTTCCTTTAATTTGCATTTAAGCCGTTGTAATTTGTTGGCTTTTTCCTTAGTTATAATAATTCACAATCCTCCTTTCCGTTCAAATCTCTCGATCACTTTACGTTTGACTATTCTCGCACAGCTCGTTGGGACTTAACGACCTGGGGAAACACTATACTCTCCTGATCTTCATTGCATTCGTGCTTGAGCAGTTTTAAGCCGATTACGGTCTGCCATTCACAAGTGGCAGGCTTGAGTGATTTAGCTTGACTGTTTGGCACGGATCAAATTTTGGCGCCGCTGCCGGGGAGCAGTGCTAATAGTCTTACGTTTAGCAGATTAGTGATTTGACATCACTCCTTGTTTATACCATCTATATATTTATATCTTCTTATAAAAATTAAAAACCCAAAAAGATTTTCATCCTTTGTTTTTACAAAATATTTATCCAAAAACCCAAAAATATTCCTCTTTACCCTCTTACCCTTTTTAATTCTTTATCCCTTTACCCTCTATCCATTTGATTCTAACTTCTTCTATTCTCATGGAATCTCTCGACTGCGATGAATTCTGGGACGAAGCTGAAAAACTTCAGACTTTATCACAAATGTCAAGAATTCGTGTCGTTCGTGATGATCCATTAATTCTGCGTAGGGAAATGGAAAGAGAAACCGGGGTGACAAAGGACCAGGTACTTCCCTCTGATAACGGAAGTGCTAAATACGTCCAACCTACGGTTATCCAAAGATCTAATCCCTCAATTGCTCCTAAACCGTCTAGAATTGATTCTAAACTTTCACGATTTACGGTTAAAAGCAAACATGCAGAATTTAGACCGGTGACTAGCAAGAATGACTTGCCTAATCTTCACGTTTCTCTCAAGAACCGAACCGGAGACCATAATGGAAGTGGTGGAAATTGCTAGCTCTCAGAGCACACCACTTGTCCCACCTCCGGATTTTTCAAAATGTTCTTCGAGACTTAATAGTCATTCTGATCACCATGCTGGTTTTGTTGATTCTTTGAATAAACAGATTCCTTCTCATAACTCTCAAATGCAATCGTTTATTCCTTGTGTCGGTTGTGGCGAGCCTCTTTTTGGTTCACCCTGTCGTTGGTGTACGTGTGTACAGTGTGGTAATGATATTCGGAACGGAGTTGTTTGTTTTGTGGTTCGAGGAATTCATTTGATTATGATCCTAATCAGAACTCATTTAACGACCCTTCAAACTTTTCCAATTACCCACCACGGCCACTCATCTTCATATAATCATCATAACTGCTGTGAATTTTGTGGAGGTCCTCACCAAGGATTTGAGTGTCAATCCGGAAACACATTTGTCTACGAACAGTTTTCTGGTAATACTCAGGACTTTGGAAATGACCAAATTCCATATTATTCACATGACCAGCCACAACAATCATTTTGTTGTGAGAACTGTGGAGGTCCCCATTTCAGCTCTGATTGTCAAACAGGGAATCCATTTCCTTGTAACAATTACGACTATCCATATCACGACTATCCATATCACGACCAACCTCCACAGTGCCAAATGACTCAAACTCCTCAACAAAACCAACAAGACACTTATCTAGAGCTTCTGGAGTTACTGAAAAGAGGTGAGGAGTTCAATAAGACTGCATTTCATAATGTTCCCAGTTTTTCTTGTGTATATTGTGGGGGTCCTCATGATGATTATCAATGTTAACCTTCCGGTTTTGACAAATCTCCACTCCCACAATGTCCTGTCATTCAAAATACACATGAGAAATCCATGGAAGAATTGCTAGCTGAAGAGCGGGCTGCTAAATTAAAATCCCAAATTGCCTTTGAAAAATCTATTAGGGAATCAATTGCAAAAGAAAAAGCAGCCGGATCTAGCTCTCAATTTCGTTTTATTCCTGATGACAGTGATGATGAAGATACACTTGAAGATTCATCAAGTTCATCGGATGATATCCCAGCAGTTGAGATTCATTCTCATGCAACTGCTATCACACCCGAGGCTCCCACTCACTCTCTGAACATGGGGATGAGCATCTTGACACTGTTCCTGAAAAGGAATCGGACGAATTCATAAAGTCTAGTGTTGAGAACCTTGTCCCAATCCCAAGAGAGTCACAGGGAATTCTTGATCATGTGTGTGATTCTATTTCCCCTCTTGAGTGTTCAAAAGATCATTTTGAAACTTTCTCCGATGTTAGCGACGATTGTACTTCTCATGGAAACATCGAGTATGTTGAGGCATCACTCCCACAGTCTGATGCTGATCATCATCTTGAGGAGTTCACCGATGAACTCACTCACATCAATCCACTCTTTGATTTTGAAGCCGATCTGGGAGAAACTGAAAGTCTCCGTGATAATGATCGTTCACTCACTTCTTATCCCAACAGTCCAATAGAGAATGTTGATCACTTTGTTCCCGAAACATTCAAAACTACTTTCGCCAATCCTCTATTTGAATTCGACCCTGAATTCACTTTCATTTCTGAGAATCCACTCTTTGATACTCAGATTGACGATAGTGATGAGCCTACAGTGGAACAAGAATTCACAGATTTACATCTTGTGATTGATTCTCTTCACGAGGAGTTCGCCGGTGAACTCACTCATATCATATCTCCGCCGGAGTATGATAATTTCTACTTTGATCTAGACACACCCATAATATGTCTTGATCAAGTTAACTTAACTGAGGAGATTCATGAAACTATGAATTCTCCTATTGAGGATGAAGAGTTAGTCATGATTTTTATCATGACTTTCTTTCTCTTCTTCACCTATACTATCACTTCTCCTGTTCTTCACTCCTTCGGGAATGAATACATTATCTTTGACCCCGGCATTTTCATGTATCATTTGTGAGCCGGTTCTATCTGTATCTCATCGGTGTGGAACTTTCACGCACTTCAATGTTTATCCAAACATCCTGAATGAAAGTCCGATGGAGACTGTCTCTTCCACTACTTCCCATGAACCAATTAATTCGGGGTCGAGTCAAGCTAGCGACTCGGGAATCAAAAAAAGTAGCACACACAATATGGGTTTTCACCCATATTTCGTCTTCTTCTCTGTCTACCACCCTAGTGTGGGGGGGGGGTTGCCCCACATGTTGTGTATATATACAAAGTTTGAAAAAAAAAAAAAAATCTTTCTAAATAATGGCCGTAGTATTTCCCTTTTACATTCTATGTTTCGGCATAACCGCCAGTACTTTGAATATTGAGGGCAATATTCATTTCTAAGTGTGGGGGGGAATTCTCACAAATTTTATCATGTAATTATACCGCCTAATTCCCCCATTTTTGGCCAAAAATTTTTTTTTTGGAGTAAGTGTTTTGCACTTACTCATTTGGTTATCAGTCCGCCTTGTCTAATAAACAAAAGGATTGGCTAATCCAGGAGCAAACGGCTCTTGGTAAAGATATCTCAAACCCGTTGACGGCTTGCAATTTGCCCAAAATTGCATGGTATTCACCACCATATCCTTAAAAGTAATGAGTTGGCTAGCCCGCAAGTTTATGGCTTGTGGTAAAGGCAGTGGAAAAACCATAATTGGTAATCAGCTCACCAAAGATAATATTGATAATTTATCTAAGAGTTGGCTAGTCCAGAGCAAACGGCTTCTGGTAAAGACAAATCAAAACCGTTGAAAGTTGGTGGTTTGCTCAAAATCACTTGGTTATCAGTGTACCAGGTTCTTACTGAACTGAAACATTTGGCTACTCCAGAAGTAATGGCTTTTGGTAAAGAGATGAAATCCATTAATTTTTTCTTAAAACATTGCTAGGGACTAGCAATATCTTAGTGTGGGGGATTGATGAGTGTCTAAATACTCATCATTTTTGTATCATTTAAACTGCAAAAACATCTGAAAACACTCAGAAATGCATCAAAATGATAAAAATATCACAAATAAGTGTTTTATGTGTTTTAAATGCAAAAATATCAAAATCTGGTGAAAAACGTATAAAGTTTGCATAATTGGCAGTTTTAGTCCCCCAAGTTTCAAAAGTTGTCAAAAACAGTCCCTGGTAAAACATAATAAAGAAAAATGTTATTCAAAGTCCCTGAAATATTTTAAATTGTCAAAAATGGTCCTTGAATAAATCTTTTGTCAAATGGCAGAAAAGGTCCCTCAAGTTTCAAAAATGTCAAGTTTGGTCCCTGGAAAATTGAAATTGTCAAATCTAGTCCTTGTACTATTGGAACTTGTCAATATTGGTCCCTTGTGACAACTTTGGAAAATTACAGGATTGGTCCTTCAAGAATTGGATAATTACATTTTGGTCCTTATCATATATTGAATCAAGCCTTGTCAAAATCCAAACTGACCCCTGCCACTTATCCCTTTGTGACCCCCCTGTCACTTTCCTTTTTGAACCCCAAGTCAAACATCACTACCTTTCCCTCCCAACTGGTTTTCCTTCCCCACTTGCCTGCTAACCTCTGCAATTCCTTCTCCCAACATCTCACCCTTTTCCCCTTATCTCTTCCACACCTCAACCCCCTCATCATCCCACCTCTCCCCCCCTAGTTGATAAAACAGAGCCCTACAAGTCAAATTTCCATTTCCCGCCAAAATGAGCTAACACTCAAAACTCAACCATTGGTCAGGAAAAGAGGTGGGATTTGCTCAAGAGGCCACGTGGAAGGATTTTGGAGCATAAAAGAGGAGAAAGACAGAGTAGAAGACCAGTAGTTAGTTTTAAAATTCCTTTGTATGTCGTTTTTATTTTAACATGTCTTAAATAGTTCTAAATGGTAATTTAAAGTTGATTCTGTATTAAACTCAGTAGTTTTATTGTATTAAGACTATTACCAAGTTTCAATTCAAGTGTTGGTTCACCTTTCATATTTTTTTGTCCACTGTTACAATTTTCAGTTTCAAATCCTTATGCACAAGTGTTAGTAGCTTATTTTTAAGCTCATACAAGCTCACATAAGCTCCTTATAGCTTTTGATGAGCTTATAATTAAGTTTTAAGCAAAATTGTGAAATGGTCAATAAAAGTCAAACTGTTTCATTGGGTCTTGGAAATGGAATGGGTAGAAGCAGGACTTGGATTTGGGTTGGAAATGGTTTGATATATTGATATTGGGTCTGGTTTAGCCTGTGACATCAGCTGGATTCATGTGAGTAAGTTCCTAGATTTTCACATTTCAAGCCAATATTGCATATTTTGCTTGAATGAGTATCTGTGGTGACAATTGCTTTTAATGTGTTTAATTAGTTGTAAGTAGGTAAGTTTAGCTCAGCTTGATCTTTGGTACAAGCTGGTTCAGTAGCTAGCTCAATGTTATTTGCTTATCAGTTAGTATAGGGGTGTTTGGAATTGCTGTCAATCATGTCTTCTAGGCTTGTTCAGTGATTAGTTTCTGTTGTTTCATGCTTGTGTAACTATTTCATGCTCTTATCTGTCTTTAATTTGAGTCTACAACTCACAAAAGTCAAAAACACCATTGATCTGTCTAAATCTGCTTACTGTTGGGATTTTGTAATATCCAAAGCTTATTTGGTGTTCAAAATTCATAGAACTTGCTTATTTCAGTTTCATTTCATCTCAATACATCATTATCTGTCCACCATTTGGAATCAAAACTCAAGAAAGTCAAACTCTCAGTTTTGCCTTAAAAGTCAAAATTGCAAAATCTCAGTTTTGGGCCAAATAGGATGAATTTTCACAAGCTCATTTCTGAGCCATTTTCAATAAAACTTGTGGTTTCAAAAAGTCAACCTGGTCTATTTTCTTATCCTCATTTTAGTTTAATTTTGTGAATTTTTCTTGAGCTTCATATAAGCCTGTCAATATGGTGCTAAGTGCCCTGTGCAGGGCACTGAGCCTGCACAGGGGATATGCAGGTTTTGCAAGGTTCACCTAGGGCTCAGTTTAGCTCACCTAAGTCTAGTTTCTAGTTTAGAGGTTCTTAGCCAGGTCTTGTTCAAGTTCCAATTTTTGGTTTTCTGTTTCCAGCTTATTTAAGTGCTTGTTTTTAAGCTGCAACTTGGTTCCCTAGAAACTGTTTTTAGCTCAAAAGCTCATTTCATCAAATCTTGGTAATTTGCAATTCTGTGGTTTGTGCTTGTTGTTTTTAGTTGTATTTGAGTTCTTTTAGCTTAATATACCTTCTGTTTCAGTTGGGTGGCCTTGGGTGTCCATTTGCTTATTTCAAGTGCTTATTTCTAAGCACTTGACATAGCAGCTTCTTACTCCTCCACACAAGCACCTGTTTTTCCATTTTTCCTAGATTCCTAATATTATTTTAAGCTTATCTTGAATTTTTCAGATTTTTCTAAGTTAGTTTGCTATTTTTCTACATTTTAATTAATTTTTAAGCTTTTTTAATTAGCATTTAATACAAATAATTCAGAAAAGTTTCAAAAAAATAATCTTTCATTTTTCTTAAGTTAAGATAAATATAAAAAGTAAAAAAAATATTTTTCTAGATTTTTCTTAGTTAAAATTGTATTTTTAAGTAATTTAATTAGTTTTAAATAGTTTAAAATTCATAAAAAATAGAAAAATAATCAGAAAATTACAAAAATAGTTTTGAAAATTCTAGTTTGATATTTTAGATTTTTCTAAGTCTTAATTTTATTTTTCTAGCTTTATTTCCTAATTTCTTTTCTTTTAGGTAATTATTTAATAGTTAAAAATAGTTTTTAATTAATAATAATTAATTAATTAGTTATAAAAATAATTTTCTTTTTCTAAAAAGTTTCTTTTATAATTAGGTTTGTAAAAATGTATTTTTTATATTTTTAGTGTTAATATTGTGTAAGTTTCACTTTTTAATTTGTACGTCACGTAGATTTTAATTTCAGTTTTGTAAAAATATAAAAACCAAAACATCATTTTAAATATAGTGATAGCGTTTATTTAATAGTTTTTATCTTTTTAATTTCCTTTAATTTGCATTTAAGCCGTTGTAATTTGTTGGCTTTTTCCTTAGTTATAATAATTCACAATCCTCCTTCCGTTCAAATCTCCGATCACTTTACGTTTGACTATTCTCGCACGGCTCGTTGGGACTTAACGACCTGGGGAAAGACTATACTCTCCTGATCTTCATTGCATTCGTGCTGAGCGTTTTTAAGCCGATTACGGTCTGCCATTCACAAGTGGCAGGCTTGAGTGATTTAGCTTGACTGTTTGGCACGGATCATTGGGCTTTCAATATTTTGATCGTGTTATAATGAGCTCGAATTTGTTCATCACGTTTGCTAATTTCAAAAACTGCATCAAACTCAGGAGCATCAGAGGATGTCTTGATATTTGAGGTTTTAACATTTTCTTTGAGATGTTGATGTTTTAATTGCAAAGCAAGATGTTCAACTTCTAATTTAGAATAATGTTTGACCAAGTTATCATGATCATCTTGTTCTATTTTCTCATGCAATTTTGAATTTGTTGTTACAAGCTCCATGACACGATCATGGGAGACTTTCAGAGCAACAGATAATTCATGAAATTGAGAAGCATTAATAGAACAATTTGTAGCAGTGAAAAACACATCTTGAGCAATACATTCAGAAATCAGATTCTCATTCAGTGTATGCAAGTTCTTCCTTTCAATCTCACTATATTTTAATTCTCTCTCATAGTCACTAACCTCAACAATCATTGCATCAAATTCCTTTTCCATTTCTTTAATATCAGAATGCGTCCCCTTTTTAAGACTCTCAAATTGATCTTTTAGTTGTTTAAAGAAAGGCATGACCTCAGTTAAATAGCATTCTTTAGTTTGCTCAAAGCCCCTTTCCCCTTCAGTTATACCAGTGGGTGTGATCCTTTTCTTACAAGTTTTCTCAAAATCAACAAATAGTTGAAAGATAACATATTGTCTGATTAAGGTCTTGCTTTTAGTGGCAATAGATCTAGGAACTAAGTGCATTGGTGTATTAGGAGGATACACAGTTGCTTTAGGCAGTTTCCTACAAAGGGGATTCTTTTCAACAAGATTTTCTGCTTTTTGCATTTCCATATCCTTTTTCTAGAACACTTTTTCAGGGGTTAATAGAGTCTGAGGCTTAAACTTGTTCAAGGAGATCCAATTTTCTTTAGTGTAATTATGAGGTTTGATCATTATGTTATTCTTTTTACACTCAGGATCTTCTAACTTCTTATTCATTTTCTCCCTAGTGACTTCATCAGATTTCTTATCTTCCTCAGTGCACTCAATGCAGCTAGGTTTCTGTCTAGGCTTAAGAATTTCATTACCATCATAAAGTACCTTATGAGCATTTCTAGCCTTTTAATTACCTCGGATTTGGTTCCTCAACAAGGGGAATGCTATGTTATGCTTAAGACTCTATGCTTAGTGATCATGTGAGCAGTGCGGAATGGTATTCCCTTGTACATAAAACTTATTTTCAAGCTTGTTTTTCAAAGTTTTTAGATTGGAAAAATCATTCAAAAGTTTTGATTCCTTAGCCTTGAATTCTTGCTTAAGCATTTTAACATTTTTCTTGAAGTTCGTGTTTTTGCTTAGCAGTTTTAGAAAGCTTTTCATGTAAGGAGTTTAACTCTTGTTTTAATACTTCTTCTCTAAAATTACTTTTTCTAATGATTGTACGTATTTGGACATCCATTTCCTGCTCACGGGTGGTCAACTCAAACTTAGCACTGCTCATAAATAGCAACTTGATCCTTATATTTGTTAAGCTCAGTGGTAAGGAATCATCGAGCACAAATGCAGCGTAACTCATGCAGTTCATAATCATCATTTTGAGTAGAAGATGCACAACTAGGTACGGCAGAAACTTCCATGCAACTTACCTCAGCATTGACATGCACAGTGCTTATGTGTGACGGGTGCATCTCTCTCTTGGGTACATCCGAAGCTTCCATGGAGTGTTCCTTTGCATTAACACCGGGTTGTGTCTGGTGCATCTCTCTCTCTTGTGAATTTGAGCACGAAGATTCCATTTTTTCATTATCCGACTCATCATTTTTTGTTGTCACTGACATTCTGCATTCAACAACACCCGATTCTTCAACAGATACATTACCCAACTTATCACAACAATCTTTCAAATGCCGCACCGACACTCATTCACGTTTTCATTCTTTTGAGCAGATTCTTCAATGTACTTTTCACATTATCCATGAGTTGGATAAATGTCTCAATGAATTCCTGAATTTCCATTCAGTATGTTTTTGAAGGAAATTCCAGTCAAGTGTTGATCGTAATCTGTGAATATTCCCCATGATGAATGGCTGAAATTGTTTGTAGATTACTTGAAGAGCATGACTGGAACCATCCTTTTGAACCTCTTCATTGGTAATTTGCAGCTTTAAATGTTCTAAGTTCAACAACAAGCTTCTTGTCAATGTAGGTAAGTCCCGGCGGAAAAGAGCACTACATGTTCGATCCCCAGCTATGGATAACAGTTGTATGAGGTGCAGATGAAGTAGCGGATATGGCTCAATGCTGCATTCCATTTGGGTGGCATTCTCATTGTACTCAGAACATGAAGATCTCACATCCTCATTGTTTAAGTCAAACATCTTTAACCGTTCAGGGTAGCATACTTTATCATTGTTGTCCACAGCATCATACAATTTAAGCACTTCTGAAATCATTGGGTCAGTAGAGTAAGACATGATGTGGTAGAATGCACGGGATTTTACAAGTCTATGATTTAACCGAGAAAAAGAATCTTTCGCGGGATTTTACTAAAATCAAGACCAAACCGTGATACAATGACCAATAGAACGAGTTAAGATAACGATGGACCCACACTGATAGAGGATTATGTGTTAGGAGTGATGAATGTTTGAAGGATTAGTGGTGTTATTTGGTTGTGATCGGATTGTTAATGCACGTTTTTAAGGTGAAATTTAGGTCTAAAAACTTAAAAGCTCAATAACTTCCTTTCGGAGGGGATTTGGGCCTCGAAAAATTCGTTTCACGACATCGTGGTAAAACCTCACAATAATCAGGCTGTTCCGGTCGTTTTGACAGGTATTTCGCTAAAAACGGAGTTACGGATCGAAAGTTATGACCGTTTGAAGTTTTGACGTAAAAAGTCAACTTTGGTCAAACTTCTTCTTTGTAAAAATCAACCAAGTCGCTATAACCCTTGAACCAAGTCGCTAAGTAGCAACTCGCTAAATCACCAAATCGCTAAGCACCAAGTCGCTACACAGTGAAGTCGCTAAAGAGCAACTCGCTAAGGTCCAAGTCGCAAACACCAAGTCGCTAAGAATTTTGACAGCAATTCGCTATGCACAAAGTCGCTAAGAAATCAAGTCGCTAAATAGCAACTCGCTAAGGACCAAATCGCTACCACCAAATCGCTACAAAACTTAAAGAGCAAGTCGCTATCAAAATTTAAAGCAAGTCGCTACCTTACCAAATCGCTAACCCGTAGTGGAGAATCCACCAACAGTACTTTTTGTCGGCTTGTCTCTAAACCAAGTCGCTAGGACCAAATCGCCACCAAACAACACTACAACTCGCTGATTTTTTCTGAAGCAAATCGCTAGCAAGAAAGTTATACCGTGAGCCAAGTCGCTAACTTGAAAAACTTCCAAAACACACTTTTCAATCCAAAAACAACCCAACCACGATGATTCAAGCCTTCCAAATCACAACCTAACCACTTATGATGATCCTAAACACAAAAGTACAATCAAAATCCAAACTTTAACACAAGAAATCATCCAAATGATGCAATAACCACTAAACTTTCTCAAACTCAAAAACCACCTAAAAACCACTAGAAATCCAAAGATGTGTAAGATATCTACATAACCTGGCTCTGATACCAATTGTTGGATATTGGATTTCACATACACATCAAACCATAACACAAAGTGGGCGTATAATGGTGAGTTCTAGAGAGAGAAAGTTAGAGGTTTAGGGAACTTAGTGAGAGAAAGAAAAACTATTATTATGAGCTTCAACTCTCTACCTTGGGAGGTAGAGAGTATTTATAGTCTTACATAAATCGCCATACAACGGGCTGTGGATCAGGCATACAATGGGTAAAGACCCGTCCGTCCTCCACGGTGTTACTTAACAAAATACTACTTAACTAAATATAACTATGACTACGAGCATTCTAACGATTACATATACTTGAGGTGACCGACTCTTTAATACCGGGAATTTCTAATTCCTAACAGTTAGTGACATGAATAATCTCACTATTGGATGTAACACAGTTTAATATAGACGTATCATTATTAGACATCCTTTTAGGCTCAATAAACTTGAAGAGTTTTCCTGTGGGCATCCACTTAAGGCAAGATCTAGGTATGTAAGTCCGTTTGGATTCTGTGAACTTAAATAATCTACCAGTGGGAATCCATTTGAAGCAGCTATAAGTAGATTTGTATGTGTGCACTTCCCTGTTTTGACTATTTGTCCTTTTGTGATTAGTGTGTTTCTTAGGGGATTGATCAGCCAAATGATGTTTCACACTTCTAGTATTTCTGAACTTTGAGCTTTGAACACTTACATGGGTTTTGAGATTCACTATATCGGAATGACGCAATGAAGTGACTGGTTTTGTCAAAACAACATTCTCATCAACTTGGGAGGCAAGCCTAGATTTCGATGGTTTAATTCTTTCAGTTCTAAAGGCATTAGGCTGCTTAACTATTGTACGTTTAGATTGGTTCTAAACAGTTGACTTTCCCAAAGTTGATGGTTTTGCAAACTTAGTATTCATCCTATTTCCAATAGATTTCCTAAGCTCATTTTTTAAAGCAACAATATTGAAGCTCTTATCCTGAATTTGGGCTTTAAGATCATCAATGTCTTTCAACAAGATGTTAGATTGATTGATCAACTTGGAATTGGTCTCTTCTAAGTTCTTTCTTAATGACTCATTTTCTCTTAATAGGTTGGACACACATAGAGCTAGTTCAGCATTTCTAGACTCTAGTGTATCACTCATCTCATGACAATCATATTTCTGCACATCTGTGAGTAGCAATTTCAGATTGCATATGGTCGAATCTTTGTCCTGAATCTGGGTTTTTAAATGATTAATTTCAAAAAATTCTCGAAATTCTAGAAATTCCTGATTAATACAAGATTTTTTTGCATAAAAGCTTTCATCCTTTTGTTGTATTTCAATTTCCAGTGAAATACAATGTTTTTCAAGAATTGAGTATTTGTTTGAAAGTTCATCATATACCCTTTTTTCAATCATGTCATTAGCTTTAATGGTTTTAGATTCAGGCTCAACCAAGATCGATTTCATAGTGTTATGTTCATAGTTAGAGTCAGGTACCTTAGCATATGAATTACTGTGATCAGTTAAGTGTACCTCATCACCTGAAACCTTTTCTGACTCTGAGTCTTTGAGATCAGTACAGTTGTCTTCATCCTCTTTTATTGCAACTGAACTACTGCATTTGATATCATTCATTGGTTCAACTGATCTCTTGCATGATCTGTCACAATCTTCCCATAATATTACTTGACACTCATTCATTTCATTCAGCTTGTCATTCTCTTTAGCAGCTTCCTTAATGAATATTTCCACATTACTCATAAGTTGAATGAAGGTATTTCTGAACTAATGAATTTCCATTCCAGTGTGTTTCTTGAATGAGATTCCAGTCATGTCATCATCAAAATCTGAGGAATATTCCCCCCGGATAAGTGGCTGAAATTGATTGAAGATTACTTGAAGAGCTGCATTAGATTCATCAGTTGAGAACTTTTCTTTGGAAATTTGAAACCTCAGTTGTTCTAAGTTTAGTAACACAGTTTTAGTCAAATTGGGAAAGTCCTGACGAAGGATAGCACTGCTTGTTCGATCCATAGTTGTAGATAAAAGTAGTTTGAGATGCTGATGAAGTAGTTGAAAGGGCTCAATGATGTATTCCATTTGCTTTGTATCATAGTTCATTGACAGATGTGGTTCGTTGAGGTTTGACTCAGAAGGTGAGGAGTTTTGATCACACTTTGATGAATCAATCAAGGTTGGATATTCAGAATTGCAACCAATTTCATTGTTCTGTGAGGTGTCATAGAGTTCAAGCACTTTGGAGATAAACGGGTCGGTGAAGTAGGACATTGTGGGTGGAGGAGTATCTGCTGCATGAAAGTTCTTGGCAACAGTGGAGATGATAGTAGACATATTGGTAGTCATGTTAACAGATTACACGGGATTTTATAACTCTCTGATTAAACCGGGAAATAGATTCTTTCACGGGATTTTACTGAATCAAGAGAAAACCGTATTAAAACAAGAAATAACCCAAGTCGCTAGAAAACCTTGAACCATGTCGCTAAAAGCCAAGTCGCTAATTTGTCAAGTCGCTAAATAGCAACTCGCTAGGTACCAACTCGCTAACACCAAGTCACTAACAATATAAAGTACAAGTCGCTAACTTACACCAAGTCGCTACGCGTAGTGGAGAATCCACAAAGTGTACCTTTTGTCGGCTTGTCTCAATAGACAAGTCGCTAGGACTAAATCGCTACCAAATAACACTCCAACTCGCTAACTTTTTATGAAGCAAGTCGCTATGATGAATATCACACCGAGAACCAAGTCGCTAGCAAGAAAATCACATAAACACTACTTTTCAATCCAAAAACAACCCAACCACGATGATTCAAGCCTTCAAAGTCAAAACCTAAACACTTGTGATGATTCTAAACACAAAAGTACTATCAAAATCCAAACTTTAACACTAGAAATCAACCAAATGATGCAAAAACCACTAAATTTTTTCAAACTCAAAAACCACCTAAACACCACTAGAAATCCAAAGTTATGTAAGAGATGATCTAACCATGGCGCTCTGATACCAATTGTTGGATATTGGATTTCACATACACATCATAACATTAACACTTTAATCGTATAGATGATTTTAGAGAGAGAGAAAGTGGGATATTCTAGAAAGAGAAACTTGTGGAATGTTAGATTACCAAAGAATATCCAACCCTCTACCTTGCACGGTAGAGGGTATTTATAGGTTACAATCTAAACGACCTCCTAACGGCCTGTGGATCAGGTATACAATGGGTAAAGACCCGTCCTTCCTCCACGGTGATGCACTAAACTATTCTACGCTACTAATTAACTACTAAATAACGTAAATAATGACAAGTCTACGAGCTAACTTAGGCTAGATATCATTTGGGGTGACCGACTCTTTAACTTATGGAATTTCCAATTCCTAACATGATCTAGTCTCAAGCCTATGGTAATCTATGTACTAGGACCGGTTAATGAGTGTTTATCTTCCATTTCCAGCTTGTTATATTTCATATACACCCGAGAGTCAAGTATCCAAACACCCCATGTGAGGTGCTAGTAATTTCCGTGCTTGTTATGACTTTTGCGGGGCTTATATGTGTTGTGAATCATTCTAAACTAATGCTTCATGACCTCTAACTTATAAATTGATTGGCTAAAAGCACATTTGCTTGAGGACAAGCAAATACCAAGTGTAGGGATATTTGATAAGGTTTTAAAATGTACCTTTTTGAGGGGTCGTTTAAGCCCTTATTTGATCACTTTTGTATCTGTTATTACTTAATATCGTTCCTTTTCACTTTTTAGGTATCTTGAAGGCAAAATGCTAGAATAACACTTATTCGGACGAAAAGTGTTGGGAATTATGTGAAGTACGAATTATGTTGTTGTTTCTGCTGAATGGATTCTGCCGATGTGTATGGATTCTGCTGAAGACATAGTTCTGCTGAAGATTAGTTTGTTTCTCAAGGAAGTTGTTATTCCGTGGTTAGTATATTTAGTTTGGATATACATGAGCTTTATTAGGAAGTGATTGTGTATATCTTATTTAGTTTTATGTTTATCCGTTTCTTGGGAAACGGTTTAGGGTTTTGTTTAGGGTTCCTTGTCTATAAAAGGAACACAATAGAATGGATTATGTACGTGACTACATTAGACGTTTACATATGATTAATATAACGATCCATAGAGGATCAAAGAGTTCTTAGTTATCTGTGTTTTATACTTGTGTTTATATTCCGCTAAAGAATACAAGTTGTAGAGATTTTCCTTTAGTTTGTTTGTGATTACACAAGCGATACTAACGATCTACGAAGCTCAAGATCTATCAAGGTCTCTTAGTTTTCAACAAGTGGTATCAGAGCCTCGTGAGAGTCTCTACGATACTAAGGACAGGTTTTTCTAAACACCATACAACCAAAACAAAACTCACCATGCGGATCGGAGACGTTGATGCTGAAATCACCAACAACCAAAAACACCACCCATCCGCAACACCTAAGTCTCTCTAAAGCAATGCTAAGTTTCCCTACCTAAAAGGGAGGTATGACCTTTGGGCGATGAAAATGCAGAACTGGATCTCCAACATTGATTGGAATCTATGCGAGATAGTGTGAAGGGAAGCAGTTTGAAGAAAACTACCACCGATGATCTGGGGAAGATGACTTATGTTCCTCCCAAAACTGCTGAAGAGTTACTAGCAGTTCAGAGAGAAACCAAGGTTAAAACCATTCTTCTTCAAGCTATTCCTGAGGATCACTTGAGTGATTTTCACTTTATGCAAGATGCCAAGGACATATGGTTAGCAATTAAGGCTAAGTTCGGTGGGAATGAGGAGTCTAGGAGAATGAGAAAGTCCATGCTTAGACAATAGTTTCAAGACTTTCAAGTTTCTGAAGAGGAAGGAATTCATATGGGCTATGACAAGTTTCACAAGATTTTAAGTCAGTTAAATCAGCTGCATGAAAAGCCAGATAATGATGATTGTAATTCTAAGTTCTTGAGGTCTTTGCCTTCATCCTGGCTACAAGTGAGCATTGCTTTAAAAGCAAAAGGTGGTTTGGATATGCTTACTTTTGATGAGTCAGACGTTAACAAACTTAAAGCTCTTGAACATGATGTAAGAAGTCCCTTTAGATCATCATCTACTGCAAGTCACACAGCATTCGTTGGAGCCTCTACCCCTAAGATGAGTCATGGTCCAAGTCCAACTTACTCATCATCATCTTACACTACCACTCCATCAAGTTCTAAATCTGGAGGTATAATGGAAAATGTGCTTGGATCCTTCTTTGCTGATTATGATCCTCAGCAGGAACTGGCCTATGAGGATTTAGATCGGTGGATCCAGAGATGGAAGAGATGAAGCTGAAGTTGCAGGTGGCTATGCTGTCCATGGATATCAAGAATTTTGAGCGCAAAGTGGCGAAGGTTTGGGTTCCAAGGAAGAGATCCAGCGAGGTTTGACAAAAGGAAGGTCAAATGCTTCACATGTCAACAGACCAGGTCACTTCTGTGAGAGTGCAAAGACATGAAAGCTGGTGATGAGACGAGATACTCTACTTATCAACAGAATCAGAGGGACCTGGAACTTCTAAGGGATCACAGCTTTGGTTACTCTTGACAGCAATGTGGACTGGAAGAAACATGAGCAGGGAAAAGAATAATGGTCCTGACATTGATAATGTTGGTTTGATTGCAAGCTGTACTTTAGAGGATAGTCATGATCAGATTGCCTTGATGGGCATCTCTCAGGTACAAAACTGTTTGTTTGGTTGTAGTGAGCATTATAATGAACTCAAAGAAGCTTATGATATTTTGAAACCTAAATATAATGAATACTTTGTAGAAGTTGAAGCTTATAAACAGGCTTTAAAAACACTAGAAAGACAAAAGGTTTGGTTTCAGAAGAATCAAATAGCTTATGATGAGAAAATAAGTGTGTTGGAAAGGGATCTTGAATGCGCTAAGAATGAGTTAAAATATTAGAGAAGTTGAGAGCAGATGTAGTGTCGAGAAAATCTAGAGCTAAAAGCTAGATACTGAAATTACTAGGCATAACGAATGGTTGTTAAATGGAAATAAGTTAGCGAGTCACATCTATGCTAGTCAAACTCCAAATACTTCTATAGGATTAGGCTTTAAGAAGTATGTAGGGTTAGAAGCTAGGATGACACACGCAAATCTACACCAGGCAGGCTAGCTAATTTTGTGAAAGAAGGTGCTCTACATACTGTACGTGGACCTATTAGAGGTGAGCACATGCCCATTGACCTTTCTGTTACTGTTGACTTTGATGGATCACATCATCTCTATGGCAAAAAGTCAAAAGACTTGCCAGACCCCGATACTTCTTCTAATGACTTTGTCTCTTGTGTTAACATGACAAGTCCTCCAGAAAGGGGTCTACAGAGTGTGATTCAAATGACAAGTCTGACCTCCCCAAGTCAGACCTTCCCAAGTCTTCACCCCGCCTGCACACCAAGACTACCAATAAGCTTGTCAGAGTTGCTGCCAAGGAATCCTCTTCCAAGACAGTTGCCTCTAAAGACTTGCTTTTTAATTCTTTGCATAATAATACTGTTAAAAACAATTCTTTTCATGGTTTTGGTTTGAATACTTCTGCTTGTAATAGAACATCTTTTGGTTTGAATAAATTTTCTAAACAGAAGACATGTTTTGTTTGTGGAAGTAAATTTCATTTAATTAAGGATTGTGATTTTCATGAGCAAAGGATGGGTAGGTGTGGTGATTCTAGGACATCTAGACCAATGTGGACCAATGTTAATGATATACCACCTTATGTTCCACAAGCAACTTATACTAATTCTCCTTTTCCTTGGAAAAGACCAGTTGCAAGACCATATGTACAACCAACAAGTTCATATTTTAAGAATGGTTATTGGCCTGGATATGTTGACTCAGGACTGATGGGAAAGTACTGGGATACTTGCTGTCAGTCCTCAGCGAGTTGTTCTTGGAATCAAAAGGGACCTAAATTTCAATGGAAACCCAAGAACAATAGTGGATCTTATACATCTGCATGGCATAACTCATATGATCCACAAGGCAGGTTCAAGTCAGCAATGACTTGAGCCTCCATAGTGTACTAATATTTTGTATTGTTTTTGTTGTTGTAGAATCATCCTCTTAAGCATAAAGATGTTGGCATTGTTGATAGTGGTTGTTCAAGAAGTATGTCGGGAAACAGGGATATGATGCATAACTTTGTATCAATTGAAGGAGGAGGCAATGTAACCTTTGGAGGAAGTGATGGAAGAATTACTAGGAAAGGGACCATCAAAACACCTCAACTGGACTTTGAGAATGTATATTATGTCAAGGAACACCAACACTTCAATTTGTTCTCAGTCTCACAAATCTGTGACACCAAGAACAAAGTACTCTTCACAGAGGATGAATGTCTTGTGCTATCTAAAGACTTCAAACTCCCAGAAGACACTTCAATTCTACTGAAAGTTCCTCGGAATCACAATCTTTATACATTCAACTTAACTAATGTTAAACCAGAAGGTGATTTAACTTGTTTGGTGGCTAAAGCATCCTTGACTGAGTCTACCAAATGGCATAGGAGAATGGCTCATGTCAACTTCAAGACCATAAACAAGCTCTCTAAATTGGGTCTTGTTGAAGGTCTTCCTTCCAAAGTCTTTACAAATGATCATAACTGTGTTGCCTGCAACAAAGGAAAGCAACACAAAGCCTCATACAAAGTTGTGACTGCTGTGAGCATTATTTCTGAACCTCTTCAGTTGCTTCATATGGATCTGTTTGGTCCAACTCAAGTTAGAAGCATTGATCAAAAGTATTTTTGTCTAGTGATCACTGATGGTTATAGCAAATTTTGTTGGGTATTCTTTCTAAGGACCAAAGATGAAACATCTCAAGTGCTGAAAGAGTTCATTACCCTTATTGAGAATCAGTTGAACAAAAAGGTTAAAGGAATTAGGTGTGATAATGGGACAGAGTTCAAGAATGCTATACTTATAGAACTCTGTAGGTCTAAAGGAATCAAAAGGGACTATAGCACTCCAAGAACCCCACAACAAAATGGGGTGGCGAAAGAAAAATAGGACCCTCGTAGAGGCTGCAAGATCAATGCTGGCAGACTCTAAGCTACCCACCATGTTTTGGACTGAAGCTGTAGGCACAGCTTGTTATGTACTGAATAGAGTGTCCATTACTAGACCACACTTCAAAACACCATATGAACTTCTCTATGGGAAAGTTCCTGCTATTCATTACCTTAAACCTTTTGGCTGTCAAGTGACTATTCTGAATACAAGTGATCCATTGGGCAAATTTGATGAGAAAGCTGATGATGGTTACATTGTGGGATATTCAGCTCATAGTAAGGCGTACAGAGTTTACAATTTATCTGCTAAGAAGATTGAGGAGACATTGAACTTGAGGTTTCTAGAAGACAAGCCTAATGTTCAAGGACAGGGTCATGTTTGGTCTTTTGATCTTGATTACTTAACTGACTATTTGGGTTATTCTAGACATATGGCAAATCAAAATGCAAGTACTCAAGAGTCTCCAAATTAGCAGTCAGATACCCCGGATGCTGATTCGACAGGTGAGTTTGAAGATGATGAACAACCTATTGTAGTGCCTTCTTTCTCCCCTAACAATTTTATAGGTGACACTTCCAAAGTTACTTCCGATGAGAGTGAAGACGAGTCCAATTATGCAGAGGACCTTGCTAGGCTAAAGACGCAGGAGTATGCAACTAATCTAGAAGCTGAAAGGATTGCTGAGGAGAGTGCCAGTGAAGCAATCAGTGGAAACATCAATACTGCTGAATGTGATTCTGTTTCTCCTACCATCCCCAATTCTGCTAAAGACATGCTGTTTCTACTAAGTGTCCAACAGACTTTGGAGAACCTTATACACGTTTTCCAAAACCTTCAGATCTTGGTCATTATCAACCTAAAGCTGGAATCTTCACCTCACCTTCCTATGAAACTGATTTTGAACCAACTGTTACTAATCTTGATTCTTCCATTGAAGTCAACACCATTGCTACAAAAAGGATTCACAATACTCATCCACAGTCCAATATTATTGGTGATCCTAATGCACCTGTTAGAACAAGGGTACTGTGGCAAGTTCTAAATATGGTCAAGTGGCTTTTATTTCTTATGTCTTAAATCAGCAAAGGGACAATCACACATACTATGAACATTGTCTGTTTGCTTGTTTTCTTTCTCAAGTGGAACCAACCAGTGTTACTCAGGCTCTTGAAGATTCAAGTTGGCTTGAGGCAATGTAGGAAGAGATGCAACAATGAACTTAACCCTGATGGCAAGTATGCAATTGGGACTAAATGGATTCTGAAGAATAAGAGAGATGCAAGGGGTGTTGTAATTAAAAACAAAGCAAGATTGGTTGCTCAGGGTTATAGACAAGAGGAGGGGATTGATTATGATGAAGTGTTTGCACTTGTGGCAAGAGTTGAGGCCATACGGATTTTCTTGGCTTATGCATCCTATATGGGTTTAATGGTATATCAGATGGATGTTAAAGGAGCCTTCCTGTATGGTAAAATAGAAGAGGAGTTTTATGTCACTCAACCTAAAGGATTTGAAGATCCTGATCATCCTACTCATGTTTACAAGGTTTTCAAAGCTCTCTATGGACTACATCAGGCACCAAGAGCTTGGTATGCTAGGCTTTCATCATTTCTGCTGAAGCATGGATATCGAAGAGGTGCTATTGATAAAACACTTTTCCTGAAGAAGAATTCCACAGATATTATTCTTGTACAAGTGTATGTGGATGACATTATTTTTGGATCCACAAAGGAAGCTTGGTGCAGGGAGTTTGAGGAGCTTATGAAGGGAGAATTTCAGATGAGTGCCATGGGAGAAATAACTTTCTTTTTGGGTCTTCAAGTTCAGCAGAAACCTGATGGTATCTTTATAAGTCGGGACAAATATGTGAGGGACATATTGAAGAAGTTTGGTATGGAAAGTGTAAGGACTGCCACTACACCTTATGAAGCTCCAAAGTCAAAGACCAACAATGAAATAGATCCACCAGTGAATGTACATCTTTACAGATCTATGATTGGTTCTTTGATGTATCTAACACTTCACGTCCCCGATATTACTTTTGTAGTAAGTGTTTGTTCTCGACATCAAGTTACTCCACTTACTTCCCATCTCAATGCTTTTAAGAAGATCTTTAAGTACCTCAAAGGCCAACCTCATTTAGGCCTTTGGTATCCAAAAGAATCTCCGTTTAAGCTGGAAGCATATAGTGACAGTGACTATGCTGGTGCAAATCTGGATAGGAGGTCCACCACTGGAGGTTGCCAATTCCTTGGGAAGAGATTGATTTCTTGGCAATGCAAGAAACAGACTATTGTGGCTACCTCATCTACGAAAGCAGAGTACGTTGCTGCTGCAAATTGCTGTGGACAGGTTCTTTGGATTCAAAATCAATTGTTGGATTATGGGTATAACTTCATGAACACAACAATTTTTATTGATAATAAAAGTACCATATGCATTGTTAAAAATCCAGATTTTCACAGTCGAACAAAACATATTGAAATCAGGCACCACTTTATAAGAGATGCATATGACAAACATTTAATAAAAGTGGTTAAAATTCACACTGATGATAATGTGGCAGATTTGTTAACAAAAGCTTTTGATTGACCAAGGTTTCAACACCTAGTGGTTCATATTGGTATGCTTAACCCTTAACTGCAAAGTTTAAGGGGAGGCATAGGCCTCAGGGGAGGATTTGTGTACACTTTGCATGTTTTTGTGTAAATTTATTTGATTTTTGTATACTTTATGATTTATGATTCTGTTCTCTAACACTAACCAGCTAATGTAATGATAGTTTGTTTGTCTTTATTTGGTTTGTGTGTTTCTCTGTGTTTGTTATGTTTTGCAGATTGGATATTCGAGTTGGAATTTACCATGGTTGTTAATTTGGAATATGGTCAAGAAAGCTCTAAAGCTCGTTTCTACTTGAATTCAAAGTGTCTTTGAAGTGAGTTATTTGTTTCCACGAAGACAAATTACTGAAGTTACATGTTCATTAAAGAAGCTAGATGAAGCAAATTGTCCATTCATTCATTCGAGAAACATTTACAACTTACAGAGAGTACAATCAACATCAAATGCAACTACAAGAAAAGAAGCTATACATGATCTACTAATCCGAATCTAGTTTATATCATCTATTCCAACATCTAACAGGCTGTTGAATATGCATGATCGCTCACATCTCTCACACTAGATGCTGGATATGCGTTTGTGAAGTCTTGCATAACCACCCATTCATTCTATCTCGATGACTGGATATGCATGACCGGTACGACGAAGAAGCTAAGGATCAAAATGGGAAGGATGGATTGATGAAAACAATGATGATGAAGATGACCACATATGTCCTTTGTGCCTCATCTGCTGATTTCACCAAAAAGCAATTCTTCCACCTTCCTTAACTCCTTCCTTTATACGATATGTGATGATGCACCATGATATGAAGCAGGAAGTGCTAGAACCACCTCTCTATCCTTAGGGAGTGGCGGATTTCTGGCACGTGACCTTCGTTGAGGATGAGGTGCTGGAGGTTGGGAGTAAGATGTTCTCTCCTTATATGAGTCATCAGAATCATCAGCAGATTCACTTGGATTCTCTACACTATCATCTTCTGAAGAAGGGAGAAAGGGTGATTTACTTGGTCGTGAATATGGTTAAGGAAAGTAATGAAGCCATGGGTTTGAATCATCACTTGATGATGATGAGGATGATGTTGTGAGATATATGATCTCAGGTCTAGTACTCATGACTGATTGTGGTTAATTTTGAAGCATTGATGAAATTAGGGTTTGTGATGATATTTGGGGTTTTTGATGAAGAGTTATGTGTGCATTGGATTGTTTTATAGACAGTTTCAAGACTTAATGAGATTTAATGCATATGGGTGAAAACAAAAAAGATATTTAAAGCTTCTTGAATACGTGATCTATTTCTGCGATTAGTATTCTTCAGCAGAATGGCTAGTGTTTTACCGAAGTTGAAAGTTTAATGGGTAAAAGTAGCAGTATACGTCAGCACTGGTCAACAATTTGACCAAAATTGGGAAACTACTACTTATTCTCTATTCGCATATCTTAGTCTCAAATTAAACGTTTCCCTCATTACTCACATTCAAAACACTTCCACTTATGTGACTCTTAACCCTAACTTACGATTTTTCTCATGGCGCTTCAATTCAAGCATGATCATAATAAAGTCGCTTTCTGGGAACGCTAAGGAGATGAGTTGTATAGACCAATGGTAGAATTCTTACAGAGGTCCAAGATTTATTATGCTTTAACACATTCTCCGAATGCAATATATGAATCGTTGGTTACTCAATTTTGGGAGACTGCTACCAAACGGAGTGATACAGAGATTGTTGCAATGATTGACGGAACGGAGCATGTGGTGACAGAGGAGATGATAAGAAGACAACTTTATTTGGATGATGAGAATGGGGTTTCTCATTCTAATGCGGTGGATATTCTTCTTTGGACTAAGAGCTATTGGATATCAAGAGGTGTAAGGACTGATATGTGGTTGAAGAATTAGTTATGTCCTATGTGGAGGTTTTTGGTTCACACCTTGCTTCAGTGTTTGAGCAATAAATCTGGAGGATGGGATCAATTTTCTACGCAGATCGGATGTGGTATTGTTTGTCTTTCTCAGGGTTTGACTTATAATTTTCTCAAGTATATTTTGATAATATGGTTGAAAATATAGATAAGAAAAAGCATAAGTTTTTTATGTACCCTAGGTTTCTTCAGATAATTTTAGACATTACCACACAAGCTCAAGCCTTTTATCCCATAGGAGCTTTATCTGCTAAACTATTTGCTTCAATGAGGACTAAGTATGAGGGGGCACATCATCCTTTGCTAGGGTATGTTGCCAGGGTAGCAATGAATCTGCTAATGAGGGGAATGTTGTTGGTTCTCCACCTTCTACTACTGTTGCTACTGATGGGAATCCATCAGTGACAATAAATGAAGGCCCTTCTAATGCTGCTGAAGCACATTTTGTTGCTCCTGAACAACCTTTATCCACTCCTTCACCTAGATCTAGTCCACCACTACATGGTTCTCATGATGAGGTTGAGACTGACTTTAATAGGTTGCCTACTCCTAGTTCTGTTAGAGATCCAGTTGATGATAATGTTTCATTCATTGAGCATGTTGATGTTTCTTCTGAAAGGCCCAATGATGCTCCCATTCCCACAGAGCAATCTGCTGGTGGAGCTGAGGACCCTATTACACTTACATCTTTATATGCTTTAGTGAACAGGTATGGAGCTGAGGTTACTGATCTCAAGAAGGAGCTGGCAGAGACTAAAACTAAGCTTGATGGTGAGATTGTAGACTTGCAAAGAAAGGTTAAGGATTTGGAGGCACAACTGGGTCTGAGAAGAAAAAAGAGATTGGATGTTTCTTCTGATGAGGAGGATATGGATGCCCAGTTTAAGTCACTTGATATGTTGGCTAATGTGGCTCAAGAATCTAATGTCTTTATCTCACAGGTTGGTACATTTGTACAGCAAAAGGAGCCAATTTTGTTTACTAGACGGAGGAGAAAGCAATCTGTGCATAAGGATACCTTGCAAAGTGAAGATATTTCAACTACTGAAGCACATGTTGATACTGCTATTCCTTTGATGGACATTGATGGTGCAGGTGGTCAAGCTTCAAATGTGATATCTCAACCTTCTTATATACCTTTTACTGATACTTCTGAAGTTTTTCTTGCTAGAAGGAAGTTTAATTTGAATCCTGAAGTAGATGTATTTTCAACACCTGTTGAAGATTTCACTCAACATGTTTCTTCGAAAATATCCGGACGAATCATCCTGAAGTTCCTTTATGGATACTCCTTCACTGATGTGTTTTTGAATCTACTGATAAAGGGAAAGGAGTAATGGTTGATACTGAGCTTGGTCTAGATTTGGTGAGTGAAAAGGAAAGGTTAACACAACAGAGGATATTAGATGAATGTGCCAATTTGAAGAAAAGTGCTGAATTGGCTAAACAACTTGAAGCTGAGTCTATTTCTAAACTGACTTCTGAACGACAAAAAGAACTAGATGCAATGGCTAATCAGATGCCTGCGAACATGGGATGTTTACCACTCAGCAAGCTATTGCTAATCCTTCACTTTCTCAGAGTATTTTGGGAGCAGATTTTAATAGTGATGATTTTGTGGCTCAAATGATGGCACTTGGATAACAAAAGAAGAAAGAAGCTATGGCAAAAAGGAAAGCTATTCAAACTCATAAGAACATGACTAAGAAAATGAGAGCACAATCTGCAGCTCCAACAAAATATTATATGAGGAAAGTAGTGAAATATCAGAGTTGCTCTCTCTATAACTCTGGTATGACTATGAAGCAGGTTAAGGCTTTACCTGATGTTGAGTTAATCAGTCATTATAATTAGATTATGAAGTTTACTTCATCTAGTCATGCGTCTGTATCTACTTTGAAACGAATTACTGATGCTTCAGATGCTCCTAAATCCAAAAGACCAAGGATAGTTGAAATTGTAGATTCTTTTGATGCTCTGTTTCAAAGTCAAGTGCTTCTCGTTGTTGCTTCCGAAGTATCTGAAGCTATTCCTTCTTGCTCAAGTTCAATCAGCTGAACCTTATGTTGCTTCATCACGGAATATCATCTTCAATTGTACGAAAGTTGATCCTATTGACAAAGATGGAAAAGATTTGAGTTGTCAAGCTGAAATACAGGCAGCTAAATCTAAAAAGGAGAGGCAGTAGCTGAGAAGATGTATGTCTTACGTGGTGTTGTTCCAATGCAGAATGATTCTATTTCTTCCACACATATTAAAGATGTTCCTGAAGAACCTATACCATCTTCAGACATTTATCTACTTGGTAGGAGGAAGAAAAGAATGGCTAGAAAACGATCTGGTTCTTCTCCGGAGATCGTAAAATCGTTGAGACACATACATCTAAGGTTAAGGAA
Organism: Chrysanthemum makinoi; assembly: GCA_910596185.1. Classification (NCBI taxonomy): domain Eukaryota; kingdom Viridiplantae; phylum Streptophyta; class Magnoliopsida; order Asterales; family Asteraceae; genus Chrysanthemum; species Chrysanthemum makinoi. Next base: position 90,011,998 of record OU343217.1, on the reverse strand, counting down.
TCTTTAAGGGTTGGTTCTTTTGATCTTAAAGCTGCTGAATCAACATTTGTTAAAGAGGATCTTCGATGTTTTTCTGAATCTCATGATGTTTTGGTTAATTGGACATTGCAAAAGGATGAACTTAATGTGATTCATCGTTTGGATCAAACGACAATGGAATTTAACTTTTTGAAGGAGATTTTGCATCGGTGGACAGGCAGATTTGATTACGTATATAATCTTGTCAATCAGTATTACCATTCTAATGCACCAAGGGTTCGGTGTATATTTATTTGATCTTCATGTTTTATTTAATTCAATATCTCCCAATGGTAAAGGATACTTTATTTGGAAGAACTCCCACTTATGGCAGGTTACATCTTGGAGATTTTATCCTCGCCCGTGTGCATGTAGTTAAGACGAGGGTGGGTATTACTTGTTTGCATGTTTCTCGAGAGAACTTATCCATTATCTGTGAAACTTATGGAAAGAATACTTATTCAGAAGTTGGAAGTTCCTCCGGATCCTGTTGGCAATGATCTTTTGTATGCTGAACAATGTATCGGTGTTATTAAGAATGATTAGCACATAGAAGTTCATCATGATTATGGTAATTGTATGGTTTGTAATTTTGTTTTATTTGTTTTTATTTCTTAAAAAAAATAAAATTAAAAAACTATGTATATGTTTTGTTTTACTAACTTTTATTCTTGAGGTTTGTTGTATATTATTCTTGGTTATTAACTCACCCGATTTACCTTATGTATCTCAAAGAGTTGGCTAGTCAAAGGTACAACTTTGGTAAAAACACCTCAAATCTGTTGATAGCTGTAATGGTTTGCTCAAAATCATAGGGATTTGCCACCCATGCTTAATTGATGAGTGTTGTATGGTCCTCAATTCACCATGGTTTATTCCTTTTTGGAATCTAAGAATTGACTAGCCCACATGTATATGGCTTGTGGTAAAGGCAGTGGAATACTATTTGGTAATCAGGTTCACCAATTTTAAGAATTGACTAGTCCCGAGAGCAAACGGCTCTGGTAAAGACATTTCAAATCGTTCATGGTTGCTTTGGGTTGCTAATAAATCGAGATGGTTATCAGTGTACCATAGTTTACAGAACTTAAACATTTGGCTACTCAGTAGTGATGGCTATTGGTAAAGAGACATCAAATCCATTATTTTCAATGATTCACCTCTCACAGGAGTTAACACACGTGGATGTGATGAGAATAGTATGAAACTAATATGTTTTGATGTACATGTTGTCATTTGTTACTGCAAAGATATGGAGTTTCAGAGTTTCTTCATCAAAGAGATGATTTTGTTTTGATTCTTTGCGGATGATGTTCGAGTACAATCCTCTAGTGCTGCAAGGTTAAAGATCTATCCAGAAACTGGAACTTAACCAAGTCAAATTCCAGTTTAGGGGAGGATTGTTGGGAATTATGTGAAGTACGAATTATGTTTGTTTTTCTGAATGGATTATGCCGAAGGGTATGGATTCTGCTGAAGACATAGTTCTGCTGAAGATTAGTTTGTTTATGCGGAAGTTGTTATTCCGTGTTTAGTATATTTAGTTTGGATATACATGAGCTTTATTAGGAAGTGATTGTGTATATCTTATTTAGTTTTATGTTTATCCGTTTCTTGGGAAACGGTTTAGGGTTTTTTAGGGTTCCGTCTATATAAGGAACACAATAGAATGGATTATGTACGTGACTACATTAGACGTTTACATATGATTAATATAACGATCCATAGAGGATCAAAGAGTTCTTAGTTATCTGTGTTTATACTTGTGTTTATATTCCGCTAAAGAATACAAGTTGTAGAGATTTTCTTTTAGTTTGTTTGTGATTACACAAGCGATACTAACGATCTACGAAGCTCAAGATCTATCAAGGTCTATTAGTTTTCAACAAAAAGGCGCGAATATACGAAGAAAATGGCCAAAGTCAAGAATCGAGACACTCATTTCTTTGGAACATAAGAGGCGTCGGGATTTACAAGTGTGGCGTCAGGCACTACAAAACGCGTCGGACAAATATTGTGACGACTCAGTAGCCAAATTGCTCATTTACAGTAGCGACTTCAGGTTTAAAAGTAGGGGTACTTAACTTCGAGCGGCCTAGATTGATCGACGACGCCCGAGAAGGCGAGAGGGCGGCGTCGCAAGCATAAAGTGACGCCGTCGCAAGACTAACGTGGCCAAGACAAAACCTAATAGCGGCGACCAGCCGGCGTCTAAATCAAAGGGTGGCCGTCGTGCATTTTAATAATCTTATATATAGAATCCAATTTTTTAGTTTTCGGTATGTAGTCTTTGGGTAAAACCTAAACGGAACCAAAGGCGTCTTGTATCAGTAATTTAGGGTTCCAAACCCTATCTTACATCAAGATAAGTGTTTTACTTCATTAATTTAATATGTCTTCCTTTGATTGTGTGTATGCTTGCATATTCCCCATGTCCGGCTAATTTACTTGTGTGTTTGCTTAGGTAATATGAAACTTAGTTATTGAATATATGATTGGTTGTCTCTATCTTAATTGTTATTAACCTAGTATTGCGATAGGTCATTCGTTATGCTTGTAATGCTTGATTAATCTTTGTTGAACCTTAGTTTATAATCACCTAAGTAATTGGTCAGGCTATACATCGAAGAATACCTTAGTGTAAAGTTTATAAATCCTAGAGATTTTGTAGTCATTAACCTTTGGTAGCTTCAAAGAGTTAGGGATAAACGCATACCCTACGACCTTTGAGACACAACAGCGTTAAGAATAAGGACGTGACAATTCAACCATCAGTAGGAGATAACTAGGGAGTAATAAAGCCTAAGCAAATACATTTTAACTATCATCTGACACACAACAATAGACATAGACTACCACACCTTAGTTTAGATAATTAGATAAGTAGAACAATCGGTAGAAATACAAAAACCTCCAAATTCAAACCCCGAGATTCGTACCTTTCCATTTCCTAAAAAACATAAAAAAAGATAAAAAAAAATAATCTTCCTCAACCCCAACCTTAGCGTAGTAACTTCTCACTAGCATTCATATTCCCCTAGAGAACGATATTAATTCCCGTGGCTTACCCTAATACTACACTACAACGATTAGATTCACTGCCTAGGGTGTTGAAAAACTTGCTCGACGAAAAGGAAGTTCCTTTGACCCCGAACACGCTGTGTAAGCGTATCATCAAACCATTTACGTATTTTATTTGTTTCGTTAAAATGATTTTACGTTTGTTATCGACAAAACATTAGAAGATCGTAAAATATAAATAAACATTTTTACGGCTTATTTGTATTAACACATATCATGTATAATCCTACCTTTTTGTCCAATATAACCTGTAAATGTATAAGAAAATTGTGACAACCCGTACTTTCAGGTCATTTCTCGAAACGATTTATGCTTCACTATTTCAACATTTATCGTAAACTTGGTTTACGTGTTCCAAATTCGAGTAACCTTTATGGTTTAGGCGAAATTCATGATCATAACATCGCGTACATTTCATATGGACTAAGATTAGTCTACATTTCATTGACATCATTTGCATCATGATAATTCATTCATGACATTTCATCTCACTTTTACGCGTAATTTTATATTAAATAGTTATCGTGAGTTATTATTTAAACATTTAATCCGTTACTTTCAAAAATGATCCCGATGTATTTTTAAACTTACATTTAGTTTATAAAAACTATATTTTTAGTTTTCCTAGTGTTTCAAATTTGTTTGGTACATAAATCGTTAAAGTTAAATTATTACGACGTTTTTCTTAAAAATTATACGATAATATTTTATCACTAAATTTTACAAGGAATGTATTTTTACAATTTTTATTACCTCATTACATCCTACTTTGATCTACTAAACATCTCTTTCACTTAAAAATTTCCATTTACCTTTACTTGTACCTTTTCCTACACATTTACTTACACTATCTTACAAAGTATACAAGTATATACATATACATTATAAAAAAAATATATATATATATATATTTTGGAGAAACAAGATCCATAAAAAACGCTGGGGGTATTGCATTTAAGATTTGGACAAAATTTTCAATTATATATATTTATACACTATCTTAGATTCATTCATTTCATTTTTCAAAGTTACCAAAGTTGATAAAACTTTTCTCTCATTCTTTTGGCTCTTCATAACCGGTCATCACATCAAGCTCAAGGGATCATCATAATTTTTTTCAAGAGTATAAACAATCTAGTTATCACTCTTTATTAGGTTTTGAAATAAAAACCAAGAGTGTTTAGGATTATCCTTGTTCTAATCACCTCATCATATCACTTGTAAGCATCTCATATTTATTTTTCATCCTACATATTCATTTCATACTCATCTCATCATTTTTGAGCAAAAACATGCAAGACTTGTGTTTATTTATACCATTTTTACATTGATTTTAGAGTTTATATATATAAAGTCATCCTATAATTATTCCCTTATTATATTTTGGTCTTGATGATGTCTAGGAACCCATGACACCCTAAGAAGGTGTATGGTAGGATTAGAATAGCTTTGGAGTTGATTTGAAGGGATTGGAATAGGTTTAGTACGAGAAAAACTATTTTCGACAAGTATAAAAAGTGGTCTGATCTTATTTTGAATTTCTGGAAAATCCGACAGTAGACATGAGTTTTTGGCCTAGATAATTAGAAAATATACTTTAAAACGAATCCGTGGCCTTTTGAACGGATAAAAACGGAGTTATAACGAAGCCGTGGTGAATTTTTAAAGTTTGGCGACGAAATATATTGTTTTCTGAAATTTCAGCAACATGTTCTTGTTTTATTCGAGTCAAAAACGAGCCTTAAGCTTCATAAATTATTTCGACTTGTCAAAAATATAATAGTATGCTTTGATACGAAGCTAAGGACGTATAATACGTAGAAAACGGATTTGAAACGACTAAGATATACACGTTTTCATAAACTTGCCGTAACTATTATTTTTAGAAAAACTATATTATTTTTACGAGATAAGTGTTACGGTAACTAAATCCCATATTTAACCCCTATTATCTTTATGTTCGAGACCCTCTATGACGAAAACTCATGTATAAAACTTCTAGATTTTGATACAACTTTTCAAAACGCGGTTAGTTTTTCCTAACGATCGACGTACCGTTTTACGACCAGTTTTTCGAAGCCATTTTTGTTAATTTCATGATAATTCCGACGACATTGTTTTGCGACGAAAAGTGAAAATTTCACCATAAATCATTATAAAAACCATTGTAGGATGACATTTTGACGTAAAAACTTGTAAAGTGATTTTGATTGGTCAAGACGTCAAACGAGTATTTTTCGACGACAAGTAATATTTTTCAAAACTCGTAAATGGTATAAATAACATCTGAAATGCATGCATAACATTACATTGCAACTCATATCATATCATATCATTCATAATAGGTCATTTTTAGATTCCGCTATATTTCGTGTATCCACTTTTGTCACGTAATCATTGCAACAGGTGAGTTTCATAGCCTATTTTATACATTTTGAATTACTTTTGGGGAGATACATGTCAACTATTTTCATTTACTTTCAGTACTACTCTAAACTTTACGGATTGCAGGTGAGTTCATAGCCCAGCTTTTACTCTTTTAACTGTTTTACAAACTCTTGGAGGAGATACATGCTACATTTTTAATCGAACACAAATGCTTTTGAGCGTATGCTATATCCGATGTTTTTGTAGTGCTAAATTTGCCATGTTAAGTCTACATCATGAACCATTAGTCAACAGAGGGTGGG
>OU343217.1:89923452-90006109 GCA_910596185.1 Chrysanthemum makinoi | reverse complement strand
GTTGGGTCATCGGTCATGAAATTTTTTTGAAAAATCCTTATGAGTCTTCTATAAAAAAACCATACGACCAAAGGCTACGGATGACCTTTAAATTTGTAGGATAAGGTAGTTTAGAGATCGCCTCAATCTTAGCCCTATCCACCTCAATTCCATTTCCAGAAACCTTGTGGCCTAGAACTATCCCTTCCTTAACCATAAATGACATTTTTCCCAATTCATAACTAGATTAGTTTCTTCACATCATTTTAACATCTTCTCAAGATTTGCGAGACAATGATCGAAGGAAATTCCAAACACCAAAAAATCATCCATAAAAACTTCCATGCTATCCTCGATTAGCTCATGAATGTGTGCATCATGCATCGTTGAAATGTAGCAGGAGCATTACATAACCCAAATGGCATTATTTTATAAGCAAGAGTTTCATATGGGCATGTGAAATTAGTTTTCGCCTGATCTTCTAGGCTATAGGAATTTGAAACTACCCTGAAAATCCGTCTAGAAAACAGTAATATTCGTGCCCAACTAATCTTTTGAGCATTTGATCTATGAAAGGTAACGGGAAGTGATCCTTTTAGGTTGCATCATTTAATTTCCTATAATTGATACAGATCCGCCATCCAGTCATCGTTCTTTGGGGAATCAATTCATATTTACGCTTTTCGCAACAGTCATTCCCCCTTTTTTTTGGAAGAACTTGAACGGGACTAACCCAGGGGCTATCAGAAATTGGGTAAATTAGGCAAGTATCGAGAATCTTGATGACTTCCTCTTTTACAACTTCCTTGATATTGGGATTCACTCGCCTTTGAGGTTAGACGGTCGGTAACATTCCACGTTATTGCTCCTTTGTATTTCATGAATACAAAAGGTCAAATCAATTCCCTTAATATCGGCAACATTCCACGTTATTGCTCCTTTGTATTTCATTATAACCTTTAAGAGCTTGTCTTTTTGTTCAAGTTTTAGAGAAGAATTTATGATTACTAGAAGTTGGTCCTTTCCTTGGAGGAAAGCGTATTCTAGATGACTTGGGAGCTCTTTTATTTCTAATGTGGGAGGTTCTTCTATGGAATATTTTTGGGTTTAAGAAGTTCGAGGAGTTCGATAGGTTCTTTACTTTGGTAGAATGAAACAACTCCAACTACTTCTGCTTCCTCCTTTTCTTCTTCGTATTGTATATTATTTTCTTCATACAACAACCCCTCCATAAATTGTTAGTCTACTAGTTCGTCAAGTTCGTCGACAAAGTATAATAGGTCATCTTGTGAGGCGGGAAAATTCATCGAATTTTAATGTCGATGGTTAGGCTTTCAGACCCTACTCGCAGACTTAGTTTACCATCGTGAACATCAATGATAGCGCAAGCAATGGATAGAAATGGCCTTCCCAATATTATCAGAATGACATCGTCTTCCTCCATTCCAAAATTACTAAGTCAACAGGGAATTTGAATTTTGCTATCTTAACTAGCATATTTTCACATATCCCTAGAGGATATTTAACAGATCGATTAGCTAGCTAAATACTCATTCTTGTTGGTTTCAATCCCGAGAATCCTAGTTTCATGAACAGTGAGTAAGGCATAAGATTTATGCTTGCTCCTAGATCTTCCAGGGCGTTCTTTACTGTTAACTTCCCTATAGAGCATGGCAAGGTGAAGCTTCCCGGGTCATATTTCTTTATGGGTAAGCTTTTCTAGATAATGGCGGAGCATTCTTCCCCTAGAGTCACAAGACTTTCAAGCTTCTTTTTATTGGAAAGAAGTATTTTGAAAAATGTGGCATGTTTGGGAATGTGATTAGAGGCATCAAGTAATGGAATAGTGACTTTAGTATCCTTGAAATATGATAACAATCTTTTGTTGTCATTTTCAGCCTTCTGATTCTTTAAACGGGATGGATATGGTATCTTGGTAAGTGTAGTCGATGTAATAGGTTGGATCACTGGTGAAGAGGTTGTACGAGTGGTTGATGTTAGTTCAGGTGTCTCCATCTCTTCGTCAGCTCCCTCACTAGAAAGGTTCTCAGTCTCATCAGTGATTGGATATTGAATAGGATATGGCGGATCCGTGGTAGTTTTCCTAGATCGATTTGTAATGGCAAAATTTAGTCCTTTCTGATTATGATCGGGCTTGTTGTTTCCCTTGAGGCTAGCATAGAGATCCGAGAACTGAGTTTCTAACTCACTTTGTTGCTGCCTAATAAAACCCCAAGCCCCTTAAGTAACAGATCCTTTTCAAACATAAAATTTCCAAGATCTTCCTCAAAGGAACCTTGGGTTATGAAGTCATAACCTTTTTCTTCCTCGGCCTTTATTCTTAGGTTGCCCCACGGGGTGTAATCATCGCCTTGATAGAATATTAAAAGTGATGGATCATCGTAAATGTCATGGCTAGAAAGAAAAGCTTTTTGAGTAGTTGTATCATTCCCACACTCTTCCATTTCATGTGGGCCTCCACAGATGTCACAAATTAGATACGGATTCACCATTATCTTAGTCTCCTGTGACCTTGTGAGATATGAAAGTCTTTCTTGCACCTTTTCATTCGATTTGTTGTTCTTTTGTATTGAGCAGATTTGCTTGTGAGATTTCAGAAATACTCATTACTAAAGTTGGTTCATCCCAGACGTTATCCTGGTCTTGAATGTATTCATCTATGCGATTCCTTCCTTCTTCGCACTGAGATTTGAGATTTTTGTTTCACGAAAAAATTGATTACTCTTTGATCTTCATTGGAGATATTATCATAGAAAATTTGAACGAGGATCCAAATATCGATGTCATGGTGAGGGGCTTGGCGTATGAGGTCTTTGAAACGAATCCAATAATTAGAGATAGACTCCCCTTTTCCTTGACGGAAACAGATGAACTTGTCCCTAATTTTTGCAGTTCGCGCAGGTGGAAAGAATCTATCATAGAATTTTGAGACTATTTGATCCCATGTAAAGATTGATCTCGAAGGTAGCTTGTCAAGCCATTCATTTTCTTTTCCTTGAAGAGAGAATGGGAAGAACCTAAGTCTAGATGTGTCTTGGGTAGCTCCGTTTGCATGGATTGTGTCAACTATTTTAAATAATGTTTAATATGATGGATCAGATTTTCAGTACGCAATCTATGAAATATACACGCATTTTGGAAAAGTCAAACTTCATTAGCGTATAGGATTTCATCGGTCTGATCACTGGGGATAACTATGTTTTTAAGAATCCTGAGGAAGTAGGGGAGGTATATTCTTTAAGGCATTTAGGAGCGGGGTTTTCCTTTGGTGGCTAATTTTGTTCAAGATAAAGGATTGGTGGGGCTTCTTCCTCAAAAAGAGCTCTTTCAACATCATTACTGATGTTTTATGATCCTTGTGAGCTAGTGGTTTTCATTCGCTTACGCATTTCTCTTTTAGGTTCGACATAAGGCTCAATGAGTGTATTAATTGAACTACGTGTTCTATGTTGTATTGGTGGGTCTTGGTGAAAAGGCATCTCATTCACCATGGTTGCAAATGAAAAGTTTTACAAATAAAGGAAACAAAGAAAAGATAGACTAAAATAAAGCTAAGAATATAAAGAAAAATCTCACTTGATAAGAAATCTAGTGAGTAAACCTAAACTTAGAAATAGAAATCAAAACCTAGAATATTCCCGGAAACTTGACGCCAAAAACTTGATGCGTATGAATTGTAAAACATACTAAGTTTACAATCCTCCTAGAAAAATTACCTAACCATTGTAGTATTGTATAGGTAAGACACGGGGATTGTTGATTGTTCTCTAGGGAATAGTTTGGGTAGGCTTTCGAAGTGTATACGGCAATTAAGTCTAAGCGTTGAGGGATGATTATTTTTCTATTTTTATAGTTTATAGAAAGCAAAGTAAAATCTCACTACTCCTTAGTTATCTCTTATTGATTAGTCGAATTGTCACTTCCTTGTTTTAATTAGCGTGTTGTGTTCTTTAATATCAATCGCTAAAGGTTGTCAATCCCTAACACTATGACTTTTTGTTCTCGTCGAGTCTATATCGATGTCAGCGAACGCAAAGCACACATTAAATACAACGAACAACACACTAACACTATGTAGCAGGGAGTTTAGTCAGACGTTCAAGCAAATGTCCTAAGATCTAGCCAGTTTTCCAATTCCTAACGTAATAACAACTAATCAAAACAAGAGACGACAATAAATAATGAATAACTAGGTTTCAATCAAAACTAAGTAAACAATAATAAATTTAGCCTAGCATGTTAAATAAAAGAAAACATAAACAAATAATCACACAACATATAGACATATTGTAATGTTTAAAGATTCAATAACTTATCTTCAATAAAACATGGAAGTTAAGGGGGGCTAAAAACCCTTACAAAAGCTGTGAAATTCGTGTCTCTTTAGGTTCTCGAAGTTGTACTCCAAGATGTTACTAAGAATGAGAAAAATACAAAAAATATATATAGATTTACACTTGTGACGGAATCACTTTACAGTTGTGATGCCGTCTTCTCGCCGTCATTAGGGTTTCATCTATTGCACAAACTTATTGTGACGTCGTCACCTTATAGGTTGTGGCGTCGATCTTTACTTTTCCGGTCCTGACGCCGTCAGTTCAAGATCGTCGCCATTGTCTGAAGCGTCACTTGGTAATATTATAACTTACTAATCTTCGTTGCTCTTCAAGTAATAGCGTCACTTGGTAATCCTGACGCTGTCACAGCTCCTTTTTGTGACATTTTCTTGATTTTGTCATCTTCTTCTCCAATTGAGCCATAAATGTACCAATTTCCAGCTTTTGCTTTCCAAGTACCTAAAACTCAAATATAAACGATTTAGGATAGTTAATGATCAAATATGTACGGATTTAGGGGTTAAATGACCCCTCAAAACGTATAAAATTACACCTCATCATGTTTACATAGACCCTTTTAGCAGTTTCCAATACTTGTTAAGGGTAGATGATGAAGACCCTCAAAGTCTAACCATATTTGTAACCCGAATTGCACAATTGCACTTTGTTGAGTATTATCCAATCCAAGTGAAATCTATCTAAGTGAACACTCGTTTTTTTATCATATTATTTCCAAGCCATTTTAGTTAATTAGTTAAGTGTTTTTTAAAGTCTTTTCTTGGTTTAAATTAATTTAGCTAAGTTCTAAAAGTTTTACAAAAACAAATAAAAACCAATTTCATAACTAAATAGAAAATGAACATTGGTTATCTTGATTTGATTTTGGCTTCCTTAAGACGATAATACCGGTCCTCACTTTACTATAATACATACGATTGGTGCACTTGCCATTTTTGTGTGGTTTCTAGTTTGGTAATTTCCAATGTTATGTTATTTTACACATCATCCCTCCTTCTTAATACTATTTTGTCACTCCTTTGGTCTTACAATAATTGCTCACATTATTGTTCTAGTATTCCCAAAATAAATGATCATTTTGTATTTCAACCAATGAGAATAAATTGTAATGGTTAGAGATGATATTTGATTGGTGAATAGTGGAGTTAGTAGAATTTTATAAAACTTTATACATTTTGAAAGTATACACTTGTTATGGGACGGAGAGATTATAATGTTTAGGACAATAGACAACCACCATCACATAATAAGACAACAAAAGCATATTAAGAGTATTTTAGCAATCATATATCTAATACTTATAATACATTGATATGCATTTTTTTAAGTTAAAATGTAAGTTTAGTAATATTAATTGCCTATAACACCCCTTTAACTTAAATCTTTTATATTAGTGGACTATTATACCCTTGCTTAAAATGGTAATATCATTTACATCTAAATTAATATTTTATATATTGTTTAATCATTATGTTTTTTTATCATTTTTTAGTTTCTAACCCATTAACTTATTTCTCGCAATACCTACAAATTGAACCCATAAGTTTTGCATCAAGGGTCAAACCAAAATCACAATTTCGAAAGTATAATTATTTTCCGCTATACACCATCGCTTTGCGCGGTTATTCCTCTAGTATAAGTATAATAGTTATAAGAATTTGTTGTTACAAAACCTCATTGAGAATTGAGATGAAGAATCTGGGGTGTGTTTGGTATACTAACCGAAATCACTGTAAGTATGGGTTTGATTAGAGGAATGTTTGATATTAAGGATATTAATTTCATTATTGTTGTTTTGTATTGATGCATGTTTTACTGACCAGGTTTTAATATTTATATAGTCTTGTTTTACCTATGGTCTACCCTAATGCACTAACAGGCAGTGTGTACCCGGTCGCGTGTAGTGTAGTATTAGGTAAAACCGAGGTCATCCCAAGAGCTATGTGTGTTGGATTATTACTAAGTCTAAGTGTCACAGATTTTAATAATGATTTCGATAAAGAATTAATTAATTAACTACTGAGGCAAAGGTTTAATCAATAGAGGAGAGTGGTGCTAACCTAGTTAATCCTCCAAGCTAGTAATGTCTACGTCTACTTACTTCCAATTACTTCAGGTGGGGTCAAATTTGAGAGGACAGCATTTGGTCAATTCGCCCTAACCTATCTGTGGAAAACTAGAAGGGGGGTTGAATAGTTTTGCCGATTTTAAATCAGTTTCAAAAAATTTAGATTCGTTAATATGTGAGATCATATGGATATAGAGAAATTATAGATCTAATGATAAAGCAAGTAAATAAAGTAAAGCAAAGGGATAGAAATGACACAACCAATTTATAGTGGTTCGGCTACAAGGACACCTTCCTTGCCCTACTCCACTCCCCGAGTTATCTACTCGAGAGTTCAAGCACTATGTCAACAAACTCCTTCACTTGGCGGAGAAGCCTTCACAACTTTGCTTACACCTTTTTTCGGTACAAAGCTAAATACGAGTCCAGTAACACGGTGGACCAAACCAACACGACTATTACACAACAAATATGTGAAATATCAAATACAAGATCTTTGCTACAGAAATCTTGCGGAGGAACAAATCAATCAAGGACCCCTTGCTTGGATGACTTGTAGAATGCTCGTGATCTCGCCTTAGAGAAGGACCTATATGAGAATCACCAAAGAAAGTAAGAAGGAAGTACTCTCTAGATCAAGTGATCTTTTGTTAGAAGAGAATGAGAGTATATGAGAGAATTTGTAAGAAGAGGGGTGAGTTAGAATGAAGAAATGGCTCTTTATTTATAGGCAATTTCTGCCACTGTTCCCCGGATCCCACGGATCCCTCCCACTTAGGATAAATCTAGTGTAATCCTAGGGATCCGTGGGACTCTCCTCTTTGCCCATGGGTTTTTTGGTTATGGGTCATGGGTTATGGGTTGGTCCATGGGTTTTCCTTAGATTCAGTGTATCTAATGAATACATTGTATCTAGTCAAATGGGTATGGGTCAATGGGTTATGGATATGATCCATGGGTTGTGGTTTTTACCCATCCTAATAAACTATTACAACAAATGATTAATTACAACATTTTTGTATCTAAATGGCTATATGTAAATGATTTACAAAAATAATATGTATCCTTATAATTGTACTTAAGATAACATTATATTTGTTATCAACAAAACACAAAGAGATCGCAAAATATTAATAAACATTTTTACGGTTTATTTGTATTAACACTATCAGCAAAGATGCCACCACTAGAGAAGTCAGGTGTCCCTTCATAAGTCCAGTTGTTCCTGGTCCCCTAAGCCAAGTCATTAAGTACCGCTACATGCTAGATTTATAATGGTGAGTGCCCGGGCGTTAGCAAATTAAATACTCACCCCCTAATTCTTAAGTTCATCCAAACGGTAGGTGATCAGTTGGTCAAATCGCACAAGTAGAAAGGGTCGTCAGTTGGTCATATCTTACCCTTCCCATCTCATTCTACTCTCTTAGGGTCAGTTGGTCATATCTCATAAGCAACTAGCCTCTACCGCCATTCAAAACTACCGAAACAAGGGTAGCTACCAATAAACTATGCATGCATACACATAGAAATAATTATACGGAAGTAATGTGAACGCAAACAAAACAATTAAGGAATCATAGCTAGGCCAGCACCAAGAGGTGCTTAGCCGCTCATATTAACCATACAAATCAATTCAATATTCAAAGTTACGAAATACATGAATCAAAAGTAAAAAGTAAAAGATAAAATGCTAATGCTTATCGTAGGGGAGTGATTTATCCCTTGGAGACAGCTCCGTATGCTCCTCTAGACCTGCCTTTGGCTTTTTCCCACGTTCTTTGGTTGTAGTGTGTGGAATGGGATGCTTTGAAATGCTAGAAATCGTGGGGTAGTTATAGGCCAGATCTAGGTTACTCTTTTGCATTAACTAATATAAGAGTTACGCCATAATCTTCAATTCCTTCGTAATTTGCACTAGTGGTATGTGCTAAAACACATACCTTTTCTTTATCAAAATAGGCCCAAAATAACCAAGGAAAAGCCGTTTATTGCTAATATTTGTGGTTTTCTTGAGTTTATGCTTGTGCAGGTACGGATATGCAAAAACACGCAAAAAGGACCCAAATCAGACGTAAATCCGAGCACGAGAGATTAAGAGAACTTAAGCTGAGTCGGAAGGTCAGAATTATGCATTTTTGAAGATTTCTAATCTCTGAGGATGATTTGTGAAGATTTGATCAAAGTCTGAAGAAATGTCAGAAATGGCCCCTCAAGTTTCAGCATTTGTCAGAAATGACCCTTGAAGATTCAGAAATTTGCAAATCAGTCCCTAGATTATTTATGGTTGACAAAGAGTGGTCCTTGAAGATAATTTCAGAAGTTACATGTTTGAACCTTGGAGTTTCAGTAATTACAACATTGGTCCCTTTGGTTTCTAATACTAGTCCTTTATACTAATCCATTATTATCAATTATCCAAGTCCAATTCACTTAACATATCACGACCCAAAACTGCAAAAAGCCCAATCCATTTCAACCTTTACCCGCCAAACTAATATATCTACCCGGCTATTAATCCCAAGACCCGTATCACTATTTTACCCGAATAACAACCCAAGTCAACTATTATTACCCGGTCAAAGTTTTTGAAAAACATTAAAATAACCCAACCGCGCCCCAAACACCCCCCTTCCCCCTGTCTCACCCAATTGCACCCAAACGCACCCATTCACCACAATAAACCTCTCCCAAACAATCCACCTCGTACTAAGAATCATTCTAGAAACCCTTTCCCAGCTGACTTGTCAGAGAGAGATTGATTACGTGGCCAATCCAAGCAACCTTAGTGGACGAAACACATCATTGAGCTATCTGGAGCATTTTGATTGGACAAAGTGAAGGTGGAAGGAATGAGTGGCTCTGAATTTGCTTCTAGGCTATTCCAAGGATCCCAAGACCTCCTCCTCAAGGCTATAAATAGGACCCTTATGATCACATTGTATGTGTGTAGTTTAGTAGCAATTTACCTTTCAATTAAAATCTTCATTTCTTGTATCTTTTAAGCTTTTCAGTAATGGTTTCTTAAAGTTATTTAGTCTCAGTTTGTTTTGTAATCTCACTTTAAGTTTAAATAAAATTTTCAAGTATTTCATATTTTGTTTGATCTCAATCCGTACTCTTACATTGATTCAAGCTTGAAATAGTGTTAGTTTTAGCTCATATAAGCTCTGAATAGCTTATGTGAGCTTGTGTTATCCATCTTATTTTGGTCTTGTTCAGTTTTTATAAAAATAAAAAAAAGAGTCAACATAAGTCAAACTGCTTATTTGCTTATCTCTTTTGCTTATTCACTTCTGAAATAGCTTTTTCTCTTATTAAATAAAGAGTCTACACTCTTGTCTTTTAAGAATTCCAGTTTAACAAACCTTTCTAGGCCAAGTCTGCCAAACACTCTTGATAAAGGGGTGTTTGGCACTGTGGGTTCCTCACCACTTTTGGTCATTTGATGAGCTTTTTAAGCTCTCATTAGGTTTAATCTTGCTTGGATAAGTGTTTTTAAGGTCTCTTTGTAGTTTCTAGTAGCAAAAGTTTAGTTTTTAAAATTTGAGTAACTTGGTTTTATCAAAAACAGTAGTATGGCAGTTAGAGGTTTAAATTCCTTTTCATTGCTGTTTTGAAGTTCATTTGGTCCTAGATAGTGTGTCTTAAAGTCTCAAGTCAGTGTCTAATTAGTGCAAGAGCATTTGGGTCAGTTTGGTAGGTTGGGTGACTATCTCAGTTTTCTGTCACAAACAGCTTTTTAGGTCAATTTCTCTAGCTACTTTAACTGTCTAAATCATTTCAAAAACACAAAAAAAATTAGTTTTCTAAAGAGTTTAGCAGTTATAGTTGGCTTATCATTAGTTTTCAAGAATTTCCAATAACTTTACCTAGCTCAAATCTAGTTTTCAATCTTGTCCAAACTGCTTATCAGCAAAGCAGTTCTGACAGTCCTTGAGCACCCTTTATATCAGATCTCATCACCCCTTCATTTGAGCTTCAAAACTTTTAAAAATTGGTTTTTGGTACTCTCTGGTACATGGTTCACATCTGACTTAACTTATTTTGGCATAAGAAACTGGTTTGCTAGCTTATTAATAAGCTCAAAGGTTGTCCCATTTTCTGCTTAGCTGTTGGAATTAGAGGTTTCACAGTTAGCTTATAGAGCTTATTAGACTTTAAGACTAGCCTAAATTACTCTTAGATACCTTAGTTTAGATAGCTTATTAGGTCTCCTTCCCCCTATAGCTTATTTGAATGATAACTTAGCTTATTAGCTTATATCCTTAAGTAGTTTCCACTTTAGCTTAATCATCCCTTAATAACCAGCTTATTTTATGCTCCCATAGCTCTATCACTGTCACTTTTAGGTTACTTTAAGATTCCCTTAGCTTAAATTCAGTGTAGAAGCTTTTTGCTTATTTATAAGTGCTTATTTTGGCTTAATTTACACTGCAGCCCTTGATTTCTACACATAAGCCCCATATTTCTTATTTTTCATAAAACCAGAAGAACTTTTTAGAATTTTCCTGACAATTTCATCAATTTTGGTCACCATTTAGTATTTTTCTTAATTAAAAATAGATTTTAATCACTTTTAAATAGGTTTTATTGCAATTAATTAAGAAAAAGTTCAAAAAAATAATTTTTCATTTTTCTCAGTTTAAGAAAATTATAAAAAGCATAAAAAAGATTTTTCCATATTTTTCCCCTTTTATTTTGTATTTTTCACAATTTAAACTAGATTAAATTAGTTTTAAATTAGTAGAAAATAGGAAATTGATCTGAAAAATACAAAAATAGTTTTGAAAAGTCTCTTATGATATTTTAGATTTTTAGAAAGTAGTTTCATATTTTTCTCCCTAAATTTCATAATTTTTAGTATTTTAATTTAGTTTAAATAGTTAAAATTAGTTTTTAATTTAAATAAAATCCAGAAAAATTCCTAAAAATAGTTTTAATTCATAATTAGTTTTACATATCATTTTTAGAGTAAAATTAATTTTAGGTTATTTTTAGGGTTTAATTTAGACGTAGTTGCATTTTATTTACGTTTGATTAATTACGTTTTAGTTTAAATCGCACTTAGGATTTCCCGTAAAATAGATTCCCTTAATTACTCTCCCCACTCCCATAGTTTAATAATCAAAATCAAACAAATCAAAACATCGAGCATTAAATTCCAAACCAAGAACGACGTTGGCAATTCATGCCTCGTTGGGAAACGATTCGGTTGACTAATCCGTACACACGATCACACACGGGATTTGATTTATTATTCTTTTTCCTAAGAGAATTTGAATCTATCTTCGTGATTATTTTTGATATTGATATTGAGGATTTATCCACACACATAACCCTTAAGCCTTCATTATCACAGATTCAGTGTCCGAGCCGTTTTAAGCTTCTTACGGTTAGTCATTCACAAGTGGCTAGCTTGTGTGAGCAAAGCTTGACGGACGTTTGCTTTGGCATTGCGAATCAAATTTTGGCGCCGGGGAGGTTGTGTCACGACAATATTGTTTGAGGTTTGACGATTAGTGGCTCGAGATCCTTCATTCGTGAAGTTACTATTTTTCTATAAATTAAAAAAGTAAAAAATATTTTCCTTTTTCTTTTGTATATATATATATATCAGATTAAAAATACAAAAAGATTTTCTCTTGTGGTTTTTGCTAATAAATAGAAGACACCAATTATATAACATTCTCAACGGAGGTGTTATCATTATAAGTTCCCGAACCAAAGATCAAAAACTTGCCTTTGTGTCGCTTGTGAATTGATTTACTTCTATCGGATAAACAAACTGTGTGGTGGGTATAAGGACGGCCTGACATTAAATTGCGGCTGTAAAGAAGCAGGTTTTAATAAGCTTCGCGCTGACCTACAAAGCTTCTCCGCTCGCTTGTGCGTTTGTCTTGTAGAGGTGATTTATTCACTTGGGATTATTGGTTTAAGTTCACTGTGTTTTCGAATATCGGTCTCTTTTAATTGCCTTGATTTTTAAGTGCATGCGCACTCGCTCTCAATCACGACGTAGACGTAATCAGAGAATAGACGTACCCGAGTTACGTACTATCGTTGAAGAACCCGTCATGGCAGACACTCGAACGATGAACGAGTTACTTCAAGCTCCCGTAGACGGCTACGGTGATGCTATCGTACTTCCACCAATTAACACCGAAAATTTTGAACTAAAAACGAATCTAATACAATTGGTGTCTAATAAACCTTTTTGTGGTTTAGATCATGAGGAGCCCCATGCACACCTCCGTTGGTTTAATCAAGTTGCTTCGACAATTAACTTTCGGGGCGTCGCTCATGAGTCGATTAAGTTGAGATTGTTTCCATTTTCCCTTGAGGGGCAGCCCGGACTTGGCTCGAAAAGAACCCCTCAGTCAATTACAACATGGGAAGATCTTTCTAAGAAATTTGTGAACCAATTCTTTCCTCCGTCAAAAATAACAATGTTACGAAATCAAATCATAAATTTTCAACAGAAATTTGACGAGAGTTTTGGAGAAGCATGGGATAGATTCAAGGAACTTTTACGAAAATGCCCGAATCACGGTTTTACCGATCTTCATCAGATTGATACGTTCTATAATGCTCTTACTCCATCCGATCAAGATTCGCTTAACGCGGCCGCCGGTGGTAATATCTTGAGTCGTATGCCCGCCGATATTAGAACGATTATCGAAAATAAGTCAAAAGTTTCTTCGTCTAGGAACCGTCCGGTTGTTTCTAAGATCACTACTAATGATAACTACGGTTTGAAGAGTGAATTGAGTGGGCTGACTGATGCTATTAATTCTATGATGAGAGAGTTTAAGATTCATAAATCTGAATCCGTCAAAGCCGTTACTGAAACATGTGTTATTTGCGGTGGTCCTCATCCGTATTATAATTGTCAAGCCACCGATGGCGATCTCCGAAATGCTTCCGTAGCATCTGCTAATCCGGTTCAAAATCAAAACCAAGGATACCGTGCCAACCAAATGGGACCACCCGGTTTTGCACCCGTTCCTCAACAAAACCAAAACCGTTATCAGAACCAATCTTACAATCAAAACCGAGGAGCCAATCTCAATCATGGTAATCAAAACTACCAAGCTCCTCCACCTCAAGTTTATCAACAACCTCCTCAACAACAATATCAACAACCTCAATCAAGCTATTCCAAACAATGAGATTCTGTCTTACATGAAGAATTCGATACACCATTAAAATTTGCAAATCAAATCACCAACGGCATTAGGAATGATTTCAAAAGAGACATGGAAGTTACGAATAACAAGAATATGAGAGAAATGAGGGATATGATGGCTAGTTTCTTTCAAGCTAATCAACCTTCTACGTCTTATTCTCAACCCTCGAGTTCCCTTCCAAGTAATACGATTCCTAACCCGAGAGGTGACATGAAAGCTATCACTACCCGAAGTGGTGTTGCTTACGATGGACCCACGGTTCCTACCACTATTTCTTCTTCTCCGTCTGGTGTGGTAGACCGTGAGACCAGGGTGACAAAGGACCCGTGCTTCCTCTGATAAGGGGAGTACTGAGAATGTCCAACCCACAGTTGTCCCGACTTCTGAGCCCAAGGATGCTCGGTTAATCTGAAAAGACTAACTCAAAAACAACACTTCCGTACCCGTCAAGAATGAATGATCAAAAGCAACGTGAACAAGAAAATCTTCAAATGGAAAAATTCTTTCAGATATTTCAAGATCTTCACTTCGAAATTAGCTTCGCGGATGCTCTTTTTCTCATTCCTAAGTTTGTTTCGACACTAAAAGGAATGTTAAGTAACAAAGAGAAAATTGTTGATTTGGCAAAAACGTCTTTGAATGAGAATTGTTCGGCGTTTATTCTCAAGAAACTTCCCGAAAAGTTAGGTGATTCCCGCAAGTTCCTCATTCCGTGTGATTTTCAAGGAATTATTCAGTGCTCGCCTTGGCCGATCTTGAGTATCAATTTGATGCCGAAATCAATTTACGATAAGCTTTCATTGCCTCCACTTACCCCGACATGTATGACCCTCGAGCTAGCCGACCGAACTACGACAACACCAATCGGTATAGCCGAGGATGTTTTTGTTAAAGTAGGGAAGTTCGATTTCCCCGCAGATTTTGTTGTCGTTGATTTCGATGCCGACCCTCGTGTGCCCCTTATTCTCGGAAGATGCTTCTTAAGGACGGGCCATGCATTGATTGATGTGTATGAAGGAGAAATCACTTTAAGAGTTGGAAAAGAAGCCGTCACGTTTAACGTTAACAATACTTCTAAATCTTTTACCAAACAATATGATGTGGCCAAAATTAGTAACACCGAAGTGACAAAGGACCCGAGAATTCCTACTCATAATGGAAATACCAAAAACGTCCAACCTCCGGTAGTTCAAAAAGTTGGGCCTAAGACATCGAGAATTGATTCAAGTCTTTCACGTTTCACGGTTAAGAGTTTGTCTACGATATGTGCTGAACAAAATAAGAAACTAGAAAAGGAGACTACAACGGTTGTGGTGGAAAATGCTAGCTCTAAGAGCACACCACTTGTCCCACCTCTGCTTTCTGTGTATCGGATTGATCTTGTTCCTAAAAACACCGAGTTTTCTTTGAGTGGCAATCCCACTCCTTCTTCTGAAAATATCCCTTCCCATACTCAATATGAGGAGGATGATTCTATCATAAAACAAATTGCGGCTTATTTGAAAAGTGATTCAGTTTCACCGGAAATTGATAATGCCGACATCGATATCGAAGGAGATATTCGTTTGATTGAAAAAATGCTTTACGGAGATTCTAAAGTCAAGCCGTCTTTTAATCCTTCGGAGCCCGAGCTCAAGGATTCTTCCATTGATTTACTTCTCGAGGAGTTCGCCGATGAACTCGCTCGCATGGATCCCCTTCCACCGGGAAGTGAGGATGACATCTTTGATTTTAGAGCCGACTTACGCGAGATTGAATATTTGTTATATCAAGATCCGTCGATTTACTTTGAGAAGTTCACCGATGAACTTGCTTCCACCGACTCGATTCTTTCCAAAAATGAAGAGAATGAATACAATGATCCATTTTACCCAAAGAAAGTTAAGGAAGTTAAGATTTCGACTGATGAGCTTTTTGATTCAGAGGTCCCACACTATTTTTTATCCGAGAGTGATTCCTTTTCTCGTGAGGATTTTCACGTGGATGATACTTTGATTTCGTTCCTTTCTGAGGACAAGATTTTTAACCCTGGAATACTCATTGGAGAGGACATTCTTATCACCAAAGTTATTCGGAAAAAGGATCCTATCTTGGATGCCTTCATTGTTGAACCTTTGAAATACACCTTTCTGTACCATGGACTCCCATCTTTCTTGGAGTATTTCTATTGTGATCCGTCATTCCGACGTCCACCCGCAAAACCACCAGATGATGGATCATTCTTTCATATACCTTATGTGCTGATGCCCGACACTTTCTTTCCCACCCAACCCACCCAGTCTCATTCCTTCGGGAATGAGGACACCGTTTTTGACCCTGGTATTTCTACCACTTTCTTCCCCAAGGACAAATGAATTCGGGGACGAGTCAAGCTAGCGACTCGGTGATCAAAAACAGTAGCGCTTCGTGGGAGGCACCCCATGCTTATCCTTCTCTTCTTTCTATTTTATAATAAGTGACGCGAAGGGGTCTGCCTCTTCGATTTCTCGTGTTTGGTTGTTTGTGATGTTGTGTAGGATTTTCCCGATATGAAGACTCTCGTGCTCGAAGTTTGTCATTTTCTCCACTCGAGTTTCATGATCGATGCTGATGGAAATCCGATATCCTAATCTTATCGACTAACGTTTATCTTTGAGCATACTTAATAAACGGCTTTTAGATTTTCGTGATACCCTTGCTTTAAACATTGAGGACAATGTTTCGTTCTAGTCTGGGGTAGGGTAATCTTCGATTTGATTTGACCGCACTTGCTTATTTCTGTCGTGTTTCTCTCGTAACCCCGTTTTTCCTTAGAAAATGAAAAATTGTGCAAAAATGAGCAAAATTTAAAAATTTTTGTAAGCTTTTGTTAAGTCTTTTTGATTGAAAAGTTTTGCTAGTCTCTTAGATAAGAAGCTATAAAATGCGAATTCTAGCTCAAAAGGCCAAGATTTTGCAAGTTTCCCTGAGTGACTTTAAATATGTATGACTTGATTTCATTAGACGAAACATTTGCTAAGTTAATATATGTTTTGACACCTTGATTGACTTTCCGCTGGTGAGAGTAGGAATAGAATTCTGACTTGACCGGGCGTGTTGAGCCCTAGCTTGTTCCCTTAACCATAGATAATCTAAAAATTATCGGCTAAGCATCTGCGGATCTCATTATTTGGGATTTTAAATTTGCAGAGATCGAGAAATGATAGAGTTACTTATGAGTTTAGATGCTAAGCGTGGAGTAGTTGGTTCTCTTTAGAGCCCATCGAAGGTACTTATGGCTTTTTGTTCCCACAAAATTGTTTCACCCCATATTTGTCTAATAATAATTAGAGATGTTGAGTTTTTGGCGATAGTTAGTTCTTTATCTTCTTTAAAGAATCTTTGTTTTAAAAATTGGGTACACATCAAGGATCCGTAATAAATAAATGAGTAATCAGTGATAAGTGATAAAGTAATAAGTAAAGTTGTGAGCTGCGGTGTCGAGATCGGACCCTTGGATCTTTAGCCGGGATTGAATGAGGTCTTAGCCTAGCCAGCCGGGATCCTCATCTCATGAAGCCTATAGTCTTGGAATTACCCCGTGAAGCTCCGTGGTTCACAGCTCATATAAGTAAAGGAACAAGTCTATATAAAAAAAAAAAAAAAAAAAAATGAAATGATGTATGAAAAATGAAAAAAAAAAAAAAAGTCAAGTATAAGTGAATAAAAATTCCTTGATGTGGACCTCATTTTTACGACAATGGTTCTTGAGAGAAGGCGGATAACTAATTATCGACTTAGCTTTGTATCTTTATCGGAATAAAAGTTATCGAAACGAGAATTTGAAGAAATTCATTTCTCACAAAAATAAAAAAATCTAGAGGAAAATAGGAAAATGGGAACGAAAAGTAAGTACACAAGTAACTTCCATGGGTAGTGTTAGCATCTAGAATCATTTGTAACAATGATTTCGGTTTTACGCTTAGTTTGGGACTTGTGAAAAATCAGGGACGATGTATTCTATCCGTATGGTCACTTCACGCTGTGTTGTGTTTTCTACTCTGTGATCCTAACGTGTCGTTTGAAAATTGTTGGAGTTATTGATCGACATGAAAGTTCAACAAACCGTCATTCATAATCGGAATGTGCTTAATCGTGAAATCTATATATGTGAATTAAAAGGTAAACGGGGCGTTTTTAGAATTAAGGCTTTCTTAATCTCTTTTGAGGAATCTTTGCTACTTCTTCATAGGTTTAGTAGAAAGAGATTGAAATCCTTGGTTTTAGAAGCGTGAGTTGATTGCATTGCGTGAGGACACGACAATAGTCTCGACTGGGGTATTTTGGTATGTGCTAAAACACATACCTTTTCTTTATCAAAATAGGCCCAAAATAACCAAGGAAAAGCCGTTTATTGCTAATATTTGTGGTTTTCTTGAGTTTATGCTTGTGCAGGTACGAATATGCAAAAACACGCAAAAAGGACCCAAATCAGACGTAAATCCGAGCACGAGAGATTAAGAGAACTTAAGCTGAGTCGGAAGGTCAGAATTATGCATTTTTGAAGATTTCTAATCTCTGAGGATGATTTGTGAAGATTTGATCAAAGTCTGAAGAAATGTCAGAAATGGCCCCTCAAGTTTCAGCATTTGTCAGAAATGACCCTTGAAGATTCAGAAATTTGCAAATCAGTCCCTAGATTATTTATGGTTGACAAAGAGTGGTCCTTGAAGATAATTTCAGAAGTTACATGTTTGAACCTTGGAGTTTCAGTAATTACAACATTGGTCCCTTTGGTTTCTAATACTAGTCCTTTATACTAATCCATTATTATCAATTATCCAAGTCCAATTCACTTAACATATCACGACCCAAACTGCAAAAGCCCAATCCACTTCCAACCTTTACCCGCCCAAACTAATATATCTACCCGGCTATTAATCCCAAGACCCGTATCACTATTTTACCCGAATAACAACCCAAGTCAACTATTATTACCCGGTCAAAGTTTTTGAAAAACATTAAAATAACCCAACCGCGCCCCAAACACCCCCCTTCCCCCTGTCTCACCCAATTGCACCCAAACGCACCCATTCACCACAATAAACCTCTCCCAAACAATCCACCTCGTACTAAGAATCATTCTAGAAACCCTTTCCCAGCTGACTTGTCAGAGAGAGATTGATTACGTGGCCAATCCAAGCAACCTTAGTGGACGAAACACATCATTGAGCTATCTGGAGCATTTTGATTGGACAAAGTGAAGGTGGAAGGAATGAGTGGCTCTGAATTTGCTTCTAGGCTATTCCAAGGATCCCAAGACCTCCTCCTCAAGGCTATAAATAGGACCCTTATGATCACATTGTATGTGTGTAGTTTAGTAGCAATTTACCTTTCAATTAAAATCTTCATTTCTTGTATCTTTTAAGCTTTTCAGTAATGGTTTCTTAAAGTTATTTAGTCTCAGTTTGTTTTGTAATCTCACTTTAAGTTTAAATAAAATTTTCAAGTATTTCATATTTTGTTTGATCTCAATCCGTACTCTTACATTGATTCAAGCTTGAAATAGTGTTAGTTTTAGCTCATATAAGCTCTGAATAGCTTATGTGAGCTTGTGTTATCCATCTTATTTTGGTCTTGTTTAGTTTTTATAAAAATCAAAAAAAAGAGTCAACATAAGTCAAACTGCTTATTTGCTTATCTCTTTTGCTTATTCACTTCTGAAATAGCTTTTTCTCTTATTAAATAAAGAGTCTACACTCTTGTCTTTTAAGAATTCCAGTTTAACAAACCTTTCTAGGCCAAGTCTGCCAAACACTCTTGATAAAGGGGTGTTTGGCACTGTGGGTTCCTCACCACTTTTGGTCATTTGATGAGCTTTTTAAGCTCTCATTAGGTTTAATCTTGCTGGATAAGTGATTTTTAAGGTCTCTTTGTAGTTTCTAGTAGCAAAAGTTTAGTTTTTAAAATTTGAGTAACTTGGTTTTATCAAAAACAGTAGTATGGCAGTTAGAGGTTTAAATTCCTTTTCATTGCTGTTTTGAAGTTCATTTGGTCCTAGATAGTGTGTCTTAAAATCTCAAGTCAGTGTCTAATTAGTGCAAGAGCATTTGGGTCAGTTTGGTAGGTTGGGTGACTATCTCAGTTTTCTGTCAAAAGCAGCTTTTTAGGTCAATTTCTCTAGCTACTTTAACTGTCTAAATCATTTCAAAAACACAAAAAAAATTAGTTTTCTAAAGAGTTTAGCAGTTATAGTTGGCTTATCATTAGTTTTCAAGAATTTCCAATAACTTTACCTAGCTCAAATCTAGTTTTCAATCTTGTCCAAACTGCTTATCAGCAAAACAGATTCTGAACAGTCCTTGAGCACCCTTTATATCAGATCTCATCACCCCTTCATTTGAGCTTCAAAACTTTTAAAAATTGGTTTTTGGTACTCTCTGGTACATGGTTCACATCTGACTTAACTTATTTTGGCATAAGAAACTGGTTTGCTAGCTTATTAATAAGCTCAAAGGTTGTCCCATTTTATCCTTAACTGTTGGAATCTCAGTTATCCAAGTAAGATTGTAGAGCTTATTAGACTTTAAGACTAGCCTAAATTACTCTTAGATACCTTAGTTTAGATAGCTTATTAGGTCTCCTTCCCCCTATAGCTTATTTGAATGATAACTTAGCTTATTAGCTTATATCCTTAAGTAGTTTCCACTTTAGCTTAATCATCCCTTAATAACCAGCTTATTGTATGCTCCCATAGCTCTATCACTGTCACTTTTAGGTTACTTTAAGATTCCCTTAGCTTAAATTCAGTGTAGAAGCTTTTTGCTTATTTATAAGTGCTTATTTTGGCTTAATTTACACTGCAGCCCTTGATTTCTACACATAAGCCCCATATTTCTTATTTTTCATAAAACCAGAAGAACTTTTTAGAATTTTCCTGAAAATTTCATCAATTTTGGTCACCATTTAGTATTTTTCTTAATTAAAAATAGATTTTAATCACTTTTAAATAGGTTTTATTGCAATTAATTGAGAAAAAGTTCAAAAAAATAATTTTTCATTTTTCTCAGTTTAAGAAAATTATAAAAAGCATAAAAAAGATTTTTCCATATTTTTCCCCTTTTATTTTGTATTTTTACAATTTAAATTAGATTAGATTGGTTTTAAATTAGTAGAAAATAGGAAATTGATCTGAAAAATACAAAAATAGTTTTGAAAAGTCTCTTATGATATTTTAGATTTTTAGAAAGTAGTTTCATATTTTTCTCCCTAAATTTCATAATTTTTAGTATTTTAATTTAGTTTAATTAGTTAAAAATTAGTTTTTAATTTAAATAAAATCCAGAAAAATAAAAAAAAAATAGTTTTAATTCTAAATTAGTTTTTACATATCATTCCTAGAGTAAAAATAGATTTAGGCATTTTTAGGGTTTAATTTAGACGTAGTTGCATTTTATTTACGTTTGATTAATTACGTTTTAGTCTAAATCGCACTTAGGATTTCCCGTAAAATAGATTCCCTTAATTACTCTCCCCACTCCCGTAGTTTAATAATCAAAATCAAACAAATCAAAACATCGAGCATTAAATTCCAAACCAAGAACGACGTTGGCAATTCACGCCTCGTTGGGAAAACGATTCGGGTTGACTAATCCGTACACACGATCACACACGGGATTTGATTTATTATTCTTTTTCCTAAGAGAATTTGAATCTATCTTCGTGATTATTTTTGATATTGATATTGAGGATTTATCCACACACATAACCCTTAAGCCTTCATTATCACAGATTCAGTGTCCGAGCCGTTTTAAGCTTCTTACGGTTAGTCATTCACAAGTGGCTAGCTTGTGTGAGCAAAGCTTGACGGACGTTTGCTTTGGCATTGCGAATCAACTAGATCTGCTGGTTACGGTGTAACATTATAAGTGGTTACACCGTATCTTCAATATTACTTGGTAATGCCGTAGTTGGTGAAATAGTTACGGCGTAGTTATCAGCAGCGTGGAACCTCATTTGACCTAATATAGTTACGTCGTAGTCTTTAGGGGGAGTTACGCCGTAATCTTCTAATGAGTTGGCCTTCTGAGTCACGCTTTAGTTACGGCGTAATGTGAGAGATGAGTTACGCAGTAACTTCTTCAAAGTCAGCATACTAAGATAAATCTTTGATATTTCTCCAATTCCGCGTCTCTTTAGCTCCAATGCTCATAATTTACCTTAAAGTGGAAAACAATGGAAAACAAGCGTAAATCCATATAAATGATATAAATTACAAGCATTATCGGGGGAAATTGACACTTAATATTCAGGACTATTTGATGTTATCAAATATCCCCCCACTTGAACTCTACTTGCCCTCAAGTAGACCTTATTAGAAAGATTCCTAAAAAGATATCTCCCAAAACCTGGAAAATATAAGTTTACAAATCCCTTATGCTAGAATAAAACAAAGCCGAACACCTCACGAAATGGGAACGAAACACTCAAATCTCTCAACTATTCTAAGTGTCAATTTTGGGTTGATCACTCAGTCGCACAGTCATAGCATGTATTCAATCATAAGCTTGGCGGTTACACAAATCTCCACCACTAGAGTTAAGGGCTAAAAAATTCTCGAAGGCAATATGGGGAGACTCGACAAAGGTTAAGGGGTGACTCGTCATTACTAACATGTCACGGCGAAGTGGAAAAAATCAATGATACATGACCAAATCCATGGGCAAGACACCAAAGATTGCTCGCTGCATCACCTAGACACGCTTCATGACTAAAGGGTAGGATAAGACATGGGATATTTAAATGGTGTAAAATAAAAATCAAGCGGGTAGTCTAAATCTATAACCAAGTCATCACCAATTACCGTCCGTCCAAAGATCAAGCTTTGAAGTCAAGAAACCGGATCATGAAATACCAGGTAAATGTGTCATTAGAGGACGTCGTGATGGGCACACTACCTTTTCTCCAACTGTTAGCAAATTTACCAACTCCAATCTTCGAATGTGACTGAGGTGGTCTCCTCAATAAAGCTCATAACATAATGCTTATAACATCGCATTTTACAATAACTAAATAAAATAACAACTTTTTTTTCCAACATAACAATAATAACTAAACATAACATCCCCCCACTTGAGATGAACAATGGGAATTCGAGGGGTCTTCAATGATCTTCAGGAATATGTCGTCGACGAAAGTGTGATTTCCGAACCTTTCCACTTGAACCTTGAACTTAGGAAAATGATGACTTTCCAATCACAAATAAAGACTACAGGGTAGGCTAAGGTGTATAGGTGTATCAAACAATATATTGGGTTAACAAAATGAAAAGAATGGCTCAGATGGGTGTATCTAGGGGTATCTTGCACTAAAGGTGCGTGCAACAAAAGGGTTTCACGTGGGGGTCGAGAAGTCGAGGTGACTAATCGATAGACACACAATGGTAGGCTATTTGGGTGATAATCCTATAATATTGCCTTCTTAAACTGAAAAGTCCAAATACATCGAGCTAACTCAACATACCTCGTCTATGGTCTCGAAATGATGCAAAGGGCAAGTTCTAAAGTTTACAAGCTACCGGCACACTCATAATTTGGTGGATTTGGGGTAAAATATTGGAAACGGATAAGGCTAATCTCACCAAACAATATCAAGGGTTGTATTTGCTCGGCTAAGGTCTAATCTAGTTAGGTTAAGAAAAACATGTCAAAATTTTAAAAATGGCACAAATTTTCAAAATAAACTAGAAAAACGAGGGCAAGATAATGTTCAAGAGATAATTCTACTCCCGTCCCCCCACTTGAGTTGTACAAAGTCCCTTTTGTACTAAGCGTTAAATAAAGGTGAAGTGAAAAGTAGAATTAGAGTGAGAACTTCCCTGAAATTTGCTCCAAAAAGAAAGAAGGCACACAAAAAAGAGACGTGCCTTCGTATAAGCATCATGAACAAACTTAAATCCCTGAAATCACACTACCGACAAGCATAATTTTAAAAAGAAAAAATGAAAAATGAAAAACAAACCTAACTCACTTTCGTAGGAATCACGGTTGCATTTAGCATATGCAACAAGCCTTTTAAACCACTTGGTGTCCTAAGTGGATGAGTGAAGTCTCGTGAGGGTTTACAGGGAACACACCCACAAAGTTCATTTAACATACTAATACAAGGTTATTGCGTTTTAAAATGAAAGAAGTAAAGTAGAGGAAGGTTACGTCGTAACTCTTTGAGGGAGTTACGCCGTAACTGGAAAAACCTGACATAAGCTGCAAAGTGAGTGGCTACGACGTAACCACAGAGATGGTATTACGCCATAATTGGTAATGCGTCTAAAATTCTGCTGCAAAGGGATGGTTACACCGTGATCACATAGATGAGTTACGCCGTAACTAGGATCAGATCAGCAAACTGCAGAAACAAATATTTCCTCGTTTCCTGCAAAAATGGTTAAAAACACAAAACCCTACAGAAATGGCAACAAAATAAAAGAAAGGGATCATTCGGGTTGTCTCCCGAAAGAGCACTTTTCTTTATTTACGATTCTTTGAGCCGCGGGGCTTTATGGGGGCCTTTGGACTTGCCCGACATCCTCCATGTCTTTCATCAAGTTACGCCTGACCCAACCGACATTTGCGGTAGTGCGGAGGTACTCTTTAGTTTCGATCTTCCGAATTTTGCAAAATTTTTCCTCCAGTCCTAAATGGTATCGAGTGAACTCGTATTTTTCAGCTACAATTGGTGATGGTCTCTTAAACGGGATGCCAAGAAGTTTGCATCTTCTTTTCTCGTGTACCTCATCATCAGGGTCAATGAAACCTTCTTCACCTTGTAGCTCAAGGTAATCGAAATCATCATCATCGGAATCAGTATCTTTAAGTTGGTTATCGTTAAGTAAATTTTCCACAAGTATTTGCTTGCATTCTTCATTTTCCTTCCTTGATGAGTCCTCGGTGTCATCATCTGATTTTCCATTTGGAATTTCGTCGTTAGGTTGATCTTTACTCATACATCCATTCCAGATTTTCTCCTTAGTTAACGAGTCAATTTTTCCGTTTTTGATTCTGACCCAATCGTCGAATCCTAGATCATCTGGCCAAAGCAATTCTATTCTTTCTGAATCATTATTTGAGGTCCATAGGAACTCGTCTTCCCCACCTCTCTCAATGTTGCTTCCGTCAGTGGTTTAAATTTGTTCACACCAGTGATTTTGAGTTCCTTCATCATTGTTATAGCCAGAAGGAATATCATCGAGGGGCTTAATGGTTTTTCCTTGAAGAATATGTTTTTCATATTTGAGTTCCAGATTTCTAAACAAGACTGAATTAATTATTGCGTCACCGAACCTTACTGAATACCAATCTCTGAATGACAGATCCCCAAAATCAACGTCATGCCTCCCTGATTCATGTGGGCATATCCAAACTTCGTTCTTCACATTACCCTCTCCGTTGCAATACTCACGAAAGGGGTTGCAGGTCGGCCATGCTTGTGTGACATTGTCTTCTGTGATTAGTAAGGGTCTGTAGTAATGATTGATATGTGGTCCTTCCACTTCGTTAATCGAGAACTTGGCTAACCTTTCTTCATCATTAAGTGCAGTCCACATGTATCTGTTATCATTAACCCTCTCTTTATCAATCCCTCCATCGCAGGTTCTCCGAGGGTCACAAGAGGCCCATAAGTTGTAACATTCTCCATCGTCAATTGCAATTGGCTTACACCAATGACTCTTCTTTTTAGAGTTTTCAACCTCAGTAACCTTGTCGTTGCTTGTATTTTGGTTACGCCGTAACTCAGAGATTTGAATACGGCGTAGCTCTCTTTCGCCTTCAGTATTAGACTCATCGGAGGACTTGTCATTTTCAGAAAATACAGCTTTACATATTGTAGATTTGTTCTTTTGTGCCTCATTTCTCTTTTGTACCTCGTCGCCAAGCTTTCCAATCATAGTTTCCAAGTTCTTTAGTGATACGTCATGGGAAGAGAGGGTTTTGTTTGTATTATCTTGGAAAATTTTTAGCCATTCTTCTTGCTCCTTTTGCCTCTTGGTTGAATCTACAAGGTACTTGTTAATTATTTCCTCCAAGTTAGTTCTTCTTTCACTACGCTCGTAATACGGTGGGGGTCCTCCGCGATACCCATTACGATTATCCCCGTAGAAAGGTCGATTCTCTCCATATTTAGCTTCCTCGATCGTATTTTCTTCGTCAATTTTAGGACAATTCTTAGTCAGATGTCCCCCACCACAATTTTCGCAGCCAAATTGGATGGCATGAACAATATCTATGATTTTTAGCATATCTCGCCCTAGATTCTCTAGCTTGTTGGTTATGGCAGCAATTCCATCGAAACTTCCGCCTAGGTTTCTTTTGCTTCCTCTGTCGTGCCACTTTTGAGAATGATCAGCCATTCTTTGAATGGCTTCAATCGCTAGAGTAGGAGTCATGTTCGAGATATGTCCTTGATAGTCCAGCATCTGTCTTGTAGTCACGTTGATTCCTTTATAGAAGATGTTGACCTTTTGCTGGTTGTTCAGATCATGCGTAGGACATTTGTAAAGGAGATCGTTGTATCTATCCCAGGCTTGATACAATGTTTCATCGTCTTCTTGTTTGAAATTATGGATTTCCAAAAGCTGGTTAGAAATCTTCAACGGCGGACAATAACTCTGAATGAAGTGCTTCTTAAGTAGAGCCCAAGTATTAATTGCCCCGGCGGGCAATCTTTCGATCCATCTTCTGGCAGCCCCAGTAAGAGTGATGGGGAATACCCTTAGCATAACAACATCATGAGACACGCCTGAAATGTTGAAAAGCCTTGCGATGTATAGGACAATTTTAACGTGCTCATATGCATCCTCGTCTCGGTTTCTAGAAAAAGGGTTAGCACGAAGCTCCCTTATAAATTGGTCTTTAATTTCGAAACGGACATCAGCTCCAATCGCCGGTCTTACGAGACCCGGCCCTTTTTCTGCTCTTGTCAACGCCAAATATTCCTCAAGAGTGAGGTCATCGATGTTAAAACAAAACGAAAATAATGATTGTGAGAAATATTGAAAAGTTTAAAACAAAACGAAAATGAAAGACTTAATAGTAATCCTAATATAACTCCCCGGCAGCGGTGCCAAAAACTTGATGCAGGTTTTACTGACCAGGTTTTAGTATTTATATAGTCTTGTTATACCTATGGTCTACCCTAATGCACTAACGGGCAATGTACCCGGTCGCGTATAGTGTAGTATTCTGTAAAACCGAGGTCGTCCCAAGAGCTATGTGTGTTGGATTATTACTAAGTCTAAGTGTCACAGATTTTAATAATGATTTCGATAAGGAATTATTTAATTAACTACTAAAGCAGGTAAAAGCAGATATAAGGCAAAGGTTTAATCAATAGAGGAGAGTGGTGCTAACCTAGTTAATCCTCCTAGCTAGTAATATCTACGTCTTCTTACTTTCAATTACTTCAGGTGGGGTCAAATTCGAGAGGAAAACATTTGGTAAATTCGCTCTAACCTATCAGCAAAGATACCACCACTGGAGAAGTCAGGTGTCCCTTCATAAGTCCAGTTGTTCCTGGTCCCCTAAGCCAAGTCATTAAGTACCGCTACATGCTAGATTTATAATAGTCAGTGCCTGGGCGTTAGCAACTTAAACACTCACCCCCTAATTCTTAAGTTCATCCAAATGGTAGGTGATCAGTTGGTCAAATTGCACAAGTAGAAAGGGTCGTCAGTTGGTCATATCTTACCCTTCCCATCTCAGTATACTTACTTAGGATCAGTTGGTCATATCTCCTAAGCAACTAGCCTCTACCGCCATTCAAAACTACCGAAACAAGGGTAGCTACCAATAAACTATGCATGCATACACTTAGAAATAATTATACGGAAGTAATGTAACGCAAACAAAACAATTAAGGAATCATAACTAGACCAGCAACAAGAGGTGCTTAGCCGCTCATATTAACCATACAAATCAATTCAATATTCAAAGTAATGAAATACATGAATCGAAAGTAAAGAAAAGATAAAATGCTAATGCTTATCGTAGGGGAGTGATTTCTCCCTTGGAGACAGCTCCGTATGCTCCTCTAGACCTGTGTTTGGCTTTTTCCCATGTTCTTTGGTTGTGGTGTGTGGAATGGGATGCTTTGAAATGCTAGAAATCGTGGGGTATTTATAGGCCAGATCTGGGTTACGGCGTAACTAATATAAGAGTTACGCCGTAATCTTCAATTCCTTCGTAATTTGCGCTAGATCTGCTGGTTACGGCGTAACCTTATGAGTGGTTACACCGTATCTTCAATATTAATTGGTTACACTGTAGTTGGTGAAATAGTTACGGCGTAGTTATCAGCGGCGTGGAACCTCATTTGACCTAATATAGTTACGTCGTAGTTTTTAGGGGGAGTTACGCCGTAATCTTCTAATGAATTGGCTTTCTGAGTCACGCTTTAGTTACGACGTAATGTGAGAGATGAGTTACGCCGTAACTTCTTCAAAGTCAGCATACTAGGATAAATCATTAATATTTTTTCCAATTCCGCGTCTCTTTAGCTCCAATGCTTGTAATTTACCTGAAAGTGGAAAACAATAGAAAACAAGTATGAATTCATATAAATGATATAAATTACAAGCATTATCAGGGGAAATTGACACTTAATATTCAGGACTATTTGATGTTATCAGGTATGAAGTTTAGGGTAAGGGTATGACATCAAAGCAATTAGTGATTAAATTAAAAATGTCGCATTAAACCAATTAGTGGTAAAAAATAAAGATGCATGGGCCCCATGGGAATGGTTTAGAAAAGTAGTCTCTCTATAGTGGTATGGATCAATGATTAATGATATCATTACTTACTATCAAATTTTCAACCAAACATTTGAATGTGTATCAAAAAAAAGAAAAAAAAATGATAGTTTTTGTCTTTTTCCACGCCACTTAAGTGGCAATTTTGAAGCTGGCGGGATGTAACGGTGTGGTGGCAGAGAGGCAGCGGCGCCACTTTGTGTGCCATGTCAGAAGTGGCGGAGGGAGGTGTTGCTACACCCCTATTATTGGGTTTTGTGTTGGATGACCAAAATGATATAAGATCAAACTTGTGACTGGGATGTTACTAGTTGTTGGACCCGGGCCACACACGCGGTATTTTACACAATCTTTTCTAGAGAAAGATTAAATTGTTCACATTTTATTTTTATTTTAATTTTTTAAATAGTCCCTCCTTCTTAATACTATTTTGTTATAGTATAACTAGTTTGATGACCACCCAAATGAACAAGCTAGTTTCATGATAATACATGTTAATTTCTAAAATGTATGTAAAGCAATTATGTAATATATCTAAATAGATAATAAAGTTGTCAAATAATAAAGTGTAGGTAAATGCTAAAGATGCTCTACCTACTTACTCAAAATAACTAAAATGAATAACAAACAAGGAAAAGACTCATTCTAAACTATGGAACCAGTTAATTGCCGATTTTGTCAACGAGGTTACCTGCTTGGATGCTCATATCATGTTTTTTTAACTTCGTCCTTGTGTTTGTTCAAAAATTGCACAATTCGTCCTTTTCCCGCCAAAAATTTACCTTAACCTAACCTAACTAACACTAACCTAACCAAACTCGATCATATTCCACTTTTTACACTTTATCACTCCGTAAACAATCCTTATAACTCAATCACTCCTCACAAACCAAAATATTTTTTTGCAAAAAACCTCGGTTTCAATCCACGTCTAGTTTTTGGTACCTCATTCGTACAATGGCATATTCTTGGAATGGTAAGGATTGGACCAAAGTGGTACTAACTGATGATACCATGGAGTATATTTTTGCTAAATATGGGAATAATGGGAAGGATAATGATGGATTGGTAGATGAGATACTCAAAGACTTAAGTAAAAAAGCATACAATAAACCGGAGGTTGCAAAAGGTTAGTGTACAATTCAATTAAGTGCTTATTGGTGAAATGTATTCTGTTGCATTGTTTTGTATATAGTATGTTAGTATTATGTTGCATTGTTATGTGTGAGAATTAATGGACAGACCCATGGACAAAGTTCATGCAATTTAGTTTTTTAGTGTTGGAAATGTAGCTATTGATTGTATGTAGTTTAGTTGTTTAGCTGATGTGACACCTATAATATATTTCTTTAGCCTTTACCCTATTGTGGTTCTGTAGTAAAGTTTCATAAAGCAGGCTTCCAGTAGATGTGAAGTTTTGCACATGGGATATCTATTTAGTTGGATGATGCCTAATAGAATCTTAGTGTTTACTTTAATGTGTAAATGACTTGGGTTTCTTGAGGGAAATGTAGTTCTTAAACATGGTGTGAGTTAGGCCCTTTGTCAAACACCATAACTAGACGATACCCTTTGCTACATCAATTAAAGGTGTCTGCTTTAACCTCAGTAACCTACTTTGCTTCATGTGGTTAGTAGTCAATTATCATAAGTATCTTGAGGGAAATGTAGTCTAAACTTCATGTACTTCATAAGTTATAATGGTTAACTGATATTTCCCATTGGTATCCCTTTAAATCATGAAGAGTATGACCGGGTTAAGTTGCTGAGTAAAAAAATGGCTACCTGTGAGTATCCCTTGAAGTAACAGATTACTGATTTAGTGGTGACTGGAGTGGCTAGTTAACTCAATAACATGCTCTCCTTCACATTCTTAGTAGTCAATTATCATAAATATATTGAAGGAAATTTAGTCTAAACTTCATGTGATTTTGTAGTTAACTAATATTTCCCATGGGTATCCCTTTAGTTTGAATGATGCCTAATAGTTGAAGGAATCAACATTGATCTATACATAAGTATCTTGAGGGAAATGTAATCTAAGATAATTAGGATATTCTTATGGAGGGGAGGTGATGGCCTTCACATATCCTGATGTCATAATATCTTAGTGGTGTGTGTTTGTAATGTGAAGATGGGTATTTGTGCTACTTGAAATTATTCCTTTATTATATATCAGTTTGTATGTACTTTTATATTTTCTTAAGGCTATTTGGGCATGTCCTCTCAGCCTCTTGCATACTTTGAGTAAATTGATTATTGATTGAAATAATATATGTTAACCAATTTACCAGCAAAAAAAATTCAGGACACTCTCTTTTGTATTTCTATTTGGCTATCTTTTTAGATGATAAAGGAAAGGGAAAACTGAATGTAAAGGAGATTTTTGAAGATCTTGAAAACAGGGTAAAAATTCTTGAAGATATGTTTAACAGGGAAAAAATTAAAATGATAGGGAATAAAGGTAAAAGTATTCAACCTTTTATGATGTAAATGTATTATGAGTCTTGAACATTTTGGTGTATTCAAGTTGTATGCAGTTTAGCAGTTTATGAACCTTATTCTGCAACATCAATACAACAACCAACTTATACATTCCTATCTTTGCAGAAGTGATTGCAATATCATCCAGTGATGAAGATCTTTAGAGTGATGAATAAATTGTCTTAATGAGTGATGTTAGATTCCCAGTCATTGATGATGATTTGATGATGATGATGATGGATAGACCTATGATACCATAAGTTGCTTCAACTTCAACTTTAAGAGGTTATTGGAAAATCTCCATGACTGAATGTGTACTTTTTCTTAAAGATCCCAATGCACCAATTGATCTTAAAGCCCCCAATACATAATTTGATCTTAGAGCTCCCCATGCACAAGTCGAACTTAAATCTCCTAATTCACAACGTCAAGACGTTACAAGAAAATCTCCATGATTGGATGCATACTTGCTTTAAGAGCTCCTAAGGTTGCAGCTGTAGTTTCTTCAAGAAGAAAAAGGAAGTCCAAGTAATGAAATAGTGTAGTGGAAGGGTGTTTATTAGGTACATACTATGTATCAATCTTAAGTGTGTTTTGTAATAGGATATTTGTTGTTGTATTCTACCTTTAAACTCTAGTAAAATTAGGATATGACTTAGTGTTTTGTTATAACACTCTTAATTGTTAATATATGACATTTGGTAGTGTTAACAAAAAATATGGAATATGCATGATTACTATATTTATTTATGTTGTGTTTGACTTTAGTTAAGTATAAAAAGATGTTATTTGACTTTAGTTTGGTTTGAGAATAAAAAGTGTTATTTGACTTTAGTTAAGTTAGGTTAATTTAACATGTGTAATACTAAGGTTAGTTTAATTGTAATCGGAGGTTTTTCAAAAAAAATCTAATGGAAGGGAATGGAAACTAACAGAGGTTGACTAACTGGAGGATGCTTGGCGAAATTATTGGAGGGAACGGATGAATGTGAAATTTTTGAACAACCACAAGACGCAATTTGTAATTTACACTTTTTATATTATATATCCACGTTGATATAACCGGCCATGAATCGATTTCATAGTTCAGAATGAGTTTTTTTTCTTCATATTGGTTATTCATAATGATTATTTTGAGTAATTAGATAGAGCATTTTTAGCCTTTACCCTAAAGTATACGGTTATTATTATAAGGTTGAATAACTGACCAACATAACATATGAGCATTTGATCATAGCTTAGAAGGTTAAAAATACACTTCGATACTAACAAATGTTGACCACAATAAAGTTGGTGAATTTTAGTTTTAAAAACTTTGCGGTAAGAAAAATTATGATAAAAACCTTTATTTGGATATGTTTTCTAATCAAAAATACACAACTAATAGTCGCTCAACTAAAAATAACCTAACTGATAAACGGAATACACACAAACAACAACCGTTCCAACGCAAACACAATAGTCGGATACTCAATCTGTATCCACTTAAACTGTAACGAAGCCCAAACACCGGTGGTTTTGATCGAAAATGTGGATCTCATAGTGTGGTAGTGTGGTGGTGAGTTGATTAGTGGTGGGTTTGATGTGAGAGGGGTGCATGACGTTTTTGGGTGATTAAAACCATTAGATTGGTTTTTGGTGGGGCATACTGTATTTCTTCATGACTATTGTGTTTGTTGCCTAAGAGCATTAATACCATCACCTTTTTTTTGCCCACAAGTATCACATTAACACAATCTCTTCAAAATACCCCCACTATCATAACACAAAACCTTCTCTTCATTTGAGCCCCACCCACCCACCCTCAATTTTATTTTATTTTCCATCTTTCAAACACACTAAATTCATTTCATTCAATTAAAATTAAAATACGATACGAAAAAAACAAAAATACGAAACTTAAGAAATACAAATTAAAAAAATACATCATATTATAAAGAAACTAATTATTTTGTTTGTTTTGTAGATGTTATTGCCATAGATGTTGTTGCCATACATGCTCAATCATATTTCGTTGAAGCCTTGCATCTTTTGTTTGTCACAGAGTTCTTTAGATTTTTTCCGTTGCACTTCATATCGCTTAATCCATGCCCATTGAAATTTACTAGTGGACAAATATAAAACTTGCTCATTTCGAATATCGCAATTTTTTGATCTTTCAAAATCATGTCATGAAATATGATGTATGTGTACATGAATTTCCATAACTTGTTGACAGACCACATACACGCCGGTTGGTTTATAACACGCCAAGTTCCTTGGAGGAAACCAAAAGCTCTTTCAACGTCTTTTTGAGAACTTTCTTGTTTCCATTTAAAGACAACATTTTTGTGGAAATTTGCAACCGTAAATGATTTGACAAAAGATGACCACGTTGTGTAAATCCCGTCATCTAGATAATACCCTTGTTGAAATGTAACTCCGTTTACTTGAAATGAAACCACGGGGCCGATGTCATCAAGAAGGTCGTCGAATAACGAAGAGTTATGCAAAACATTTAGATCGTTATTCGCACCCGCTACCCCAAAAAATGCATGCCAAATCCACAAGTCGTATGACGCAACGGCTTCAAGCATTATAGTTTGTGGAAAACTAGAAGGGGGGTTGAATAGTTTTATCAATTAAAACTTTGTTTTAAAATATTTAGATCAACTTATGTCAATCCGTTTAGATGTGTATGTTTGACATTAATAGATAGATATATAAATGTGTAATGAAAGATAAAGAGTAACAAGCACATAACCATGACACGAGTATTTATAGTGGTTCGGCTACAAGGACACCTTCCTTGCCCTAATCCACTCCTCGAGTCACCTACTCGAGAGTTCGTAATCACTACACAACACCAAATCCTTATGGCAGAGAAGCCTTCACAACATCGCCTACTCTTTTTCCGGTAGTAGGCTAACCACCAGGTTCTTCCACGAGGTGGAACCAAACCTATCACAACGTCGCCTACCCTTTATCCGGTACTAGGCTAAGTACCGAGTTCCATTACAATGGAGGAACTACTACCCAACATTACACGATACCTAACCCCAAAGGATACCAACTCCTTATTACAACACCATCAAGGATATCAATATCATTGGATACAACCTATCTCTATTTGTATATCGATGCACCTCATCGAGTATACAACCTTGACATTCTTCACTAATGTCACTTGACTTGACTTCTAGGCATCTTTCACTAATGCCCTTGACATGGACGCTTGGCACCTTTCACTAATTCCTTCGTCTTGACTCCTTTAGCATTCTTCACTAATACTTTTGACACGGATGTTAAGCTTTCGTCTTGACTCTTTCGGCATCC
Source organism: Chrysanthemum makinoi (assembly GCA_910596185.1). Lineage (NCBI taxonomy): Eukaryota > Viridiplantae > Streptophyta > Magnoliopsida > Asterales > Asteraceae > Chrysanthemum > Chrysanthemum makinoi. The sequence continues at coordinate 89,971,936 of OU343217.1, read as the reverse complement.
TTCACTAATGCCTTGGACACAACACTTCTATTGAGGAAGAAAGAAGTATCAATCAAGAGAACCTCAGTAGTCTTGATGATGACGAAGCATGGCAACTCATGGACTTGAGCTTGCTCGACTTCAAGAAGTGGTTATCTCTCCTTTAAGAAGAACCTAGAGAATCACACAAAAACAAAAGACAAACTACATAGAAAGATCCTTTAAGATCTATGGTTAGAAGGTTACAATACTTGGGGAAAGTATATGTGGGAGTGGCAACCCAAAAGGAAGAAATGGCTCAATATTTATAGAAGAAAAACAGCAATTGTTCCACGGATCCCACACTTGAGGGATCCGTCCAGTGTAATACTGAGGATCCGTGGGACGCTCCCTTTTGCCCATGGGTTTTGGGTCATGGGTCATGGGTTATGGATCATGGGTATCCAAGTAGATACAATGTATTTAGAAGATGCAATGCATCTAGTCCATGGTTCATGGATTAAAACCATGGGTCATGGATATTATCCATATATGACTTATGCATGATGTCATGAAATGGGTTATGGGTCATGTACTTTGGGTTTTACCCAAGTACATTCAATGTATTTGGTCAATGGGTCAAATACTTAAGTTTTTTCCCATTTACATTACCCAATATAATACATACTAGTTATGTATATATTTACCCAATATGAAAATACTAGTTGTTGTACAGATGTATTACTAAATCATAAAATCACTTATACTTGTTTTTGTGTTTTATGTGAAAACGTAAGTGTGTTAGAAAACTATTGGCTCAAACCAATTACGTATTTTATTTGTTTCGTTAAAATGAATTTACGTTTGTTATCAACAAAACATTAGAAGATCGTAAAATATAAATAAATATTTTTACGGCTTATTTGTATTAACAATCTCCCCCTTTTTGTTGATGACAAAACATAAAATTATTTTAATTAAAAACTAAAATTTGTAAAAGTTCGAATTGGAGTTTTTACTCTCTTCTCCCCCCTTTTGTTGAAACAAAAAGAACGTCGAAAAGAAACCAACACGATGTTTTAAGAAAAACATGTAAAAGAAAAAAAAATATAGAGAGCAAGTGACGGGAAGATTTCTCGTCTTAACTCCCCCTTGACGATTCCATCCCTTTGTGAGGGCGTCAAGTAAAAAAAATACTAAGCTAATGCTTTGCAATGATGTTTGCAAATGGTTTCTTCTTAGTGACGATAATGCTCCCCCTTGATGATTGCAACTTTGCAAAGGGACGTCATGAAATGTAATCCATATGAGGACTATATGGCAAATGGTTTTGCAATGTATTTTTTTGACACAAAGCTCCCCCTAGGTTAGGTTGTCAAAGTCTTCATGTGTATTTTGAAAATCTACAAAACAAAGGTTAGAAAACAAGTATATAGTGCATAATTTCCTGCAAAATAAGACTCAAGTTAGTAGAAAACATGGTCTTCTATTTCACGAATCCCACGGTTTCCTCCTTGGAGGGATCCGTCTAGGCGAAACTCAGGGATCCGTCTATCTGATAACAGAATTCAGCAATGGTGATGTAAAAATAATGTTAACATCAAATTGAGTTATGTATTCAAGCAACAAACATATACTCAAAGCAATATGGCATATAAACTATCATTCAATAAAACATAAGAGATGATCTACAAATCTCTAAAAACTAAGAGAATGATTTAGCCATGTAATATGTGCAAAACTAGAAGGGGGGGGGTTGAGTAGTTTTACCGATTTTAAGTTAGTTTCAAAAACTTCAGATTCGATGTTATGTGAGATCGTATGGATGAAGATAAAGTATAGATTTAATAGTAACGAAAGTCAATAAAGTAAAGAAAGGGAAAGAAATGACACAATTGATTTATAGTAGTTCGGCTACAAGGACACCTTCCTTGCCCTACTCCACTCCCCGAGTCACCTACTCGAGAGTTCAAGCACTATGTCAACAAACTCCTTCAACTTGGCGGAGAAGCCTACACAACGTTGGTTACACCTTTTTCCGATACAAAGCTAAATACCGAGTCCGTGATACGGAGGACCAAACCAACATGACTATTACACAACAACTATGTGAAATATCAAGTACAAGATCTTTTCTACAGAAATCTTGTGGAGGAACAAATCAATCAAGGACCCCTTGCTTGGATGACTTGTAGTGAGCTCGTGATCTCGCCTTAGAGAAGGACCTATATGAGAATCACAATAGAAGAAAGAAGAACAACTCTCTAGATCAAGTGATCTTTTGTTAGAAGAGAGTAAGAGTATATGAGAGATTTAGGAAGAAGAGGGGTGAAGAGAAATGAAGAAATGGCTCTTTATTTATAGGCAAAACTTGCCACTGTTCCACGGATCCCACGGATCCCTCCCTTAAGGGATCCGTCTAATGTAAAACTAGGGATCCGCGGGACGCTCCTCTTTGCCCATGGGTTTTTTGGTTATGGGTTGGTCCATGGGTATTTCATTAGATACAAAGTATCTAATAGATGCAATGCATCTAGTCAAATGGGTATGGGTCAAAATCATGGGTTATGGATATGATCCATGGGTTGTGATTTTTACCCATCCTAATAAACTATTACAACAAATGATTTATTACAACAATTTGTATTAAATGACTATATGTAAATGCTTTACAAAAATAACATGAATCCTTATAATTTTACTTATGATAACATTATATTTGTTATCAACAAAACACAAAGAGATCGCAAAATATTAATAAACGTTTTTACGATTTATTTGTATTAACATAATACATATTATACTAATACTAATAAGTGACCAAAACTTTAGAAGCACCAATGTGCTTGAGTCTAAGGATGAGTAGACTTTTTGATTTGGTCCAATCTTTCAAGAAGATGATTAAACATGAAATGCAACTCATTTCGTACTTCTTGAACAAGTCCTTGGGTGATTAGACAATTAGAGCAATTATTCTCTTGATTAGTAATCGGAGGAGATTGGATGTTTTGAGGAGGCTCTACAAATGATGATGGGGTTTCATTGAGCAATGTAAGATGAGGTTCTACTAAGAACGAAGGTGGTGGTAATGGAAATTCCTCCATATGATCAAGCTCTTGGTGGTTCCTTGTTTCCAACGGTGGACTAGTTGGTGTTGTAGGTGGTTCCCTATTTAATGAGGATGTTGGTGAGTGGGAAGTTCTCAGTGGTGAGTGCTCTAATGAATATAGATTTGGATGAGAAATAGGTTCGGTGAAGGAATGTTGTCTATGTTCTAGAAATGAAGACTTAGATGTATGTTTTGAAAGCCTAAGTTTTAGTTCTTCTCCCCCTTTTTGTCGAAACAAAAAGTTAAACCAACGAAGAAATAAAATGTGGAAAAACAGTCCACATATCGCTTACTCCCCCTTGACGGTAGCTCCCCGTAGTTTGGGGCATCAAGTGAGAAGAAAAAAAATCCTACAAAGAAAAGGTTAGTAGTAACATGCATAAATAATCTTGTGATTGACGAGAATCAAGATTGGGAGCCAAGGTGTGTGAACAATGCCTTGTAATAAAACAACAATATGTAGTGGTATTTATGCCACATACAAGCATGTAAAAGTAAGAACTAGACTTGTTCTTAAGAAAAAAGGACTCAAAAGAAAAAAGAAATACTAAAAATAGAAAATAGTAATAATGATTCCTTCCATGCTTACATAAGGTTATGGATAGAGGTTTTGATGAGTAATGATATTGATGCGATCAAGAATGAGGTTGAGTATGAATCGCATTTCTTCCCTAACTTCTATTGCAATATCCCTAGTGGATTGGCAATGTTCACAATGTAAGTAATGTGGGTAACGAGTGGGGAAGTTTTCCGGGTTGTTTTGATTTGTGAGATGCGGAAGATGTGGTGGAAAATAGGAAAATACGGATCAAAGTCCGGAATGTTTGGAAGTGGTGGTGGAAAAGAACGTAGATGTTCTTGTAGCTTGATGGGAGCTAAGGATGATGAGGTTTCAAGGTCTTTAAAAATTGTGTGTGGAGAAGTGGAAGGTGTCAAAAAGGCTATTTCTTTTTGTTTTGGTTGTTGAGATCTTGTTGAAGTCTTAAGGAGTTCCAAAAGAGTAACTTTAGGTGGTGAGTTGATGGGTGATGAAGTTGGTGTACTTGTTGGTGATGAAGGAGGTGCTATAATGGAAGCATCTTGTGGTGAGTTAGTGGTTGGTGATGAGCCATTCGATGATGGTTTTGCTAAGAAACAAGGCCGGATGCTAATCCGTGCGGATATCCTAGATTTGATTGTGGTATTTTGCAAGGCGGGAGGACAAAAGTTTGGATTTATTGAAATGGATTGTTTACATTAGGTGATTTATCTAACTTGGAAGATCTTTTGGAAGACATGGTGGTGTTTGTTTGGGAGAATGAGATGAATAGCAAGCAATGTTGGGAATCCTACTTATAGAAAAAAAATTATGCATTGCAATGAATGCTTGACCCAAAAATGTGGATTAAAATCTAATAATTAGATATGAATTTAAGGTATGTGATCATGAGAAAACAAGCATTAAATCACATACTCCAGAATAAAGTGAGAAGAATAGAAAACAAACATAAAACTAGCTTCTGTCTCTCGGATCCTACGGATCCTTTCCTTGAGGGATCCGTCCAGCATTAAGGCTGGGATCCGTGGTACTGGTGATTCAGGCAGCTCAAAATTTTCTTTTTAGAAACATTTGTGCCTAGTGTGTGCCTATATGCAAACTATTTGGAGTTGTGGTTATCTCCACTCCTAAAAAGAAAAGAAAAATAAACTAGAAGTGAAAAGGCATATTATTATGTGAGATAACCCGAGTGCTCCTAATTCATTGTTGCTTAAATGAATGTACCCGAAAACACGATGTGTCCTCTTTAGCATTCAAAAGACATGAGATACAATGAAAACTGGTTTTTACTTTGCATTAATAATGAAAAAGTGATTTGTCCTAGACGTGAGAAATTGCTTTCGTGAAATTGATACGGAAAGAGGTATCATCTTGGAAAACATTTTGAAAAGAGGTTTCTATGTGCGAAAAAACGTTTATTCTTTTGAAAAGAAGATGTGTATGTAATTACGTGTTTTCAACTTGTACTTATTTTGAAAGAAGAATAAGAGAAAACTATGAGTTTTAAGTAAAAAAAAACTTATCTTGGGTTTTGAAAAATTCCCGTATTGCTTGTCAGTTGTGCGTGAAATAAAGATCCTAGACTCAGAAAGAAGAAGGCTAGTGCTTACATACCTTGTAGAGTTAAAAATTAAATTACGAAGATTGTTCCATGAGACCAAGACGAAGAAGGTTGAATTGTTCCCGCTTCAACGCTTTGGTGAGGACGTCGGCTATGTTGTCTTCGAACGCTACCTTCTCAATAGAGACGTTCCCCTTTTGAACATTGTCTCTTAAGAAGTGATGACGAATCTCTATATGCTTTGTGCGAGAATGCAATACCGGATTCTTGCTTAAATCGATGGCGCCTTTGTTGTCACATAGAATGGCTATGTCACTTAGATGAATGTCGTAGTCAACTAACGCTTGTTTCATCCATAGTGCTTGTTGGCATGCTTTGCCGGCGGAGACATATTCGGCTTCGAATGTTGATATCGCTAATGCCGTTTGTTTCTTTGAGAACCAAGATGTTAAACAACATCCCATAAAAGTACATACCCCACTTGTACTTTTTCGGTCAACATAATCACCTGCATGGTCAGAATCTGCATATAAAATTGTTTCTACTCCCGTACCCTTAGGATACCATAATCCTAATTGAGTCGTACCCTTAATGTATTTAAATATCCTTTTGACGGCTTCTAGATGTGATGTTTTAGAATCTTCTTGAAACCTAGCACATAGACAAACACTAAACATGATATCCGGCCTACTAGCCATGAGGTAGAGAAGACTACCAATCATGCCACGATATTTTGTGTTATCAACGGATTCGCCATCTTCATCTTTTGTGAGTTTAGTGTCGGATGACATTGGTGTCCTAATTGGTTTTGACTATTCTAAACCAAATTTCTTTAAAATATCCTTAATGTATTTAGATTGATTAAAGAAGATACCATCCTCTACTTGTTTGATTTGTAGACCAAGAAAGAAACTAAGTTCTCTCATCATACTCATCTCAAACTCGTCATGCATGATTTTAGAGAAATCATCACACATGTCTTGACAAGTAGATCCGAATATAATATCGTCTACGTATACTTGAACAATGATTATATGTGACTCATTTTTTTTAGTAAAAAGTGTGTTATCAACTAACCCCATAGTGTAGTTGTGTTTGATTAAGAATGACTTGAGTATATCATACCAAGCTTTTGGAGCTTGTTTAAGACCGTAAAGGGCTTTCTTTAGCTTATACACATGTTTAGGTTTTTCAAAATCGATGAAGCCCGGAGGTTGAGCTACATATACTTCTTCATTAATAAACCATTTAGAAAAGCACTTTTGACATCCATTTGATAAAGCTTAAGATCATTAGCACAAGCATAATCAAGAAGTATTCTTATAGACTCTCATCTAGCCACAGGGGCATAGGTCTCATCAAAGTCTATTCCTTCTTGTTGGTTATACCCTTGGGCAACGAGTCTAGCCTTGTTTCTAGACACTACACCGTTTGCGTCTAACTTGTTTTTATAAACCCATTTGGTTCCTATTATGGTTTGATTACTAGGTGGAGAGACAAGTGTCCAAACATCATTAGAAACAAATTGATTTAACTCTTCTTGCATAGCCATTACCCAACTTTCATCTTTTATAGCTTCTTGTGTGTTTTTAGGTTCTATGGTTGAGACAAAACAAAACAAGCTACTTTGGTTTTGAACTTGAGACCATAAGGTTCTTTCATTTAGCTTTCCTATGACCTTATCTACGGGGTGATCTTTGGACTCTTTAATATTAATGATTTCTTCATTTAAAGGTTCTTCTTCTTCGTTTATCTTTTTCTTTATTACAATAGCTTCACTTTCGACAATCTCGTCATCGACAAGAGGTGGAGAGGGTTTGGGTGGACTTTCATCGAATTTTACATTTAATGACTCTTCTACCTTCATTGTTTCTTTATTTAATTTGACGTAGGCTTTGCTATTAGGATAATAACCTAAAAAGATACCTTCGGTTGATTTAGGATCAAATTTTGTGAGGTAATCTTTAGTGTTAAGAAGAAAACATTTGCTACCAAAGACTCTAAAGTGATCTAACGTAGGCTTTTTGCCTCAAAGTAACTCGTATGGAGTTTTACCTAAAATTGGTCTAATTAAGACTCGATTAAGTATGTACGTTGAAGTATCAATGGCATTGCACCAAAACTTTTGAGGTATGGATCGCTCATTTAGCATGGTGCGACTCATTTCTTGAGGGTTCTATTTTTTCTTTCAACTACCCATTCGATTGTGGAGTGCGAGGAGCCGAGAAGTTGTGAGTAATACCATTAGCGTCACAAAAAGCTCCAAATTGCACTTCATTATCGAATTCCCTACCATGATCCGTTCTAATAGAGACTATAGGGCTTCCTTGTTGTCTTTGGATTTTCTTGCTCAATATTTCAAAGTAATTAAATGTTTTAGTTTTGTTCTTTAAACATTTAGTCCATGTGTACCTAGAGTAATCATCCACTATGACCAAAATGTAGTAGTTGCCTCCATAACTTTGGATAGCGGATGGACCAAATAAATCCATGTGTAGTAATTCTAGACAGTTAGTTGTAGACACCATGTTTTTAGCTTTGTGACTAGAATGGAATTGTTTTCATACATTACAAGCATCACAAAAGTGATGTTAATATTTTAATTTAGGTAGATCTCTTACTAGATCTTTGGATGATAGCGATTGAAGAAGTTGCATATTGCCATGACCCAATCTTCGATGCCATAGGGCCGAAGTATCATCCATAGAAGTAAGACAAAGTTTGTCTTTAGGTTCATTACCAATTTTAATGACATAGACTCCATGTTTCCTAATTCCTCTTCCTATGGTTATGCCATTTTTTAATATCTTACTACCGGTTTCGTTAAAAAGTACGTTGCACTTTTATCACATATTTGTCCTATACTTAAGAGGTTAAAGTTTAGGTTTTCACGTGACACACATCGTTAATGGTTAGAGATTTGTTAGAAATCGTACCTTTACCGATGATTTTGCTTTTGCTATTTCCAAATACCACATTTCCTCCATTAAATGATTCATATGTGGAGAATAGATCTTTATTGCCGGTCATGTGCCTCGTGCACCCGCTATCCTTGACCCATTCATCCGATCTAGGTCGACCTTTAAGCACACCTAAGAAAACAATTAACTCAAAAGTTTGGTCCCCATTTTTTCATGGGTCCATTAGTGTAAAACATTCCATTCATGTTAGACATGTGTGGATAAGGTGAATATGCATTCCATGGTGCAAAGTTTTGAAATGGAAAGCCATTTTGCATATTTGGGTTCCATCCCATTTGATGGTTACTTCTCGGGTAAACATTATTAGGTCTCCTAGATGTGTTTGGTTTTGAAAATGATGGAGCTTTGTTTCTTGCAAAAATTGGATTATATATTGGGGGTGGTTGTCTAGTGGTAATATGAATTGGTTTCTTCTTGTTAACAATAACAAAATCAGTTCTAGAAGAAGAAGCTATGTTATTACCATTGTTTGTTTCAGTAGACCCATGGATCCCTGGCTGTACACTAGCTGGTTCCCTTTTTGTTGGATCCGTGTGATCTGCCACAACAGTGGCCTGTTTTTTTATTGCTTTTACGAATTGTGTTTCTTTGTTTTCACTAGTTGACGCATCAAGTTGCTGAATACCTAAACCTTTTTGGTTGTTTCCAATTTTAACACTATCTAGTATCATATCTAGAGTATTAGTACTCATTCTAGCAAACTTAGAATCTAGTTGATCAACTAGTGTTTGAAGTTGAACGCAAAGTTCACATTCGCCACTTGCTATTTTACCCTTTTCTAGACGTTTCAATTTTGCTCTTAACTCTATGACTTCCTTATCTAAACGTTGGTTTTGATTTTTCGAAAACTTGTTTTTGTTAATTACTTTTAAGCTAATTTTGCAAAGTTTGTCATATTCATTATGCAATGAGTCATCATCTAGTGATGAGCAACTATAGTATTCATGACATACCTCGTCATTTGCCATGAGACAAATTTCTTCGTCCTCCTCCTCGCTCATTCCCTACGAACCGCTCACAAATGCCTTTTGATCATCCCGTTTGGGACACTTACTAATAAAGTGGTTTGGGTCCCCACATTTAAAGCAAGCACGATCATCCCTTGGCTTCTTGTCCTCTTTGCTTTTCCGGAATCCTTTCTTGTCGTCATACGGTTGTTTGACGTATCTTCCCTTCCTTCTAAAGAACTCTTTAAAGTCCCTTACCGCCATGGCATACTCTTCATCATCACTATCTGAAGAGGAGTTCTCTTCATAGCTTGAGACCTTCTTGGCTTTAAGGGCAAGAGATTTGTGTTTCTCTTTCACTTTTAAGGCTTCAGAGTCTTTAGCAAGGACTAGCTCATAAACTTTTAAATTGCCTATGAGTTCATCAAGGGTGAGGATTGACAAGTCTTTAGATTCTTCGATTGTCGTCACCTTAGATCTCCACTTGGATGGAAGTGCCCTTAGATATCTCCTAACATGATTACGGCTAGAGAAAGATTCATCAAGTGCTTGTAAAGATGTAATAATAGTATTAAAATCAGCAAAAGAATGATCTATAGTATCCTCATCCGATATTGAAAATTGTTCATATTTTTGAACAAATAGATCAATTTTATTATTTTTAACTTGTTGATTACCTTGATGAGTTACAACTAAAGAATTCCAAATTTCTTTAGAGGTTTTAAGCATAGAAATTCTTTCGAATTCCTTTTTGGGTAAAACATTATATAAAACCATTTTAGCTTCACTATTTTTGGAAAGATATTTCTTAATGTCATCGTTGAGTTTATCATGAGGTATGTTAACTAAATTTCCTTTATCATCTTTTGTTGTAGCTTCAAAATCGCCTTCAACAATGATGTACCAAAGATCAATATCTTTTGACTTCACATACGTTTCGAATCTATTTTTCCAATATATAAAACCATTAGTTTCAAGTAGTAGTGGGCGTTGCATAGATTGCCCTTCCTTGTAGTTTTCAGAACCCATATTGATTGAAAATTTTTAAAATACGATTTACTTTAAAACTATTATAAACTTATCTCTTGATGCCAATTGCGGAAAACTAGAAGGGGGGTGAATAGTTTTACCGATTTTAAATTAGTTTCAAAAACTTTAGATTCGATGTTATGTGAGATCGTATGGATGAAGATAAAGTATAGATCTAAGAGTAACGAAAGTAAATAAAGTAAACCAAGGGAAAGAAATGACACAACCGATTTATAGTGGTTCGGCTACAAGGACACCTTCCTTGCCCTACTCCACTCCCCGAGTCACCTACTCGAGAGTTCAAGCACTATGTCAACAAACTCCTTCAACTTGGCGGAGAAGCCTACACAACGTTGCTTACACTTTTTTCTGGTACAAAGCTAAATACCGAGTCCGTGATATGGAGGAACAAACCAACACGACTATTACACAACAACTATGTGAAATACCAAGTACAAGATCTTTGCTACAGAAATCTTGTGGATGAAAAAATCAATCAAGGACCCCTTGCTTGGATGACTTGTAGTGAGCTCGTGATCTCGCCTTAGAGAAGGACCTATAGGAGAATCACAATAGAAGAAAGAAGAACAACTCTCTAGATCAAGTGATCTTTTGTTAGAAGAGAGTAAGAGTATATGAGAGATTCAAGAAGAAGAGGGGTGAAGAGAAATGAAGAAATGGCTCTCTATTTATAGGCAAAACTTGCCACTGTTCCATGGATCCCTCTCTTAAGGGATCCGTCTAGTGTAAAACTAGGGATCTGTGGGACGCTCCTCTTTGCCCATGGGTTTTTTGGTTATGGGTCATGGGTCATGGGTCATGGGTTATGGGTTGGTCCATGGGTATTTCATTAGATGCAATGTATCTAATAGATGCAATGCATCTAGTCAAATGCGTATGGGTCAATACCATGGGTTATGGATATGATCCATGGGTTGTGATTTTTACCCATCCTAATAAACTATTACAACAAATGATTTATTACAACAATTTGTATTAAATGACTATATGTAAATGCTTTATAAAAATAACATATATCCTCATAATTTTACTTATGATAACATTATATTTGTTATCAACAAAACACAAAGAGATCGCAAAATATTAATAAACGTTTTTAGAGTTTATTTGTATTAACATAATACATATTATACTAATACTAATAAGTGACCAAAACTTAAGAAGCAACAATGTGCTTGAGTCTAAGGATGAGTAGACTTGTTGATTTGGTCCAATATTTCAAGAAGATGATTAAACATGAAATGCAACTCATTTCGTACTTCTTGAACAAGTCCTTGGGTGATTAGACAATTAGAGCAATTGTTGTCTTGATTAGGAACCGGAGGAGATTGGATGTTTTGAGGAGGCTCTACAAATGATGATGGGGTTTCATTGAGCAATGTAAGATGAGGTTCTACTAAGAACGAAGGTGGTGGTAATGGAAATTCCTCCATATGATCAAGTCCTTGGTGGTTCCTTGTTTCCAACGGTGGACAAGTTGGTGTTGTAGGTGGTTCCCTATTTGATGAGGATGTTGGTGAGTGGGAAGTTCTCGGTGGTGAGTTCTCTAATGTATAGAGATTTGGATGTGAAATAGGTTCGGCGAAGGAATGTTGTCTCTGTTCTAGAAATGAAGACTTAGATGTTTTACTAGAACTAGGTGCGTTTGGTTTAGAGCTTGATGAACCCTTTTTCTAACCCAAAAGGTCAAATGCTAATTCTTGCGGTTCTCTTGGCTATTTTTTATTGGGTTTGTTGAGATGGGATTCTACCACTAGTATCTCTTACGGGTGATGATTCGGTGGATGAAATATCATGAATCATATGACCATTCCTTTTGGACGAACCTTTGGTTGAAGAGTTGTTGCTAAGTGCTTTGGTCATGGTGAGGATGTAATAGAAGTCTCTAACTACTGAATTTCTTTAAGAATGTGATAAGAGTGATGACTTAACCTCTCAAGAGTGTTTGATTTATAAAGAGTGAATTTCAATTAAGGAATAAAATTCATGACCACTAAGGGGATTAGGCATGCACCAGAAATCATTAAATGGTAACTAAAGGTGTTTAGATTACCAAAGATGGCTTAAATTTGAATGAAAAGTTGATTAAAGTCTTTCTGTAGACACGGATCCCTCTCACTAGGGATTCGTCTGGTTATAAGCCAGGGATCCGTCTGTCAGAAAGAGATGTGATGAAATGATTATGCTTTTTGTAAGGTCTAGTACTTATGAATCTTGAGGATTTGACTTTCCTTAGATGTCTTGAGTGGTGGATGTCTTAAATGCTCAACCATTAGGAGTGAGGATACTTAATGATGATTTTGGGTAGGAAAGTGGACTTTTGAGAGTCTAACTAAGTGCTTGAGGAGGATACCATTTGATTTCAAATGGGAAAATGATGGCAATTAGTCCTAGAAATCAGATGATGACTCAAGAGAAATTTTAGAAAATACTAAAAAAAAAGAAAAATGAAAAACTAGTTTCAAGCCTATTTTGAGGTAGGAGTGACTAAAATCAATTTGCTAAAATTGATAGAAATATAAAAATAAGTGTTTTGAGATGTGAGGAACAATGTGTGAGCGTTGGAGCGGAGATATGGTGGATATTGGTGAGTTTGATAAATCTCAAGTACTTTGAATTTGATCCTAAGTTAGCTACGGGTGAATGTGAGACCTACTGTGCTTGAGGAAGCCTTAAGTGGTATTAAAGAATCATGTTAGCCAACATGATGTGATCGTGTGGATAACATTGATGTATAATGATCTATATCTGGTATCTGTCTGCCCGGATCCCACAGTTCCCTCATTGGAGGGATCCGGCTAGTTATAATTCGGGATCCTACGTAGATCAGAAGGCTTTCAGCAAATGTGCAATTCTTGCACTCTTAGCAAATTCTTCTCCTAGTTATTTCTACAATGATTAAATGCAAGAACACAACAAGTATAATGTAACCACCCGCATTCTTAGGTTACTTTTCATTTTCAAGAATTTACTATTCACTTTACTATTCATCCCGTAAAATTTTTATTTCACATTCTCGTAAGATAAATTATTTTAGTAATGACCTGAGAGTTTGACAATCGTTAGATCATTTTTCGCAAAAGTTATTAAGAAAACATCGTTTTAAAGTTTCGTTTTGGACGATACACCATTTAAACATCACGCGCATAACGAAAATCAACCCTGAAAATTTTCCTCAAATCAGATAAATTTTTAGATCACTCATAATTAATTTGAGAATTTTTAAGATTTATTTTTATTTTACCAAATAAACCCTGCGATGTACAAAACTAAACTTATGTTTTAAACAATTCTACATACATCCAGGCTTAACGATTCCTGCACTGTGTTTCTAATATATTTTTGACACTTTTACATTTTTTGGAAAAGTCAAACATATTTCCCTCCTCCTTTGACCATAAAGAAATTAAGCTTGTACGTTCTACATTTTTGCTTAAATCGCGTAACTTTTAAACTTAACGAATAACTGTAAAAGTTATCCCGCCGTATGACTAAAACCACATTTTAACATCTCATATCACTTTTAGACTAATTTTAGTCTACTCTAAATAAATTCACGGTCGTTTCCCGGAAATTTCGTTCTTTTCTGATAAACTGCGAATTACGCGTTTATGACCCGTATTTCCGACTTTTAAGCGCGTTTTTGCACCCAATGAGACTTATCACCCATTTTATATTTTTATATGGAGTATAATGATGAGTCTCATCATTCCTGCAATTTTCATATTTTTACGATACCCGGTTTTACGTTTTATGGCTTAACGACTTACGGTTGGCATTTAACGGAACCAAATCTTACTCTAAACTCAAGATAAGATCAAGACTTATCATCTAAGCCTTGTCACCAATTGTGACAGCCTCTAGGGGGGGATTCATCATTTTGGTGGCATCATCCTAACCAAGGTTCATTTAGATCATTACAAGTGTCCTAACTTAACCATGGTTAATATTTAACCCAATATATGGTTAACCAAACTTACCCTCCTATAAATAGGAAGTGAAATACATCCTAAACACCTTCACAAACTGATTTGGGTCGTTCATACACTAAAGCATTCACATCTTCCATCATTTGATCTATAAACTCCAAGTTTATGCAAAGAAGTTCCAAAGATCAAGCTACTTCATCAAATCTCTAGCAAGTTTAAGTGATCTTCTTGAGTTTAAATCCACTCAAGTCACTTAGTACTTCATCACCAACTCTTCAAGTTTGCAAGGGTGCAAAGGTGTGGAAAGCAAGCTCAATCTAAAGTCTTAAGTGATCAATCAAAGTCCTATCCTTACTAAGTTACTCCTTTCTTAAGTGAAAGCCAAAAGTTGTAAGCAACTTATCACCATCATCATCTCATCTTTATTATTCATAATCTTAACTACTTCATGCTATATATATAGTTACTATGTTGATTCATGATGTACATATACTCAATCACATGTTTTAATTTACATATTGTCATAAAAGTAACAAACTAGTAAACTAGTCATATTCTACACATTTGAGACCATTAAAATCAGTAACTGATAACGCTACACGCGTCGTTCAGGGTCAAAGGAACTTCCTTTTCGTCGAGCAAGTTTTTCAACACCCTAGGCAGTGAACCTAATCGTTGTAGTGTAGTATTAGGGTAAGCCACGGGAATTGATATCGTTATCTAGGGGAATAGGAATGCTAGTGAGAAGTTACTACGCTAAGGTTGGGGTTGAGGAAGATTATTTTTCTATCTTTTTTATGTTTTTTAGGAAATGGAAAGGTACGAATCTTGGGGTTTGGATTTGGGGGGTTGGTATTTCTACCGATTACTCTACTATCTAATTATCTAATCTAGTGGTGAGGGTATTCTATGTCTAATTATTGAGTGCTCGATTGATGGTTTAAAGATGTGTTTACTTAGGTTTTATTACTCCTTAATTATCTCCTATTGATGGTTGAATTGTCACGTCCTTATTCTTAATCGCGTTTTGTGTCTAAGGTCATAGGGTATGCGTTTATCCCTACCTCTTTGAAACTACCAAAGGTTATCGCTTACAAAGTCTCTAGGTTTTATAAACTTTAACTCTAAGGTACTCATCGGATGTTTTAGCCTACAACAACTCTAGGTGTTATAAACTAAGGTTCACAAAGATTAATCAAGCATTAACTACACAACGGATGACCTATCGCATTACTAGATCATTAACAATTAAGATAAGAGACAACCAATCAATATTCAATAATTAAGTTTCATATTCCCTAAGCAAACACACAAGTAAATTAGCCGGACATGGGGAACATGCAAGCATACACACAAGTAATTGAAGACATAATTAAATTAATGAAGTAAAACACTTATCTTGATGTAAGATAGGGTTTGGAACCCTAAAATACTGTACAAGACATTCTTGGTTTTAGGTTTTACTCCAAAAGACTACACACTGAAAACTAAAAATTCGGATTCTATATATAAGATTACATATGCGACGGCTTCACCCTTTGATTTGTGACGCCGGTCGCCGGCATTAGGGTTTCATCTTGGCCATGTTAGTCTTGCGTCGGCGTCACCTTATGCTTGTGACGCCGTCCCCTTCGCTTAACGTCGTCTGGTCAAATCTAGGCCGTCGAGTCGCGACGACCTACTCTTTTAAATCCTGACACCGTCACTTGTAAATAAGCAATTTGGCTACTGAGCCGTCACAAAAGTGATGCGATGGCGTCGCAGATAACACCTAACGCCGCCCCCTTCAGTTTTAGCAGCCTGAGTGTCTCGATTCTTGACTTTGGCCATTTTCTTCGTATATTCGCGCCTTTTGGTCCGAATAAGTGTCATTCCAGCATTTTGCCTTCAAGATACCTAAAAAGTGAAAAGTAACGATATTAAGTAATAACGGATACAAAAGTGATCTAATAAGGGCTTAAACGACCCCTCAAAAAGGTACATTTTAAAACCTTATCAAATATCCCTACACTTGGTATTTGCTTGTCCTCAAGCAAATGTGCTTTTAGCCAATTAATTTATAAGTTAGGGGTCATGAAGCATTGTTTAGAACAATCCACAACACATATAAGCCCCGCAAAAGTCATAACAAGCACGGAAATTACATACTAGCACCTCACATGGGGTGTTTGGATACTCACATCTCTCGGGTGTATATGAAATATAACAAGTTGGAAATGGAAGATAAACACTCATTAACCGGTCCTAGTACATATATTACCATAGGCTTGAGACTAGATCAAACCTCCATCGCTTTGGCGTAAGCACCTAGGAAACAAAGGGTTTGGTGGGATAGGCTATTTAGTGGTAGCAAGTCAAAAATCTTTATGTTACAAGCATGCGAAGAATGGCGTTGCTAAGCCAAGACTCGACACTCTAGACTCTAGATAACTGAAACAAACAAACATAAACTTAAAGATAGATGTATGATGGTAGCCCGTATGTTTTTTTTTTTTTTTAACACTCTATTTTTTTCTTTTTCTCTTTTTCTACTTTTTTCGATTTCTTTTTTTTTTCTAACACTTTTACTCTACCATCCTCTACGATAACATCAAAATGATAGAGATTTATAGGCACATCCCTACACTTGAGTTTTTATTATTCTAACACTAATTTGACTCGAATTGAAAAGATCAAAACACTTGGAGTACATTATTACGCAAATAAAGGGAATTTGAATTTAACGTTCCCTTCCCGTCATTTCATAAACTTTAACTTTTCCCATGAGTCCCAATCGTCCCAAAACTGTGTACAAAGGATATGACTCGACTTAGCAACTTATGCAAGCAACAAGATAATTGAACTAAGGGTTTTAGGGTGATAACAATAATGCACTAAAAGTGAGTGCATACAAGGTAGGCTAAGGCGATTTGGGTGTACATTTGGGGTGTAAACAATGCTCTTCATTGATATTCCGGAAAACCAAACATCACGAGAACCGAAAAGGATAGGCTCTGAGGGGTTAACTAGGGGTATCGTGTACTAAAGACGAGTACAATGCAAAGGGGAATTACTCAACCGATGTGGAAGAAGTAATTATATTACAGGTATCAAACAAAGGTTGTCCTAATGCCTCTTATCATTTAGTTATTCCTAACTACACAAGTGTGGTCTTACTAGCGATCTCAGGATGCATCACAAAACAAGTTCTAGAATCTATTATACTACCGGTTCACACTCTAAGCATTAAAGATGAATGCTTTAATTCCTACTAATCTAAGGGCGATCCTCACATTTTGGGTGGAATTTAAGTGGTAAAGGGTTTTTGTGCTAGTCATATAACTTCATATCCATGAGACGCTTTTGTTAAGACTAATGGCCCACTCATATATGTCATGAAAAATTTTAAATTTGGTGCCAAAATTACCCTAACCGACATTTTCTCATGTGTTGGAACCACTCCTAAACCTTATTCAAGTGTTAGTTACTCATATGTAATAGTTAGCTTATTATGGCCTTTATGTTTGTTATTAGCCTTAAGCTTATGTAGAAGGCCCATGAGCTTAGGCCCAAGCCCATAAGAGAAAGGGAAGGAGTAGGAGTGTTGCCCTAGCTCCTTGCCTATAAATACTTTGTAATAACCCTCACTTGAGGGTTGGTTGTTCAATATTTCTCGTTCACTATCACCTACGAACCGGTCCTTACTATATCGTGTGTGTGTGTGTGTTTAATATTGTTCAATCGCCTCTCTATCTTTCTTATAAGCTTGTGTGGTAAAACTTGTGACCTAACAAGGTGGTATCGAGACAAATAGTTGGGTGAACAAGTTTGTTTTTTAGTTTTGTTTTGGTCTTACGCGTAGAAGTAACGAGAGCTTTGGCTCGCTTAAAAACTTGATTTTTTCACTTTTCAATCCAAGATTCTTGTACTTTCAACGCTTTAAGGTGTTAAAATACGTGTTTTTGGCAAAAAGTTTCAAACTTTATGCGTGGATCGTGTTTTTAAAACTAGTTTTTATACGTGGGTATCGTCTCTTACGCATACTAACAGCTTTTAAGAGCTTTGGATCATCAAGTTTCACACTTTTGTGTCTTTTGGTGTTATTGAAGCTATTTCATCACACAAAACTGGTTTAGAAACATCTTTGGGCATTATCACTTTTACGAGTAAGTTTACACGTAAGAAAACCCTAATCTTACGCGTAACTTTATCCTTGGTTTGATCTTCATTTTCGTGGTTTATTCCGTGTTTTCTTACTTGGATAAGTCTGAAAATACGTCGACTTTGGATATCTTTTGCACTGTGAAGTGTAAAAGATCACTTGGGATAAAACCTTAAAATTACGCATAAGCATAAAGCTTACGCATAGAAATCCTACGCTTAAGATTTATCTTACGCCTAAGCCTCGTCTTACGCATAAGATAATCCTACGCCTAACTTTGTGTCTACGCATAACTTTAGAGTCTTTTCCATACTTACGCGTAAGCTAAATCTACGCGTAACTCTTGATTGTTACGCGTAACTTTGGTGATTTACGCATATGTGCTACTTGGCTATTGTGATTTCACGCTAAGGATACTTCATCAACAAAGGTTCATTCGACTATAAAGATCCATTTTTACCAACACAAGTTTATCAACATGTCACAACCACCATACTCTAACTATTTCCCTTACACTTACCCTCATCCTCAACGTCAACAACAATTAAGTCCACAACATCAACAATGGAATCAACAACAAGCAATTTATCAACAACAATTTAATCAACAACATACTCCACAACTTGCTGCAATTCCACAACCTCAAATGGTTCAACCACCACCAAGTCTTCAAGTTCAACCGCACACAAATGACTTCAATCAACATCCATCAAGGAACACTATGAAGGAACCCACTTGGTTTGCAAAGATGTTTGAAGCTTTAAGCGGCCAACAATCAATTCATGAGGCTAGATCACTTGATAGACCTCCAATGCTCACTCCAGGAAACTACGATCAATGGGTGATAAGGTTCTTTAAGTTTTGTGATCTAAAGAAGCCACATGGAAAGTTCTTAAAGAAGGTTATCTTGGAAGGTCCATTTGAGATGCCTACTGTCATTGTACTCGGAGATCCAAATGCCATTCCACCAAGAGATGAAAAAACAAACATTGCTACTGTTGCAGACTTGAATCCTCAAGAACTTCTACACTATGAAGCCGATGAGCTTGCAATGGAATATATCCTCTTAGGATTACCAAACCCAATTCTTCGTAGTGTTGATGCTCAAAAGACTACAAAGAAAATGTGGGATCATATTCGTCTTCTTATGGAAGGATCAGTACTCAATCAGAAGATTTGGAATCCAAAATTTACTTGGCTTATGAACACTTCATGATTGAACCCGAGAAACACTAGAGTCCTATCATCACCGATTTTCAGACATCATCAATGATTTGGATAAACACAACATCATCATGCCAAGAATTGCGGTGAATACTAAGTTCCTGAGTAGTCTTGGTCCTGAATGGGAGAAGTATGTCATTTTCCTCCGTCAGCGAAAAACATGCATCAGTCTACATATGGATTATTGTACGATTACTTGAAACCTCATGAAAAGGAAGTTGATAGGGAAAGGATTCTCCGTGCTCAAATTGCTCCATCGACACATCCGGAAAATCAACAACTTGCCTTATATGCTCAAAACAGTTATTCTCCTCAACCAACTCAACAATCAAGCTACAATCACACCACATGATCCTTCACGACCTCAATCTCAACAAACTCAATTGGTTCCATACACCAACACCAATGCTCAAGCCCTTGTCAGTGAAGCCAATGAGGAATCGATCCGTTGAAGCACCAACAAGAATGCGAATTTGCTATGATTTCTAATGCCTTTAGCCGTTATACTAACAAATCCAACAACCGTATTCGTTCCTCATCTAATACAAGGAATCAAGCTGTTGTGAACAATGGACGATTTGAAGTTCAATATCGTGGTTATGGTCGCCGATGGGCGTGGTCAAGGGTTTAATGTTGTGGGTAGGAATAACAATCGAGCTCCAGTGGTGGAACAGGGAAATGCTCCGAATGGGTTGAATGGTCTTCGATGCTACAACTGCAATGAGAAGGGACACTGGCTAATGCATGCCCAAAGCCAAGGACTAGGGCGCGGCTTATTTCAAAGAGGCTCTTCTTTGGCTCTTAAGGATGAAGCCGGTGGAACTCTCACGCAAAGAACGAGCTTTATGGCAAATGCCTACTCGATGATGATATGGAGGACTTGCAGCCAATGCATTTGTTATGTTGATGGCTAATATGCATGAGTTACACATGAGTGACAAGCCTTAGATGTATGACACTGATGGCTTGTCCGTGCATTCGAACAAACCATATTTATCTCGATCTCATATCTCGCCAACATCTGATCCGGCAAGGCTCGGGAATGTTCAAAATGCGCCGTCCACATCTCATTCGACGATTTTCAACTAGACCCGTAGTTATATTTGACGATCAAGATGACCAACCGGTTTCCCTTGATAATCAAATTGACTCCGTGGTTATACTTGAGGATCTCAATAATGATTATGTTGAGACTCACGCTGAACACGAACTTTTGCCTCATCCGCATTTTGCTCGTTTAATACAAGACCAACGACCATAGTGGAAAAATGTCATGCCATTAATCAGACTTGAAATGCAAAATGCACGTTAACCAAGGATTTTGAATGTCTACAAAAGCAACTCAACTTTTTCAAAACTCAAGAAAAACGTGAAACGGTTTTGAAGCGCCTTTGCCAAATCTTATCAAAACGAAAAATATTTAGAAAGACAGATGCGTGATCTAGCCGCTTCGAAGAATGCTTTGTTGTCTGAAATAGAAAAACTGAAACATGAACATAAAAAGCAAATTAACGCCCTCACCTTGGAAAATCAAAAAGCTAAGGCTGAGTTGTTAACTTGTCAAAAACAGTTCTCTGCATACAAAAAGCATTCAACTAAACGAATAGATGATCATCTTGAAGAAATCATCGGCTTGCAAAACAAACTTAAAGAGTTTAAAATCATGTTTACAAACATGGCGAGTCGGTCACGACCATTGAAAAGTTTACTTTAAAACCAAATCCAAATGGATATGGACCTAATCTTGCCTTGATTACAAACCTAAGCTTTCAACCAAAGCATTCAAACCAAATCCTGAAGTTTCCAAAGGCAATATAAAGTTGATAATTCATATGAGTGTTGTTGAATATCATCGTCAAGAGGAATTAGATGCGTAAGACGAGTCTCGAAAAAGTTGTTTACAACAAACCTTTTAACTATTCAAAAGCGGTCACTTTCGTCACACCAACGGATTCTTCTAACACACCAAGGGTTATCATTAAAACACCCGAGTCTTCTAATGTTAATCCCCAACCAGATTATGCACAAACTTATGGTCCTTTACCTTCCATCAGTGAAGTAAACTCAAAAACCGAAAATCGCGAAAATTCTCGGATATTTTGACATTTTCATGGTCGACCTCAAAACTTTACAACATGAGATAGAATATCTTTCTGAAATCAAAGTTCAACACTTTCAATCGCTCTAGCGAGAACAAAGAGACATTTTCGAAACATCTCTTTACCAAATGTTAAAAATTTGAAAAGTTGTGCATTATCTTGGGAAAAGGATTTTCATAAGGAACTTGGATTAATGAAGGTCGTTTTCTAGAAAACAGAAACATCTATTTCTAACACTAAACGTAAAAGAAACTGTTGAGAAAAGATGTTGATCGACTCTTGGAAGATGTCATATGTGCCGATGTCCATAATGCTGTGTTATTGAATTCTTTGTCATATGCATTTGATCATATCTCTCGCGATCACGTTGACGTGATAAATTTTGAGAACACCGATAATGTGCTTCAAATCGAGTCCTTAACGTTGAAAACAAACGATTGTCAAACGAACTTTCAAATGCAATACGTCGTCTTAATTGGTGTCAAAAAGATATTCACGATCAACAACTTGCTTTTAAACACAAAATCGCCCTTCTTGCGTGCAAAATCTTCCGATCCTAAAATTGAGCAACTGGATGATCAAAACGTGTCTTTTAAGTGTCAAATCTCAAAATATGAACAAGAACTTGTAAAAGTTAAAAAGGAATATGGTGTCGTATTTGATTTACTAAAAAGACTCGTGATGAAGCATCAAATGAACTTGATCATTATCTTGCACACACTAAATAAGTTATGCATTTTGCCGAAATGTTCGGTCCGAAAATCAAGATCGATTCACACTATCTTCAAGTTAAGAGAAATGTTAGGAAAGTATGAACAACTTCCGCCAACCATCTTTAAGAGATTAGCCACAGTAACACTTAGTACTCATGAACCTAGAATCCCTACTGCCAAATCACAAGTTGCTAACGTGCCTCCTTCTACTAAAACAGGAATAGTTGCATCTTTTCCAAATGTCCGCACTTCACAGCCTAGGAGCACTAAATCGAAGAATAGGAAGTTGCGACCTACGAAAAGATCAATCAAGAATGCTAAAGTAGAAGAACACCCTAGGACTATGAATAAGACTCACGTTGATTCCACTATAGATATATGTCGCCCGCACATGTAATAGAAATAGTGATGTAACGAATGCTAAACCGTTAAGTACTTTTGATATTCAGTCCGATGCACCTTGTGTTATTTGTCGTAAAAGTATGAATTCCGATTGTCATGATAAATGTGTTGCTAAAGCTATCATCTCTCGTTTAAGGAATCCTAAGAACCGGATTACCTCTACGCCCACTAATCTTTCTAAGTCTTCCAGGCTTGGTAGACCACCCTCTTTAGATTCTAAGAAACACATTCGCCCCTCAGTAGCTCGCCAGTTTCACCTCCTAGGAATGTAGTACCACCTAGTGCATTCACTAAGACTAAAGCAAATACTAGTTGGAGATGGCGGAAATGGATATATAACACACTACAGATTTAAGTGGATACCTAAAGCTATTGATGTGTGTATTATATAATACATGACTGCTAGGAACCCTCTAATTCCTCATTTCGTTCCACATCTACTTCTATTCCATCTGCGGTCGCCCGTGGTGTATGCGGTGATACAGATCATTCTCTGGATTGTTGATAGCGGATGTTCCGACACATGACAGGCAATCTTAAACTGTTATCAAACTTTATTGCAAAGTTCATTGGCACCGCCGGCTCGGGAATGATCACTTTGCAGCTATCATGGGCTACGGAGACTACATTAATGGGAACATCGAAATAGCAGTGGTTTATTATGTGGAAGGCCTCGTCACAACTGCTTTCGAGGTCGAGTTCTGTGATGGAGATTTGGAGGTTGCCTTCAGGGAGAAAACTTGTTTCATTCGTGATCTACAAGGAAACGACCTTATGTATGGCTCGCGTAATTCAAGCCTTTACACTATCTCTATGCAAGACATGGTTGCTTCTTCTCCCATCTGCTTACTTTCAAAGGTAACATCAACAAAATCCTGGCTATGGCACCGTCGTCTCTCACATTTAAACTTTCAAACCATCACCAACCTTGCTCGACACAAACTAGTTGAAGGACTCCCAAGATTTCGGTATTCAAAAGATCACCTTTGCTCAGCTTGTGAACAAGGCAAAAGTACTCATGCTCATTTTCCTTCCAAGGTGGAACACAGCTCTCAGCATGTGCTTCATCTTCTTCACATTGATTTGTGTGGCCCGATCGCGGCGTGCAAACGATCAATGGCAAACGCTACATCTTAGTAATTGTTGATGACTATTCATGCTGGACTTGGGTCTATTTTCTTCGAAGCAAAGATCAAGCTCCACAGATGATCATCACCTTTCTCACGAAAATACAAGTTCACTACTAAACACCGTTCGAACTAATCGTAAACAGATAGAGGCACCTGAATTTGTTAATCAAACTCTTCGTGAATTCTATGAGAACGAATTCAAAGACGGACATCTATTGCACGTACACCAGAACAAAACGGAGTTGTCGAAAGACGAAACCGAACGTTAGTGGAAGCCGCAAGAACAATGTTAATCAATGCTAAACTTCCATATTACTTATGGGCGTAAGAAAATTTCGTATTCATCTGCATGCTACACTCAAAATCGTTCAATGATTACAAAACGCCATAACAAAACACCTTTTGAGCTTTCCACAATGAGAAAACCATCTCAAACACTTTCATGTATTTGGATCTTTGCTATCCGAATAATGATCATTGTGATGACTTTAAAGCTCAAAGCCAAAGCCGACATTGGAATCTTTATCTGATCTTGTGATAATTCAAAAGGTTTCCGAATCTGGAATCGTCGTACAAAGCAGTGATGGAAACGATTCATGCTCATTTTGATGAACTTACGGAAATGGCTTCAGTATAACAGCCTTAGAACCCGGACACAACCGCTTAAAATTCCCCAAACCCCATCATCATCACTTTACAAAGCCCCCCCTTACTCGTCAACAAATGGAAAGGTTATTTGCTCATTACATTGGACGATATTGATGAACGTTGATATGTGCCTAAACACATATCTTTTGTTTATCAAAAGCGACCCAAAATAACCAAGAAATAGCCCATACACTGTTAACATTTGCGTGTTCTTGAGTTTTGCATGTGCAGGTAGTGCGGATATTACAAATGACAAAAGATAGCCAAATCCAAGAAAACCGAGAACTGAGAGAAAGAAGAATGCTAAAAGCCGAGGCGGGTGGGAATTTGCAAGTTTGGACAATCAATTCTCAAAATGGCAGTTTTAGTCCCTGAAGATTCAGATTTGGCAAACATGGTCCCCGGATTTATTGGAGATGTCAAGACTAGTCCTTGGTTCACTTTTCAGAAACTACAAGATTGGTCCCTTGAAAATCAGATTTTACACATATGGTCCTTAAAAGTATTACATGGTTACCATTTAAGTCCAAGACCATCTTTTATTACACTAGCCCAAATAAAGCCCAAACCCATCTAACCAATTCATATCCGGTCCACTACCTAAACCCATGACCCGGTTACCCTTTACCCGGTCAACCCACTTAACCCAGGTCAAATTATTATTAATAATCATTAAACCAAATGCGCCAAAATAATTTCCCAAATCCCCCCAAAAATCCCCAGGCACCTATGAACCCTAAATTGCCCTTTCCTCCAATTGAGCATAATCACTATAATTAAGGGCAAATTGGTACTTTCGTTTGACACACACCGACGGATGCCACGGCAATTCGTGTGTCATTCTACACCCATTCTTGCCTCGATTGGTGGAAGTGTAGGTGGCAAATGTAATCCAAGGGTCAAGATGAAATGGGATTTGATCAATGGTGATAAATGAATCAAAAGAAACACACATTTGCCCTTCTGGATCCTTCCTCAGCTTGAGCTCGTGTATAAATACCCTTCGATTCACATTGTAAAAAAGAAGTAGAGTAGAAGTAGTATAGTAGTAGCTTCTGAGTAGTTTTAGCTTAATTTTGTTTTCGCAATATTAGCTTTAATTATGTATTTCAAATTCAGGCTTTGTACTCAGTTTATTAATAAAAGTATTTTTAGTTCAATTCCTCATTTAATCTAAATTTCTGCTTTGTTACTTGTATGAGCTTATTGTTACTGCTTTCAATCATTTTAGCTTATGATTCATAAATTTTAGCTTTAATATTTCTTTTTAACAAAAAATCACAAAAATCTAAAATACCTTTTAAAAAATAAAAAATATCAATTATGTTCTTAAAGTGATTTCAGTTTGAGTTAATAAAGTTTTTAAGTTTTGTTAAGCTCATTAATAGCTTTTTAATGTTTAACTATCATCTACTCAGATTCTACTTTCATATTACTCCTCAGTCAAATAAAGTCAAAATCTTGATAACCTGATTTGGACTAAGGGTTTTCTTGATATGGGAGCTTGGATTGGGTTGAATTTAGTTGATTTGGGTTGATAATAAGTTCGTGTTCTTGCTCCATTGATCTCATAAGCATGTCACTTGTGTGATGGGACTTATGTAAGTGCATTTATAACTTGTCTTACTTATCCTGTCTTCTTTGCATAGTTAGTTTAATCAAAATTGATAGTTATAAGTTGTGATTTCTGCATTATTTTGTTTATTGATATTAGATCATAAGTTGTGTAGCTGTGATGGATTAGAATAGATTGGTTTAGATTTCATTTCAGTTTATTATATAGTGTTTGGCATAAGCATTTACATTTGATATTGAGGTTAGAGATAGGTTGAGATCACTTGTTTTAGTCTCAGTTAGATTCACTTTAGCCATTTCAGTGATTACATTGCATCTATAATAGCTATAACGTCAAATTCAGTTCTATAGTTGAATAGGATAAATAACAGTTGGATTTAAGTTGCACAAGCTTGAATATAGGAGTAGGATTAATCCAGATAGCTTAACTAGGTCATTTATACTCTTAAAACATCAAATACAAGCTGCTCAAAGAGGATTTAAACTCATAAAAGTCAAAATCAGTTTCTGTTGTAAAAGTCAAAATATTATCAAAACAGGTTTTTACCCAAACTTTGTTGATTTTTCATGAATTCAGTTTTGAGTTAAAATCATTGATACTTTGGGAAAAATAACTTCAGTTGGTCTACTTTTTAAAAGAGAATTTTGTGGAATTTTTGGAAATCATTTTAAGCAGTTAATAAGCTCTTAAACAGAGCTCATTTGCCCTGTTCACACTCAGCTAATACTGAGTGTGAACCAGGCAATTTCCAGACCTTGTGCAGGTTTTGTTTTTGATCACTAGGGTCTGAAATTTGGTTTAGCAGTTCTTAGCTTGGTTGTCTAGAGTTCCTCAGTTCTTGTTTTCACATAAGCTCTTTCAATAAGCAGTTGGATAAGCTTAAAGTAGGTGGTTAAGGCTGTTTGGTTTATTTACTAGTCATTAAGCCAAATCATTGTAGCTTATAATTCAGAGGTTAAGCTTAGTTACTTTAGGTGCACTTAAGTTGATTTTAGCTTAGAACAGGTTCTGGTAACTTTTGGTGCTCACTAGTAGACTTTTGTTTATTTTAGAGTGCTTAATAATGAAGCGCTTTCATAGCGCTTTTGATTTCCAAAGCACACTAGCATAGATTTTATCATTTTTCCTAGTTTCCTAATAATATTTTAGAATTTTCCTGAATTTTTCATAATTTTCCATTACCGTTGTGGTTTTCTTTATTTAAATCAGGTTTTAAGACTTTTAATTAGCTTTTAATACAATTAAACGAAAAGTTCAAAAAATAAGTTTTCAATTTTCATAGATTAAGAAAAATATAAAAAGCAAAAAAATATTTTTCCAGATTTTTCCTAGTTTAATTTGTAATTTTTAGCAATTAAATTAGTTTTAAATAGTTTTTAATTCATAGAAAATAGAAAAAAGTTCAGAAAAATACAATTCCAGTTTTGAAAAGTCTTTTGAGTTATTTTAGATTTTTAAAAAATAGTTTCATAATTTTCACCTTTATTTTTATAATTTTTAGTATTTTTTTATTAGTTTTAAAAGTTAAAAATTAGTTTTTAATTCAAATAAATTCGAGAAAAATCTTAAAAAATACTTTTAATTCTTATTTAATTTTCTAATATCATTTTTAGTTTAAAAATATTTTTAGATCATTTTTAGGACTTATTTTGGTATTAGTTGCATTTTTATTTACGTTTCATTTTAGTTTTATTTGCATATTTAGGATTTCCCGTAGTGTAATTTCCCTTTTATGTTTCCCTTGCCCCGTAGTTTAGAAAACATCAAATTATTCCCCTTTTCCATTCAAATCCCGATAATCGCGACGTGAGTTGGAAATTCCATTCAACCCTCTTTCGGAACGATCTCGGTGCTCAAACCTAACACGTTTGAGTTACCCAAATACTACACACTTCTTATTATTGGTTCCCGAGCGAATCAATTTTTGGCGCCGCTTCCGGGGAGGGCTTGTAGTGAGTTTTCGTATTTCCGTCTCGAATCGCGTCCATTTGAAGATCCTTCCTCGAATGAAGTTATTCGCTGTTTTGTATATATATATTTTCAAAACCCAAAAACATCTAAAAACCAAAACATTCTTCCTAGAGTGTTTACAAAACCATAAAAATTAAAAAACCAACAAAAGAAACCAAACGTTAATTGTTATCGCCGCTCACCTGAAGGTGTACTACCTATACACGGGGTATAAGGAAAGTCTTGACATTAAATTGCGGTGAAGAACGATCCACTCGTTCCTTCGCCACAGGCTGCTTTTGAGAGCTACGAAAGCACGGTTGTGACGTTAACAAAATATTGTGTTTTCAAGGTTTTCTTAATTATAAAAACCAAAAAGATTTTCCTTTTCAAAATTTGTTTTAAAACCTAAATATTCTTCTTTTATCCTCTTAACCCGATAATTCTTTTCTTTTAATCCTCTATATATTTAATTCTCATGGATACGATCAATTATCGTCGTTGCCTTCATTGCCAAAGCCGTATGGACGAAAATCAATATCGATGTTTGAAATGTATTTGCGACTGGTGCGGAAATAATTGTCGAGATTGATTTTGTAATGTATGCTGAATTTTATTAATTCAAATCCGGATCTCGCCGTTGTTATGCACGTCTAGAACAAAAGGGTACTCTTCATAATGATGATGATATAATAGCATGGTGGAAGAATTTACTTGAAGAACCTTCGATTCCTACTCCTTCTCCGTGAGGAAATGGAATATGTTTCGAAGCTGTAAGGACCTCCGAGCCTATCACGGAAATATGGAAATCAGCTAACTCTTATCCGATAATTCTTCGATTTATCGACTCTTGTGCATATGGTGCAGAGGACTAATGAGTAAGGTGGGAATTGTCCCTTGTAGAATGGAAAATCCGAACCCAGTTTCACCACAATCCTTACAACGAGACAACGCATTTTCCTAACCAACCTCTCGTACTATGAGCCGGAATCATACTCTTGTGAAAATCGCGGGTGGTCCTCACCAAGGTTTTCAATGTCAAGTTCAATTTAACAACTCAACCTTGGGTTATGAACCTTACCTCGTATTAAAATCACAACAAACATCTTGTGGGAGTATTGTGGAGGTCCAAGTCGCGTTAATTCGATTGTCGATGAAAAATCCGATTGTTTACGAGCAAGTTCCTTATTACAATTACGGTTATTCTTATAACCCAATCTCCATACCAAGAAATTCAACCGCGAAACTCCCGCCGATGATCAAGAATTTCACCAAGGTTGTTTCAATATATTACAAGAGTTAAAGGAATTAAAAGAATTGCTTAATAAAACCGTTCAAGAAAAAGATCCTAATCAAAAAGACCTAATGTTAATATGGGTTAAGCCGCGAAAGTGATCCAACACTCAACTACCTATTATTTCGATCTGATTGATGACGATTATACTCCTCCGGTGGCAATCAATCCCGCGTTCGAAGCCTTTAATTTCCTGACCCTTCCCTTCACTCATACGGTTGAGTATCGCCCTTTTGGAAGAGGTCGATTCATTCTTTCTTCAAAATCGCTTGAACCCGTTGACTCTCTCTACATGGGGGATGAATCTTGCCATACTATCTAAAATGGAATCGTCTAATGTTGAGGTCCTTATCCCAATCCCGAGAGAGTCGAGATTATTGATAATATTTGTGATGAGCCTTCTCTTGTTATCTCGAATGATCATGATGAGATGTTCTCCGACCCGATAACGATTCTTAGAGACATCAATTTTGTCGACGACTTACCTTCCTGAAAGCCCGTCAACATAGAAGAAGTAAATGATTTTGGAGCCGAAGATGTAGAGATTGAGCCCGGATGATATTCGGACGAGGATGAAGCATTACGTGAAACATTGTTGAATGTTAATCTTCTCATTTCCAAGATTGAAGCCCTCAACGATAATCAAGTTCGTGCATCCTATCCGTCTAAAGATAGTGATTTCTTGCCCGAGCTTGAGACTTTCCGATTTGATGAAGAGATTAGTGGCAGTCCCACTATTGTCGATATTTATCCTCCGACTTTTGGCGATTTACTTACTGAGGTTGATATGAGCAAGATTTTTGAATGAGATTTCCGATACTCGCGAATCGACCCCATTATTGAAGATTCTTTTTGACCCAATACCACGGGTATTGAGGATGTTGTGAATGACCAGAGAGGATATGGTTGTTCTTAATGGTTTCTTGACTCTCCTCTCTCTCGACGAGTCCACCATCCTTATCCCGCTGAGCCTATTACGTGAAGACAAATTTTTAAACCGGATATGCATTGATGAGCCTTTGTTAAAACATTTCTCGAAATAAGGATCCCTGATGGATGCCTTCATTTCAGTGCCTAAACCTCTTATCCTTTACCATGAACTTCCATTTTTTGGAGTATTATCATGTTATCCGTCATCCTTCTCGTCCGCCAAGCAAAACCACATCGGATGATGGATCCTTTTTACATGATATGTCTTATCCACCCATTTTCTTCTCCACCCAACCCACCCAGTCTCATTCTTTCGAATGAGGACACCGTTTTTGACCCTGGTATCTCTACCACTTTCTTCCCCAAGGACAAATGAATTCGGGGGCGAGTCAGGCTAGCGACTCGTTGAAGAAAAACAGTAGCGCTTCGTGGGAGGCACCCCATGCTTATCTCTATCTTCTTTCTATTTTCTAATAAGTGACATGAAGGGGTTAGCCTCTTCGATTTCTCGTGTTTGGTTGTTTGTGATGTTGTGTGTAGGATTTTCCCGATATGAAGACTCTCGTGCTCGAAGTTGTCTTTTCTCTACTCGAGTTTCATGATCGATGCTGATGGAAATCCGATATCCAAAATCTTATCGACTCACGTTTATCTTTGAGCATACTTAATAAACGGCTTTTAGATTTTTGTTGATACCCTTGCTTTTAAACATTGAGGACAATGTTTCGTTCTAGTCTGGGGTAGGGTAATCTTCTATTTGATTTGACCGCACTTGCTTATTTTTGTCGTGAACTCTCGCAACCCCGTTTTTCCTTAGAAAAATATTGTGCAAAAATGTGAAAATTTTAAAATTTTTTGTAAGCTTTTGCTAGTTTTATGATCGAAAAGTTCTTGCTAGTTTCTTAGAAGTTACTTTAAATATGCGTTTTCTTGATATAGCCTTTGCTAATTGCTTAGAGAAGAGGCTATAAAATGCGATTCTAGCTCACAGGGCCAAGAATTTGCAAGCTTCCCTAAGTGATTTTAAATATGCGAAGCTTAAACAAGAATTTGCTAGTTTCTAATAAGTGACTTTAAAAATGCGAGACTTGAGATTATTTGACGAAGCATTTGCTAAATTAATATATGTTTTGACACCTTGTTGACTTTCCGCTGGTGAGGGTAGGAATAGAATTCTGACTTGACCGGGCGTGTTAAGCCCTAGCTTGTTCCCTTAACCATAGATAATTTAATTATTGGCTAAGCATCCGCGGATCTCATTATTTGGGATTTTAAATTTGCGGAGATCGAGGAATGATAGAGTTACTTATGAGTTTAGATGCTAAGCGTGGAGTAGTTGGTTCTCTTTAGAGCCCAACGAAGGTACTTATGGTTTTTATCTTTGTTCCACAAGATTGTTTCACCCCATATTTGTGAATAAATAATTAGAGATGTCGAGTTTTTGACGATAGTTAGTTCTTTATTCTTCTTTAGAGAATCTTTGCCCATGAGAGTTGGGTACACATCAAGGTACATCGGTGTTAATTGTAATAGACAACGATTCCTGATAGTTTCTGCTATTGTTTCTATTGTTATAAAAGCCGTAGGATTCGGAGTTTGGCACAAAAATTAACATGAAATAAACCCAAATGTATTAAAATTGAAAAATCCAAAGCCATAAAAGTTTTCTATGTCCGTGACCCGTTGTCATGGACTTCTAAAAAGGTTGAGGAAAATCCAAAGTCATAATAAGACTGCTGATAAAACGGTAATCCTTGAGTTAGTGGTTGAAAAGACCAAGGGCCTAAATTGCAAAAATGCAAATGTCTTTGAAATAAGTGTTAAGCCAAATTTTGAATCCAGGAGTTATCTCCCTAAATCGTGTGAAATTAGGACCTTGATGTGGACCTCATTCTTGTGTGCAACGGTTTTCGAGGGAAGATGGATAACTAATTAGCGACTTAGCTTCATATCTTTATCGGAATAAAAGTTATCGAAACGAGAAATTTGAAGAAATTCATTTCTCACAAAAATAAAATAAATAGAGGAAAATAGGAAAATGGGAACAAACGGTAATTACACAAGTAACTTCCATGGGTAGTGTTAGCATCTAGAATCATATTTAACAATGATTTCGATTTTACGCTTAGTATGGGGACTTGTGAAAAGGGAGACGATGTATTCTATCCGTATGGTCACTTCACGCTGTGTTGTGTTTCCTATTCCGTGATCCTAACATGTCGTTTGAAAAATGTTGGAGTTATTGATCGACATGAAAGTTCAACAAACCGTCACTCATAATCGGAATGTGCGTAATCGTAATATCTACATATGAATTAAAAGGTAAATGGGGCGTTTTTAGAATTAAGGGTTCTTAATCTCTTTTGAGGAATCTTTGCTACTTCTTCATAGGTTTAGTAGAAAGAGATTGAAATCCTTGGTTTTAGAAGCGTGAGTTGATTGCATTGCGTGGGGACACGACAATGGTCTCGTCTGGGGTATTTTGATATGTGCCTAAACACATATCTTTTGTTTATCAAAACTGACCCAAAATAACCAAGAAATAGCCGTTTATTGTTAACATTTGCGTGTTTCTTGAGTTTTTGCATGTGCAGGTACGGATATTACAAAACAGACAAAAGATAGCCAAATCCGAAGAAAACCGAGCACGAAAGAAAGAAGAATGCTAAAAGCCGAGGCTGGGAAAGGAATTTGCAAGTTTGGACAATCAATTCTCAAAATGGCAGTTTTAGTCCCTGAAGATTCAGATTTGGCAAACATGGTCCGGATTTATTGGAGGTGTCAAGACTAGTCCTTGGTTCACTTTTCAGAAACTACAAGATTGGTCCCTTGAAAATCAGATTTTACACATATGGTCCTTAAAAGTATTACATGGTTACCATTTAAGTCCAAGACCATCTTTTATTACTAGCCAAATAAAGCCCAAACCCATCTAACCAATTCATATCCGGTCCACTACCTAAACCCATGACCCGGTTACCCTTTACCCGGTCAACCCACTTAACCCAGGTCAAATTATTATTAATAATCATTAAACCAAATGCGCCAAAATAATTTCCCAAATCCCCCCAAAAATCCCCAGGCACCTATGAACCCTAAATTGCCCTTTCCTCCAATTGAGCATAATCACTATAATTAAGGGCAAATTGGTACTTTCGTTTGACACACTTACGACACCACGGATGCCGCGGCAATTCGTGTGTCATTCCACCATTCTAGCCTCGATTGGTGAAGTGTCGTGGCAAATGTAATCCAAGTTCAAATGAAATGGGATTTGATCAATGGTGATAAATGACTCAAAAGAAACACACATTTGCCCTTCTGGATCCTTCCTCAGCTTGAGCTCGTGTATAAATACCCTTTCTGATTCACATTGTAAAAAAAGAAGTAGAGTAGAAGTAGTATAGTAGTAGCTTCTGAGTAGTTTTAGCTTAATTTTGTTTTCAGTAATATTAGCTTTAATTATGTATTTCAAATTCCAGCTTGTACTCAGTTTTATTAATAAAAGTATTTTTAGTTCAATTCCTCATTTAATCTAAATTTCTGCTTTGTTACTTGTATGAGCTTATTGTTACTGCTTTCAATCATTTTAGCTTATGATTCATAAATTTTAGCTTTAATATTTCTTTTTAACAAAAAATCACAAAAATCAGAAAATACCTTTTAAAAAAATAAAAAATATCAATTCTGTTCTTAAAGTGATTTCAGTTTGAGTTAATAAAGTTTTTAAGTTTTGTTAAGCTCATTAATAGCTTTTTAATGTTTAACTAGCATCTACTCAGATTTTACTTTCATATTACTCGGTCAAATAAAGTCAAATCTTGATTTGGACTAAGGGTTTTGCTGATATGGAGCTTGGATTGGGTTGAATTTAGTTGATAATAAGTTCAGGTTACTGTTCCATTGATCTCATAAGCATGTCATTGTGTAGGACTTATGTAAGTGCATTTATAACTTGTCTTACTTATCTGTCTTCTTTGCATAGTTAGTTTAATCTGAAATTGATAGTTATAAGTTGTGATTTCTGCATTATTTTGTTTATTGATATTAGATCATAAGTTGTGTAGCTGTGATGGATTAGAATAGATTGGTTTAGATTTCATTTCAGTTTATTATATAGTGTTTGGCATAAGCATTTACATTTGATATTGAGGTTAGAGATAGGTTGAGATCACTTGTTTTAGTCTCAGTTAGATTCACTTTAGCCAATTCTGTGATTAGTTTGCATCTATAATAGCTATAACGTCAAATTCAGTTCTATGGTTGAATAGGATAAATAACAGTTGGATTTAAGTTGCACAAGCTTGAATATAGGAGTAGGATTAATCCAGATAGCTTAACTAGGTCATTTATACTCTTAAAACATCAAATACAAGCTGCTCAGTAGGATTTAAACTCATAAAAGTCAAAATCAGTTTCTGTTGTAAAAGTCAAAATATTATCAAAACAGTTTTTTACCCAAACTTTGTTGATTTTTCATGAATTCAGTTTTGAGTTAAAATCATTGATACTTTGGGAAAAATAACTGATTGGTCTACTTTTTAAAAGAGAATTTTGTGGAATTTTTGGAAATCATTTTAAGCAGTTAATAAGCTCTTAAACAGAGCTCATTGCCCTGTTCACACTCAGCTATCTGAGTGTGAACGGTGCTTCGAACCTTGTCTTGAGTTTGTTTTTGATCACTAGGGTCTGAAATTTGGGTTAGCAGTTCTTAGCTTGGTTGTCTAGAGTTCCTCAGTTCTTGTTTTCACATAAGCTCTTTCAATAAGCAGTTGGATAAGCTTAAAGTAGGTGGTTAAGGCTGTTTGGTTTCTTTACTAGTCATTAAGCCAAATCATTGTAGCTTATAATTCAGAGGTTAAGCTTAGTTACTTTAGGTGCACTTAAGTTGATTTTAGCTTAGAACAGGTTCTGGTAACTTTTGGTGCTCACTAGTAGACTTTTGTTTATTTTAGAGTGCTTAATAATAAGCAGTTTCATAGCAGCTTTGATTTCCAGCACACTAGCATAGATTTTATCATTTTTCCTAGTTTCCTAATAATATTTTAGAATTTTCCTGAATTTTTCATAATTTTCCATTACTGTTTGCTATTTTTCTTTATTTAAATCAGTTTTTAAGACTTTTTAATTAGCTTTTAATACAATTAAATCAGAAAAGCTTCAAAAAAATAAGTTTTCAATTTTCATAGATTAAGAAAAATATAAAAAGTAAAAAAATATTTTTCCAGATTTTTCCTAGTTTAATTTATAATTTTTAGCAATTAAATTAGTTTTAAATAGTTTTTAATTCATAGAAAATAGAAAAAAATTCAGAAAAATACAATTCTAGTTTTGAAAAGCCTTTTGAGTTATTTTAGATTTTTGAAAAGTATTTTCATAATTTTCACCTTTATTTTTTTATTTTTTTGTTTTTTTTTATTAGTTTTAAAAGTTAAAAATTAGTTTTTAATTCAAATAAATTCGAGAAAAATCTTAAAAAATAGTTTTAATTCTTAGTTAATTTTCTAATATCATTTTTAGTTTAAAAATATTTTTAGATCATTTTTAGGACTTATTTTGGTATTAGTTGCATTTTTATTTACGTTTCATTTTAGTTTTATTTGCGTATTTAGGATTTCCCGTAGTGTAATTTCCCTTTTATGCTTCCCTTGCTTGCATAGTTTAGAAAACATCAAATTATTCCCCTTTTCCATTCAAATCCCGATAATCGCGACGTGAGTTGGAAATTCCATTCAACCCTCGTTCAGAACGATCTCGGTGCTCAAACCTAACACGTTTGAGTTACCCAAATACTACACACTTATTATTGGTTCCCGAGCGAATCAAACGTGCTCCAGGTGTATCCATTGTTTCCGGCTGCTCAACCGATAATACTCTTATACACGATACACGCTACAACAACTACGGTTGAAGAAGCACCACCAGTTGACTCCAACACAGCGGTTGAACAAACCGCTTCCAACAATGATGAACCGGCTATTGATATTCGAATGAAGTACCCCCACCTGCAGATTTTGATCCAAATGCGTTCTTTAACCCGTTTGCTAATGAGGCTGCTGCACGGATGTCCAGAATCTTCAACAAGCCATTTGAATCCTCAAAATCGCACAATGTATACCAACATCAACCCTCCACACATAGATGGACGAAAGACCATCCTCTGGAAAACATTATTGGCAACCCGAATCAACCAGTCGTTCCGAGACAACGTCTTCACACAGACGGTGAACATTGCATTTATGCACTCACACTCTGCATCAATCTGAACCTAAAAACATCAAAGAGCCTTGTGACAAAAGACAAGCGGATTGAATCTATGCAAGAAAAACTCAACCAATTCAAACATCTTGAAGTATGGGGGCGGTTGAAAGACCAACAGGGTCTCGTCATTGGTCTCAAATGGATTTGGAAAAACAAATTGGATCTTTGAAAATGTTATCCGAATAAGTCCGTCTGGTGGCTAAGGGTTATCGTCAGGAAGAGGGAATAGACTTTGAAGAATCTTTTGCTCCGATTGCTCGTCTTGAGGCTGTTCGGATATTTCTAGCGTTCGCGGCTCATATGAATATGACGGTCTATCGGATGGATGTCAAAACTGCGTTTCTCAATGGACAACTTAAAGCGGTTTATGTCACCAACGGATGGATTCGTTGATCTGAGTTTCGAATCCGCGTCTACAGCGAACAAAGCTCTGTATGGTCTCAAACAAGCTCCTCGGGCATGGTACGATAAGCTATCATCTTTCCTCATTGCTAATAATTTCACCAAAGATTCGGTTGACCCAACTCTTTTTATACAATATCACGGGGCACATATCTTAATTGTTCAAATTTACGTGGATGACATCATTTTTGGGTCTACACATAAAAAGTTTTCAATCGCTTTTGCAAAACTAATGAAGAAAATTTTTGAAATGTCCATGATGGGTTAAATCACGTTCTTTCTCGGTTGCAAGTTCATCAATCAGTGGTATTTTCTTGAGTCGATCAAATATGCCCTTGAATTGTTAAACAAATTTGGAATGAAAACACAGTGACACCTATGCCACACCAATGGCTCATACCAAGAAGCTAGACGCTGATTTACATGGGAAATTGGTGGACCTACAAAATACCGTAGTATTATTGGGTCTCTCATGTATCTAACAGCTAGCAGAACGATATTGTCTTTGCGGTATATCTTTGCTCTCGTTATCGTTCGCGACCAAGCTGAAACCCACCTCTCGGGGCTAAAAGAATCCTCGATACATAAAGGGAACCATTAACTTGGGGATCGGTATCCGAAGGATTCGGTTTTAATATCGCTTCGAGGCCGTGACCCGCGCGGGATGATGCTTAGACTCCGCGGAAAAGTACTTGAGGCTTTACAATTTCTTGGTGATAAACGGTGTCATGGCAATCGAAGAAGCGAGGATTGTACATCACTGTCCTCAACCGGCGAGAATATGTAGCCATGTCCGGATGTTGTGCTCAAGTCATATGGATGAGAACACAACTCAAAGACTATGGTTCGTATTTGACGAATCCCGATGTCTTTGCGACAATCGGAGTGCCATTAGATCTCGTGCAACTTCGATTCAACACTTTCGAAATCAAAGCACATCGATCTTGATATCATTTCATCAAGGATCACGTGGAGCAGTGCTTGTTGAATTATATTTTGTGGGTAGAATACCAATTGGCGAGATCTTCTCACCAAAGCCTTGCCTCCGCTAGGTTTAATGAGTTGGTCCACGGATTGGTATGAGTGTTTGACTCAAGAGGTGGATGAACTCCAAAACAGTCTTAAAAACTGTCAAACACCAAAACCTCTTTTGTAAATATTTTTCAAAAACAAAATACAAAAATATAAAACACATAAAACAACAAAAATATTCTTCTAATCTAATTTTCTTTCAACATGGCAAGTACATTTCTTCCGTCAACACTCTAATCTTTCAAAATTCAATATTTTCCGATCAAGTGTTGAGGGGGAGAAAATTAATATAACTGTTCAAAACATCGTGTACTTGCATGTTATCATATCGGTTGTTTCTTTTATCAATGGTGAAAAAATTTACGTTTCAATGACACTCCTCGGACTAAAATTTATAACCTTTCATTATTTTCTTAAGTCGAGGGGGGGTGTCGTCAAGTTTCTTTCTTAAAATCTTTGTTTGGTAACCAAAATGGAAGTTAAATGGCTTTGTTTGAAAAAGGAAAAGGTGGAGGGACCAAAACTGTCAAAATGTTAAAGTTATTTTAAATAAAACTCCCCACCTAACATTTCACTTCACATTTAATACTCCTAACCTAACTAATCTGGCGTAGAATTAGTTCAAAAATCCGTGCTTTAGATCATCATTTTATCGACATGGTGAACAAATGAATGTGGATGCATCGAAGTTCTTACAATTGAAATATCTTTTCGAGAGGGTTATCAGAAAAGATTGGAAAGAACAACCTTAGGGTTGACTTTGACACCCTCACATGCTCAAAATATTCTTGTCTCATTGCGATTGGATATTCCTGAATCATCCCTACGAACATGCTCTCACTCTGCCACGGTTCGAGAGATCTACATTCAACAATTAAGGGATTCTATGCGAGGATCAACTGGTCAAAGTCTTGTAACAGGTGACACTTAATCACAAACAAGTCACTATCACTCATGCTGATTTACGGGTACGTTCTCATCATTCAGTTGTTCCAACCGACTTCTTTGCTACCCCTCTTTGAAGAGCCGGTCTGAAATTCTTGATAGATATTGGTTATGATGAAGCTTGAGGAATCATTACTAAGCACTCTCACGTGGAGCTGAAGAATATTCCTCAACCATGGAGAACACTCTACATGATTATCACCAAATCGGTCTGGTGCGTGACGGTGGCTATGAGCATCCCAAGCTCATGGAACTGCAAATTTTATGGTCGTTGATCAACAAGAAAGACATTGAAATCGAAGCCTTGAGCGATATGGGAGGACATGATGCTATTTCACAAGAAGCTTGGCTCAAGATTCCTATGTCGAGATACACCAAAAGCTGATCGAGCACTTGGACTTCATCCAAGAGGCTCAATGACCGGATAATCGACATATTGGTGAACCCATATTATCGTAGGAATCAAAGTCGTCAACAAAGAAACGGTGCGGTATTACACGATCACCTTCGACAACGAAATCAAAAAGCTTGAAACATACAAAGGTATCGGTTAGCGTAAAGGCAAAGTTGGTCATCTTGATGAAAGATCTTACGGTACACCTACCGGAGGACCCGGAAGGCGTCAGCGGAAGTCTGATAAGCCGCGAGAGTCAAAGGAAGGTCCCAAAGAAGAAACCTACTCCAAGAAGAAAGTTCTCTCCAAGGCTGCTCCTATTCCTACGAACGCAAAGCTCTTGGGCCAGCTCTAAAGAAACTGTCAGGCGAGGAGGTCCACTACTCTGAAGCTGCAAGGATGACTCTCCATCAGTACCAAAACCTCTAGTCCAATAGTGAACATGGCAAAGGAAAGACTCTTGTACTTGTGCCATACGATGAAAAACAGCCCGGATACTCATACAGGGAAGAAGTTCAAATTCCTTAGACTCCAACCGTTGGCAAAAGAATTTGCTAAAGAACAAATGGGTGGCCGGAGGTCAAGTGGTCAGCTCACCTTCACCAGGATCGATGCGGTTAATCAACCCGATAAGGGATCTGGTGCCACCACTGGTACAACAACAGAGCGTGTCGAAGATACTCTTGAGTTTGATTTTGAGGAACGAATCGAGAAGATGGAGAAGATTAAGGCGATGAAAGTGCGGTCAAAGCCAAAGTGAACAAGCTAAGGCGGCAATGAAGATGTTGAGTATGATACGTTTCTTCTAGATAGTCTGCACGATCAAAGGAAGAAACTTCGAACCTCCAAAGGATCGGGTCTCCTCACATCTCATCATCATCAGTTCTTCTTCTCACTCTTCACCACCACCATCAAAATCAACCAAATCATCATCGGTCGATGAAGAAGCCACTCGATCTTGGATTTCTCATACTCATAAAAGATTGTAAAACGTCAACAAGTCATAAAGAAGGACATGCTCTGAGCGAATTGGTTTCTTGACCAAATCACGATATCTACATGATGAGAATGACAAGATGCATAATGAAAGGAATACATCTGAGAAGCTCATGTAGGATGATCTACAAGGGAAAATGGGAGAATGATCGAAGGCTACACTCACAAGTACCTTACGGATATCGTTCTAAAGTCACAAAGGAGATGTTTACCAGAAAACTATATCCGAATCTTATGTAGATAGCCAAGCAAACTATAAGATCAACACCCTTAACCGTCAAATCAATCCATCGATCTTGTAGTTTTCTCGGATAATGAATTGGTAGCCAAGCTTGTCACACAAATGTCTGCACGATCTGGGACATTTACTTTTGATGAAGGAAAGCTGTTTCAAGCATTGTTGGACTACCAACTTCAAGAAGCATCAGATTCGAAGGCTGAAAAGTCTAACGTCCTAGAGACGATGAAGATAAGGATCGGGATAAGAATGATGAAGCTAAACGACAAAAGAAGTCTGGTGAATCATCTTCTATGCCACCACCTCCCCAGCGGCCTCCTGCTCAACAAAGGTCTCCTCCTCGCTCTTCTGTGATAAACCTCAGGATTACGAGTTACCACCCTAGACTCAAAAACGGTGACCACTTTGAGTATACGGGTGGTGGCGATGAAAATACCATGAGCCTACAACAACCCACCTCTCCCAAACAAGTAAAGAAACATGAACCCTCATCTAGGCCTAAGAAACAGAAGAAAAAGCCCAAAGGCAGGACGTCCTATCATGGCTAGATGAAGACACCTGAGGAATTTGAATGGTTTTCTACACTTGTAAATTCCACTCCTACTGAAGAAGGTCAAGATATGGTAGACGGTACTACTTTGGAGCATGCAAAGTTATTGCAAGAAAAATTCAGAGTAAAGAAGATGACGAAATCTGAGTTACGGCGAATCAAGAATGAAGCTTTTCAACTTGTTAAAACGAGCTCAGAAAGTGCCATCGAGGTCGAATATCACCTTGATATCATTGCTCGAGCTATGTCTAACAACATGGATTGGCTCAACCCAGAAGCAAACATCGACTTTACAAAGCGGGACAATCCTCCTTATTACACCGACTGGTCTAAACCACTACCAACGATCGGCCAACCAGATGAGCCTAGAATTCCTTTCCGACATTTCTTCAACAAAGACCCGGAATTTCTTCTTCATGGTGGCGATGGTTCAAGGAAGTATGCTACATCGTTAACACTTCCATTCCCAGCAGACTATATACTCAAGCTGCATAGCCATCGAGGAACGTGCCAATCACTTGTTCTCTAACAAAGTGGAAGTCTACGACCGAGATGCCATGTCGGGATTCATCATTGGCCGGCGCCGAAGAATCTATTACTGGCTGCCGAGTTCAGAAGTCTCAACATGCAGTATTCAGTTCTAAAAGTATCGTTGCCATTATACACGTCGATCTTTCATCTAAGTGGGACTACACCTTCCTAAAGAATATCGTGGTCAAACGATAAGATGAAAAGGATTATGCATTTTCTAAAGCTGACTTTGAGAATTTGTCCATCAACGACATCGAAGACATGTACCTTGCCAAAGTACAGGGTCATATGAGACAATTCTCACTGCGTACAGTTACGTGAATTCATCAAGTCGGTGATCATCTTCATCAGACGCATAGTTATCCAAGCGTGTAGAAGATCTCGGTGGCGGTTGAATCTTATCGGACCGTGTCAACTTCACTCCACCGCAGCTTGATCTACCCGATATCAACCAGCTTCTACAATATACGCTCATCGGCGAAAAAACTTTCGGCGTCGTTTACCGCCGTGAACTTCAAAGAAATTGCTTGATGGCGTGCAGAGATCTTCATAAGTTTGGAGATCACACTTTAAAGATGGTTAGGGACGGATTGGCTTACCGGTTGAAGGATATACATCAAAAGATTGGGTCTCCTAAGCGATGGAATTCTCGGGATCGGAGGACGTGAAGAGGATCATCACCATGATTGATGACGGTTGTATCGACGGGATCATTCAGAAACCTGGAAAGCTATGTTGGTGGTCGACCCGGGAGAAACGTCATCGGCTTTCAGCCCGATTCACACTCTGGCGACATCTCTGGGACTACACGGTACCCCTTAAGCTGCTTCTTTCAATACATATTTGGATGTATGATTTATTATGAAAATGGCTTGTGCACACATTACAATGTACAACCCGTACTTGTAAATAAAGGACTCTGTGGTACGCTTCAGTGCCACAATCCTTATAAAAGGAGCGAAAGCTTCTTACTTTTGAGTAAAACCTATCAAACCTTTCATTTTTCAAGGTTTTGCTCAAAAGAACAAGTACTTTCCCTTATGATTTTCAAACCTCAACCGTTTATATCACTTGTTGAGGGGGAGTACTTGACTTAAAACTTTGTTCACAAATTGTTCATAGTGGTCATTCTTCCCGCAACACTCGAAATGGTCATATTTATTCTCAACTTTTCAAAAATAACATTTTATATGCCATTTTTGAGGGGGAGAAAATACGTGATAAGAAATATGTTGTGTAAATGCAAATGAATCTTTGTGCTATAGACTTAACCCATGAATTGACGAGATCTTAGCTGTTAGTAACTCGAAAAGACTTGTCCGGGACGGGTAATAATTTCAAGCTAGTTCGCTAGTGATGTAAACGTGTCTCGCAAAGGACTTGTCCGAGTAGAATATACCATTCGAGAAACTCTTGGTAGACATGAACTCGGCGGGTTTGACAACCTTTAGAGGATTGTCTACACCTTCAAGGTAGTTATTAGAGCTAGTTGTCACCTAAAAGCTGACAATGTAACTCTTTAACTATTTAACGTAACCGTGTCTGTGGGGAATGTCTATCTTGAGTTAATCAATTCAAAATATGCGCGCTCTTTCCTCACTGTGCATTTTAACCATTAAAACTCTTAAGCACATGTGGAGGTGGAGTATTTATGCAAAATCTTATCTCAACAGTGGTACTAAAATGTTTTTCATTTACAAACACTTTGAGAGATTTTTCACAACAGTGGTTTTTATGGCAACATAGGTTAGTCATGGAGTTATAAGGTGACTAAGGTTAGGAATAACCGTCCTATGATCCGCCAGAGCCGGAGGGATCTACCCAAGGACACCACAAATAGTTAGTATTTAGAAGTCCTTAGGTATGATTATAAAAAGGAGAAAATGAGAATTGGAGAAAGAAGGAGTTGAAGAATTAAAAGGAAATGCAAAGAAAAGGGTGAAAAGAAATAGCCCTCCAGATTATTCAACTTAGGGCAGACACTGGTTCAATTCATATGCTCTTGGTTGTCACTAGATGACACCGTATTGAAGATTAAAAGTCGTCATGGAACCCAGTGGCGCATGCACTAAACCTTCTTAACCACTGAATTTTCTCTCAACAGAAGCTTGTTTCATTCTCACAGGGAACCCTACGTAAACTATCGGCTTTATCTTAGAGATTGTTGGTATTGAAGAAGGAGACCCTCTCCCTAGTCTCAGCTCGGGAAAACCAAAACGCACTATTGAGTCTAGAGCCACGAGATTCATCAAAAGATCTCTTAGGTACACTTGACATTTCATCACTTAATATTCAACAATAAGAATTTCAGTGGTACATTATCGAGTCCTTCACAGATCTTAGCAATCTGTCGAGAACATTTATGAGAGGTTCACATTTGTGATCCTCGGTGATTGAATGGAAACTCCTACCAGGGTCAACATCAAACGGCCACGGCTTGCAGAATTAAACCGGCAACTCCCGTGGATTGCGCTTAGTGGTCTCAAGCGGTCTGATGTGAGGTGATGCTTCGGTGTACCTCGGCGACTCATCTGAATCGTAGGTGTACCGATTTTTGCATCGTGTTATCTCACTTGTGGGACTCGATTCGAGGCGGCCTTTGTAAGAATTAGAGTTGTGTTTTCACACTATGCTGTTAACACTCTCGAAGTTCAAACTTGTAAGTGCGGAATCCGCTTATTACTAACCGTTTTTATGTTTTCTTCTTATGGAAGCTCTGGGGCGGAATGATCGTGCAGATTCTTCTCATGCTCACGCCAACATCATCACTAATGGAAGTTCTATCCAAAAGCAACACAACAGTCGGAATGATTCTTCGTCAATACAGAGAATCTACAAAGTTAAAGACTTAAAGAACTTCATCGATCTGAATTCCAACGTCAAAGAGCGTGTGAGCATGTTGAAGAACGACGTGGAGACACTGTAGCGGCGAGCGACACGAGAAGCAGATTTGATGCAGACAACAACATACTATCACTTTCATCACAAAGAACAATGATCAAAGAACAAAGTTAAAGATGACGTCAAAGCATAACTGTTCAAAGTAAACTATCTCTCTACACTGGGGAGATTGTTCAAATCAAGACAATTCTTCTCACAAGAAAGAAGAATGTCGAATGACGGCGTCAAAGCTACTATTACATCAATGCCTTCACCGTCTTTCATCACCAACACTTGAGTGTTTGTTACTCATATGTAATAACACTTGAGGGGGAGATTGTTGGAATCACTCCTAAACCTTATTCAAGTGTTAGTTACTCATATGTAATAGTTAGCTTATTATGGCCTTTATGTTTGTTATTAGCCTTAAGCTTATGTAGAAGGCCCATGAGCTTAGGCCCAAGCCCATAAGAGAAAGGGAAGGAGTAGGAGTGTTGCCCTAGCTCCTTGCCTATAAATACTT
Organism: Chrysanthemum makinoi; assembly: GCA_910596185.1. NCBI lineage: Eukaryota > Viridiplantae > Streptophyta > Magnoliopsida > Asterales > Asteraceae > Chrysanthemum > Chrysanthemum makinoi. The sequence continues at coordinate 89,927,004 of OU343217.1, read as the reverse complement.
TGTAATAACCCTCACTTGAGGGTTGGTTGTTCAATATTACTCTTTCACTATCACCTCTTGGCAGTAACCGGTCTTACTATATCGTGTGTGTGTGTGTTTAATATTGTTCAATCGCCTCTCTATCTTTCTTATAAGCTTGTGTGGTAAACCTTGTGACCTAACATCATGGTTTATTACACAAATGCCATTGGACAAAGCAAATAATCAAGGATTAGCATAGTTTCAAAGTTCCCGTTTTATTTTCCCTCCCTACACTTAAACTGAACATTGTCCCCAATGTTCCCGAAAGTATCAAAGTTATGATAATGGAAGGTAATAAAAGATGAAAGAAACTAGTACTCCACTGATTAGCTCGGTAGGATCCGTGTAAAGTGGTGGTTACATCTTTCTTCAAGAAGAACGTTTGCGTGAAAAGCTCCTTCTCATCTTATGTATCTTTTTCTTGATAAATTAAACCTCTTGGCACTTAAGAAAACAAAGCGAAACATTCGCGTAAAATCAATCGGTAATAATATATATAGGACTCTACTAAACTAGGATATAATGCTTGTGGAATAGATGTTTACAAAATTTCGAGGAAAATTAAGATTTGGAAAATTCCAAAAATTATAAGTAGCTCGAGAAAATGAGAAAAAAGTAATCGGAGTTGTTTTGCTCCTTCCCGGCCGTCAGGTTGCGATCCTGAGCGCCGTCAAGTTGATCATCGACAAAAACTGGTCTGCGATTTTTCACGGAAAAAAATTCTGGAAAATTTACATCTTTAGAATCTGGAAAATTTTTGTTAGGATTTAGTAAATCCAGTTATTAAAGATTCTGTCACCTCAAGTATATGTAATCGTTAGAAAGCTCGTAGTCGTAGATTATTTAAATTTAAGTAGTATTTAGTTAAGTAACACCGTGGAGGACAGACGGGTCTTTACCCACTGTATGCCTGATCCACAGCCCGTAGGTGGCGATTTGTGTAAGAACTATAAATACTCTCTACCTCCCAAGGTAGAGAGTTGGAGCTCATAATAAGATTTTTCTTTCTCTCACTAAAGTTCCAAAAACCTCTAACTTTCTTTCTCTAAAACATCTTATACGCCTACTTTGATTTGTGGTTTAGTGTGTTTATGAAATCCAATATGTTACAAATGGTATCAAGAGCCATGGTTTGATCATCTCTTACATATCCTTGGATTTCTAGTGGTTTTTAGATGGTTTTAGAGTTTGAAAAAGTTTAGTGGTTTTTGCATCATTTGGATCATTTCTTGTGTTAAAGATTGAATCTTGGGTGTAGTTTTGTGTTTAGAATCATTGTATGTGCTTGGGTTTTGATTTAGTAAGCTCGAATCACAGTGGTTGGGTTGTTTTTGGATTGAAAAGTGGTGTTTGTGAGATTTTCTAGCTAGCGACTTGAGCCACGGATTGTTATTCTTGTTAGCGATTTGCTTTGTAAGTTGGTAGCGAGTTGTAGTTGAAGTTGTTAGCGAGTTGAGCTTAGCGACTTGTCTATTGAGACAAGCCGACAAACAGTACACTTAGTGGATTCTCCACTATGGGTAGTGACTTGGTGAAAGTTAGCGACTTGTACTTAAGTTTGTTAGCGATTTGGTGCCTAGCGAGTTGCTATTTAGCGACTTGACGACTTAGCTACTTGGTACTTAGCGACTTGTTATCATAATTCTCAGCGACTTGGTGTTAGAGACTTGGATCTTAGCGAGTTGTTCTTTATCAACTTGACTGTGTCTTAGCGACTTGGCATTATAGCGACTTGATATTTAGCAATTTGGTGGTTAGCGACTTGGTTCAAGGCTTCTTAGCGACTTGGTTGATTTTTGTTTGTAATACGGTTTTCTCTTGATTTAGTAAAATCCCGTGAAAGAATCTATTTCCCGGTTTAATCATAGAGTTATAAAATCCCGTGTAATCAGTTAACATGTCTACTAACGTTCCTACAATCATCTCCACTTTGTTAAGGATGTTCAAGCGGTGGCTCGAGATACTCGTCCACCCATGCTTGACAAAATGACTACGACTCTTGGGCTCAACGAATCAGGTTGTATTGTCTTGGAAAGGAAAATGGGGTCAACATTCTCAAATCCATTGATGAAGGACCTTATCAGGTTGAGACTACTAGAGACTTAATTGATACAGCTGCAGATGGAACTATGATCTATGGAATAGACAGACCAAAGACATATGATGAGCTCAATGATAAGGAGAAAAAGAGATTCGATGCGGATATCAGGGCTTCTAACATTATACTTCAGGGTCTTCCAAAAGATATCTACAATCTTATCAATCACAACAAAGCAAAGGCGTATGGGATAATGTCAAGATGCTTCTCTCAGGTTCTGAATTAACTGTTGAAGACAGAAAATTACAACTGTATGATGATTTTGAGCACTTTAAGACGAAACCAGATGAGAGTGTCTATGAGTACTACGTGAGATTCCATAAGCTTGTGAATGACATGAGGAACATCAAAATGACCATGCCAAACATTCAGCTGAACTTAAAATTTGTGAACAACATAAATCCCGAATGGCACAAGTTTGTCACCTCTGTGAAGCTAACCAAAGGATTGAAGAATACAAACTATTAGCAACTCTATGCCTTCCTTCTTCAGAATGAGACATGCTATGTTTGAAAAAAGGATTCTTGATCAGTTCAAAACCAACCAGGGAGAGACGATATCATCAAATGATTCAACTGCCTTCTACTCGAATATTGGAATTACCACCAAAGCATCTCAAGTTATACCCATGGGTAATGGTAACCACAAACTCATTCCCGATCCAATGTTCAAACAAAGCGATCGCGGTAGGGAAACTTTATTAATCAACTGGCTCTCATGATTAGTCAAAACATGAACTCTCTCCCACACACCAACAACAACCTCAGAACTGCATCCAATCCACACAATCAAGCCACTTTCAGAGATGGAAAGGTTATGGTGCAACCAGTTCAAAAAAGGCAGTACGAACAAGGAAGAGGTGGAGTTGGTAGAGGATATGGGGCAAATCTGAATAGGGGAAGGAATGGAAATCAGGGACAAGCAAATCCTATCAAGTTCTACAACTGTGGAGGTGATGGACATATTGCAAGGCGCACATAAAAGCGCCCTCGAGAATGCAGAATACTTCAGGGATAAGATGTTGCTTGTGCAAGCTCAGGATAATGGTGCAGCTTTGGATGAAGAGGAGTTGTTGTTTCTTGCTGAGGGCAATGCCAAGACATATGATGCAGATGTGGATGAGGAGCCAATTTAGGAGATAGGTCATAATCATCAGAATGCTTTCCATGTCGCCAATTGTGATGCATACGACTCTGACGTCGATGATGAACCTAATGCACAGACAATTTTCATGGCTAGCATTTCTCCAATGGTCTCTCCAAAAGTCCCCTCACCACAGCAAGCTGGTCCATCCAAAGAATCAATCATCTCTGAGGTACTAAAACTATATGATAATGTTGATCAGCAAAAGATACATGATAAAGTACAATCACAGGAAACTTGTGACTCAGATATTACTAATATGGGTAATGATAATATTGTCCCATATGATC
>OU343217.1:89830326-89923352 GCA_910596185.1 Chrysanthemum makinoi | reverse complement strand
AATATGTGATCCAAAGTGAGAATGTGATTGTACCAATCTTTGATGAATACACTGCATGTGCTCCTGATGATTCTATTATCTCTGAACTTAATGCCTATAAAGAACAAGTAGCCATTTATGAACAACGTGCTAAGTTTGAGTTAACTACCCGTGAGCAGGAGATGGACGACCAAATGCGTACAATTATTCGAAAAAGTAATTTTAGGGAAGAAATACTTAAACAAGAGTTAGATTCTTTAAAAGAAAATCTTAATAAAACGGCTAAGCAAAAACAAGAACTTCAAGAAAATGTGAAAGTGCTTAAGCAAGAATTTAATGCTAAAGAATCAAAACTATTGAATGATTTTTCCAACCTAAAAATGTTGAAAAACAAACTTGAAAACAAATGTATGCGTACAAAAACACCATTGACATTTGCTACATGATCACTAAGCATAGAGTTCTAAGTGACAAACATAGTGTTCCATTAGTTGATAAACCAAACCCTGAAGCATGTAAGAAAGCTAGAGATGCACAGAAGGTAATCTATGATGGCAATGAAATCCTTAAGCCTAGACAGAAACCTAGTTGCGCTGAGAACACCGAGGAAGATAAGCAGTTAGAGGATGTCACAAGAAAGAAATTGGATGAAAAACTTAAGACTCCTCTATGCATAGAAAAGAAAATCAGTTATAAAACACCCAACTATGCTAAGGAAAATTGGATTGCGTTTAACAAGTTTAGACCACAAACTCAGCTAACCTTACGAACAAGTGTTTTGGAAAAAGGATATGGACATGCAAAAAGCTGATGAGTTTGTTGTAAAGAATCCCCCATGTAGGTGAATGCCTCCTGCCACTGTGTATCCCCCCAATACACCAATGCATTTAGAGCCTAGATCAATTCCCACTAAGAGCAAGACCTTAATTAGTCAGTATGTGCTTTTTCAATTATTTGTTGACTTTGAGAAGACATGTAAGAAAAGGATCACACCCACTGGGATAACTGAAGGGGAAAGGGGCTTTGAACAAACAAAAGAGTGCTTAACAGAGGTCATGCCTTTCTTTAAACAATTAAAATGTCAATTTGAGAGTCTTAAAAAGGGAATGGATTCTGATATTAAAGAGATGGAAAAGGAGTTTGATGCAATGATAGTTGAAGTTAGTGATTATGAGCGAGAACTAAAATATAATGAGATTGAGAGGAAGAACTTGCATACCTTGAATGAGAATCTTATTGCTGAATGTATTACTCAAGATGTTTTTTACACTGCTACGAATTGTTCCATTAATGCTTCTCAATTTCATGAAATATCTGTTGCTTTGAAAGTCTCCCATGATCATGTCATTGAGCTTGAAAAAACTAATTCTAAGTTGCATGAGAAAATTGAACAAGATGATCATGATAATCTGGTAAGACATTATTCTAAATTGAAGTTGAGCATCTTGCTTTGCAATTAAAATATCAACATCTAAAAGAAAATGTTAAAAACTCAAATATCAAGACATCTTGGATGCTCTGAATTTGATGCGATCTTTGAAATTAGTAAACGTGATGAACAGATTCGAGCTCAGTGTAACACGATCAGAAAAATGAGAACCCAAATTGCACAATTAAAGGGTGAAAATAACAATGTGCCTGGCTCCCTAATGCCTCCTCCTTTAGATTCTCAGAATTCTCAAACCTTTCATCTTCAAAACTTGGTCAATGCTTTACAAAAGGAAAATGAGATCTTTCTAGAAGAAAATGAAAAGGTTAAACAACATTTTAATGAGTTATTTGAATCAATAAAGGTCACTCGCAACAAAAATAACGATCAAATAGCTTCATTGCAAAAGGAAATTGAGAATCTAAAGAGTCAGGCAAAAGGGAAAATGCCAATGACCAATGGGGAGAATGGTGTATCAAAGGTTCTTGTTTGTAATAAATATGCTTTTTCTGTGAAATATGTTCCTCCTCATCTTAGGAATAACAAACTTGCAATTCAAACATATTTCTCATACCTTAAGGATTGTCTAGAATGTCTCCGTGAGATTGTTGAAGAGGATAAGTTAGAGAAACCACTTGATAATGCAATTGGACATGCATGCTTATATGCCAAACAATCTCAAGAACTTCTAGAATGCTTAATCACTATATGCCCTAAGTCCTTAGGTGAGAGAGTTAATCCTTTGATTCCTTGTTCTATGCCTAGTGCCAAGTATGAAATCCATTCAATGCCCAATGTTAGTGCTAAGAAAGTGAACTCTAATGTTCCTTCTAGTAGTTCAGATCCCTGCACATCTAGTTCAGGAATGCAAAAAGTAGATCAACCAACTAATGTTCCAATAATTCCCTCTACAGGAGTAATCAGTGACATTAAAGCAAGCGGGTCAAAGCCTCCAGGCAATACCAAGCAAGATAGGACCACGCAAGCTAAGAATGTGCATTGGAAGAGAGTAGAAGACCAACCTAGGAACTTTAAGTTTGAGTCGAATAAAATGAATCGTGTTGATTCTAGTATTAGCTATAAGCATACTGTAATTAATTCGAATTCTGCTACTATTTGCAAACCATGTAATGATGTCAGCTTGAATTCTGTTGCTAATCATGAATGTGGTGTAAATATTTTGTGTAATGCTGTCAAATGCCCAGTTAAAATTGTTAATGCTAAAAAACATACTAAGAAGGCTAAAAGGCAAAGACGAAAGAAAGTTAGATAACAGTGGAAACCCACAGGAAGAACATTTGGTAAGATAGGCTATCAATGGATACCATTTGGTCATAAGGATAACCAGTTCTGTCCTCAGTCTGCTAAGACAATGCCCACTAGAAAATGGATGCCTACTGGTAGAACTATCCCTTTAAGAAGTGAACATACTTTGAATAGGTCAAATACGGACACCAGCACTGCATCTATTCCTAATGATTCCATTGTTTCTATCTCTAATATGGATACTTCTATTTCTGATGTGGGTGTTCCAATCACTGTTACTAACCAAATGGAACCCATTCTTGCATGGGGATCCCAACTATCCAGTTATCCATTCTTGTCTATGTTCAACTGCAGATCGTTCAAATCGTTCGTGGTACCGGACTGGTCATTTCCAAGCATATGATGGATACCGGTCACGGCTCATGAACTTCGTGAGCAAATTCATCGGGACGGTTAGATTCGGGAACGATCATTTCAGTGCTATCATGGGTTATGGAGACTATGTTGTTGGTAAAAGTGTGATCTCCAGGGTATATTATGTTGAAGGTCTTGGTCATAACCTGTTCTCTGTTGGTCAATTCTGTGATTCCGATCTAGAAGTGGCTTTTAGAAAACATACTTGTTTCGTTAGAGAACTTGATGGTGTGGAACTTTTAAGAGGAACACGAGGTTCAAACCTATACACCATCTCGATCGAAGATATGATGAAGTCTTCTCCAATCTGCTTGTTGTCAAAGGCTTCTAAAACAAAGTCTTGGTTATGGCATCGTCGTCTCAATCACTTGAACTTCGGCACCATTAACAACCTTTCCAGAAAGGATTTTGTCAGAGGTTTACCCAGATTAAAATATGAAAAATATCATCTTTGTTCATCATGTCAATTGGTAAAAAGCACAAAATATGCCCACAAACCAAAACCCACAAACTCAGTAATGGAAGTTCTACATACTCTGCATATGGATTTGTGTGGACCAATGAGAGTCCAAACTATTAATGGGAAGAGATATGTGTTAGTAGTCATTGATGACTATTCCCGATTCACTTGGGTTAAGTTTTTGAGGACAAAGGATGAAACTCTAGATGTCATCATTAAACTCATTAAACAACTTCAGATCTGACTCAACAAAACGGTTCGAATCGTCTGAACTGACAATGGAACTGAGTTTGTTAATAAAGAACTCAATGAATTTTATGAAAGTGTTGGAATCAGTCCTCAAAGAAGTGTTCCACGAACTCCTCAACAGACGGTGTAGTTGAAAGACGAAATCAAACTCTTGTGGAAGCCGCAAGAACAATGCTGATCTACTCAAAGGTTCCAATGTTTCTATGGGCTGAAGCTATTGCCACTGCATGTTACACTCAAAATCGATCTCTAATTCACACATCTCATGGAAAGACTCCATATGAACTTGTCTATAATCGAAAACCTGATCTATCATTCTTTCGTGTGTTTGGTGCTTTATGTTATCCAACTAATGACGGACAAGATTTAGGTAAACTGAAAGCTAAAGCGGACATTGGAGTATTTGTAGGATATGCACCAAACAGAAAAGGTTACCGAATCTACAACAAGAGAACCCGAAATATCATGGAAATAATTCACGTTACGTTTGATGAGCTGACCGGTCAAATGGCTCCTGGACAATTCAGTTCTGGACCCGAACTTCTAAACAGCCCCATTGGTTCATCCCTTGTACCAAACTCCTCTCCAGCAACTCCATATGTACCTCCATCAGAAGATGATTTAAGAAATTATTTGATCCAATGTTTGATGAAAACTATGAACCAAATGCTGATGAAATGTCAAATCCATCAACAGAGGCTGCTCCTATCCTTGAGAATGAAGTCAACCCTTCAGTCTCAATATCGTTAAGTCAAGAAGCGCCTGCTGCTGATCACTCCGTCTCATCAACAAATCATCAATCATCGAATGTACATCATGGAATTGTCTCTGGCATCAATAATGAAGTTAATCCCTTTGCTACTCTCGAAGATGCTCCATTTGAAAACATATTTGCTCCTGAATCATCATCAGAACCATCTTCATCATGAGATATCGACTCTGCCACCGGTTCCTCAACAACGCCACATGAACACCTCAGAAAATGGACACATGATCATCCACTGGACAACATCATTGGAAATCCCTCTCGTCCAGTATCTACACGGAAACAACTTGCAACCGATGCCTTATGGTGCTTCTTCAACTCCTTACTCTCTAAAATCGAACCAAAAGATGTTAAAACCGCCATGAATGAAGATAGCTGGTTCAATGCCATGCAAGAAGAAATTCATGAGTTTGATCGACTTGATGTATGGGAATTAGTACCTGCTCCAGATTTTGCTATGATCATTGCTCTAAAATGGATCTTCAAAGTGAAACTTGATGAGCATAGTGATGTCTTGAAGAACAAGGCTCGATTGGTTGCAAAAGGATACCGTCAAGAGGAGGGTATTGATTTTGAAGAATCATTTGCTCCTGTTGCTCGCATCGAGGCAATCAGAATCTTCTTGGCTAATGATGCAAGTAAGAACATGGTAGTCTATCAGATGGATGTAAAGACGGCGTTTCTCAACGGAGATCTTAAAGAAGTCGTCTCGTCGATAACCTACGAAGGCTTTGTGAATCAGAGCATCCTACTCCGTTTATCGTTTTGAAGAAGGCTCTTTATGGTTTAAAGCAAGCTCCAAGGGCATGGTATGCTACGCTATCAAAGTTTCTTCTATCTACTGGATTCAGCAAAGGAGTAGTTGATCCGACATTGTTCACCGGAAGTCGGAAAACATTTAATTCACGTTCAAATATATGTTGATGATATTATCTTTGCCTCGACTGACCCCAATGAGTGTGAACGTTTTTCAAAAGAAATGGGTTCTAAATTTCAAATGTCAATGATGGGAAAAATGTCATTTTTCTTGGGATTACAAATTTCACAAAGTCCCGGAGGCATTTTTATAAATCAATCTAAATATGCAAATGAGATTTTAAAGAAATTTGAATTTGATTCTAGTGACCCTGTTGACACTCCCATGATAGAACGTACCAAACTGGATGAGGACCACTCAGGGATCATGGTAGATCAAACAAAGTATCGCAGTATGATTGGATCCCAGATGTACCTCACTGCTAGTAGACCGGACATCTTATTATTTGTGTGCATGTGTGCTAGATATCAGGCTAAGCCTACTAAAAAGCACCTTGAAGCGGTTAAACGGGTCTTTCGGTATCTCCAAGGAACCATCAATATGGGACTATGGTACCCGAAGGACACCGATATCTCACTAACAGCCTATGAAGATGCTAATCATGCAGGATGTTAAGATACTCGTCGAAGTACGTCTGGAGGTGCTCAGTTTTTTGGTGATAAGCTTGTGAGCTGGTCTTCAAAGAAGCAAATGAGTACTTCTATTTCCTCTACAGAGGCTGAATACATAGCCATGTCATTGTGTTGTGCTCAAATCCTATGGATGAGATCCCAATTATCTGACTATGGCTTTGACTTCAACAAAATCCCTCTGTACTGTGATAATAAAAGTGATATTGCTCTCTCATGCAACAACGTACAACACTCAAGAGCAAAGCACATCGACATTCGACATCATTTCATCAGGGAGCAAGTAGAAAATGGTGTAGTGGAACTATACTTTGTGAGGACTGAATACCATTTAGCAGACATCTTCACCAAAGCCCTTCCTAGAGAACGTTTTGAGTTTATCCTTCCACGACTTGGCCTTAAGAGCCTACAACCGGAAACACTCAAACGTCTTCAAGAGGAAAAAGAGGAGTAAAAGGTTTCCTTCATCTATCTCTTGTAAATATTTATTCGAAAAACAAAATACAAAATTATAAAACCTTCAAAAAATCAAATAGAAAAATATAAAACTTTCAAAAACCATAAAAATTTGAAAAATTCGAAAAATCCTCAAAAATATTGTCATTTTGTCATGTTTTTCTCGATTCGATAATATCTACGGTCTTGATGCTGTCATTCAAAGAATGACACGGGACTTTAGATGTTGTTCGAATTTTCATAAATATATATATATATATATATATATATCAAAAAATATTTTTGGGAGAAAGATAAACAAATGGTTTATTGTCATTTCAGGCAGTAACCCGCTTTTCGAAGAAAGAACAGCACCATGCTTTATCATGTTTTTCAAATCTCATGCTCTGATTCTATAAACAATTACTTACTATCTAAAGAAAACTAATTTCTTTGAAAAATAACTCGGACTCTATTTTTGGAAATCATCTGGTCTTAACATTTGTCAAAAATATCTATCTCTCAATCAACAACTTATGTCATTGATTGAGGGGGAGAATGATTTCAATCAAATCAAAAGGTTATTTGTCATTCAATTGTTTTCAAAAGATAATCATGCATGTTTAATCAATGGAGTGTAAAGTCTTAAAATCCGATCATTGTCAGTTAAAATGTCTTTCATAATCAAGTCACAATTCTCCTCAAAAGCTTTCAAAATCAATTTAAATCTACAGAGATCACAAATATCAAATGATTTGAAAATTGTGATCGGGGGAGAATTTGTGATTTAAATTGGATGAAAACTGATAATTTGATAAATGGTTTCATAAGTGTTTAGCAAGCGTTCCTCCCCACATGTGACAAACGATTTCAAATTTTCCATGCACATGTTTCTACAGAGATCACAAATATCAAATGATTTGAAAATTGTGATCGGGGGAGAATTTGTGATTTAAATTGGATGAAAACTGATAATTTGATAAATGGTTTCATAAGTGTTTAGCAAGCGTTCCTCCCCACATGTGACAAACGATTTCAAATTTTCCATGCACATGTTGAGGGGGAGCATCTATTTTAAAACCACAAATAATTGAAACGTGATTGATTTGTATCTTAGTGCAGATTCCCTCTAGTATGTGCAAAACTCTTTCATACCTCGAGGCACATATTGAGGGAGAGCAAACTTTTGAAAAACTCATCCTTCCCCAACATGCGTTATATACTTGATTAACTCAGGGAAGTGATGATGATATCTTTTAGAAAATGATAATCAAATAAGATTAATTCTTCCTCTTGCCTCCGTGTGCCAAACGATTTCAAATACATGAAGCACATGTTGAGGGGGAGCTCTTGTTCTAAAAATATCAAAAACAATTCAGGTACAAAATGCTTTGATAATATATCACAAGTATCTGGATTGATTTTCAAATGGTTTTCAATTGGTTCCAATGGCAGATGAACTATACCAAATAGACCGACCAACTTTACATCATGTATGGTGATATAAGGACGATAAGGTTAGGTATTTGTTCCCATGATCCGCCAGAACCGGAGGGATCTACCCAGGGACAATCCACTAGATAGTGTAGAACTCCTTAGGTATATTGAAAAAAAGGAGAAAAATGAGATATGGGAAGAGTGCTGACTAAGACTGAGCTAGTACTGGAATAAACCCAACAAGGTTCTAGTTATGAAGTCTCGGTAAGCACTGAAGGGGTTGAAGAATGAAATATAATTGAATGAGAAAAGGGTGAAAATAAATAGCCCTCCAATAATTCAACCTTAGGGCAGAAACCGGGTTCAATTCATATGCTACTGATGGTTACCAAGGTAACATCGGTATTGAAGACAAGACGTCATGGACCCAGTGACGCACTGCACTTCAACTTCCCAAACCACTCAAGTTCCTCTTAAAAGGACTTGTTTCATTCTCACGGGTAACCGACATTATCTATCGACTTTCTCTTAGAGATTGTTGATATTGAAGAAGGAGACCCTCTCCCTAGTCTTCGGCATAGGAACCAAATGTGCACAATCGAGTCTAGAGCCACGAGATCATCAATAAATCTCATTAGGACACTGTCAATGAAGACTCTCTGTTTCACACAATGTGGAAAGAGAGATTATATCTTATGAGTCCTACGCATTATCCTTGTGGTATTGCTAGAACATCTGAGTGATATGCAAACATATTCACAATGAAGATGGAAAGCCTTCTAGAGCCAACATCAAACAAGCTCCTGGTGGGTGGCATGTGAGATCTATTAAATAGATCAACCATTTGACAACTTAACAGAAACAATGGGGCGATTTAATCTTCTGAATCAATCCTGGTTCAGGTTATGGATTGACGGACACCTTTGAAAAACCGGTCGTTATGCTTAAAAACTCTTTTCTGTAGCACATCGACTGTGTACAAATATTTCAAAATAAAAGGTGTTTATGATTGATAATTGATTTTCATCAAAACCTTCGTTGTATTGCAAAAACAATTTGTATCAAGCAATACTCGATTATTTTTCAAATCTCTTTTCATCAATCAGTGAATCTCTATTCGCTGGTTCACTCACTCCGTGTTGTCTTCTTTGAGACGTTCCGGTTTGAGAACAGCTAGAGCAGCTGCGAAACCCTTTCAAGGAAATTCTTCAGAATTATACCTGATCACAGGCAGTACTTGTACTGATCAACGGGGAACCGTGGGCCGTGATCAAAGAAACTTTCGTGTGCTTTATTGCTAACTGTTTTATGCATGTACACCCGACGTTTGCAGCTGATCATAATGGAGCGGTCAATCCACAGCCGCATGCTCACACAACACATTCATCTCTAAAGAAATCATGATAAACGCATCAATGACTCTGATATTCACTCCATGCTTCTGCTACGCTGCTACCAATATCATGAATCAATTAAAGCTTCCGCTACTCTGATGAAAAGAAATCATGATCCAGAATGTGAGCATGTCGGTCCAAATGTCACAACATCACATAATACCAACGCCACAATGGATGAGTCAGAAATTTATGGTAGCTGATGATCTCAAAGCTGGCTCAAAACTCTTTATCACGTGGATCATTAAAAGACCTCCACTTGTATTAACCAAACATGCAATGTGAAGAATCAATGACTACGAGCTTCAGAGCTTAGTACTACATCAAGAATGCAAGAACAATTTATAATGTAATATCTGTTTGTATTCAATGTAATTTTAATATGTGTTTGAGGTGACCTCCCTTAGGGGGAGATTTTTAGGATTTAGTAAATCCAGTTATTAAAGAGTCGGTCACCTCAAGTATATGTAATCGTTAGAAAGCTCGTATTCGTAGATTATTTAATGTTAAGTAGTATTTAGTTAAGTAACACCGTGGAGGACGGACGAGTCTTTACCCACTGTATGCTTGATCCACAGCCCGTAGGTGGCGATTTGTGTAAGAACTATAAATACTCTCTACCTCCCAAGGTAGAGAGTTGGAGCTCATAATAAGATTTTTCTTTCTCTCACTAAAGTTCCCAAAACCTCTAACTTTCTCTCTCTAAAACATCTTATACGCCTACTTTGATTTGTGGTTTAGTGTGTTTATGAACTCCAATATGTTACAAATTTCCTGCAAAACATCCATTATGACTCGATACAAGCATTTGACTCGAACAAACACACATGTATATCTTTTAATTAATTGAAATTCTCATGTTTACGTTTCTTTTGAAAACATGTGTAATCCTCCCTACACTTATCCTTTATGTAAAATACCTTTATATGTAATTAAGACAAGGTTAAAAACAAAATAAAGCATTTTTACAAATTTAAACATGAGAATAAGCAATCAATAAAATATATATGACACAAACAAGCAAACAATTAAGCATGGGTTGCCTCCCATGAAGCGCTTTTCTTTATTTATGATTCTTGTAGCTAGACTCGTAGTCGTGCCCCTACATGGTCTCGTTTTGCATTCTCAATGAAAATTCTATCATGTTGACAAAATTTTCATCGACTCTATACCTAGGCCCTAGGGTCAAGCAATCCTTATAATAAAGCCTCCTTCTTTCCCACATGAATTTGTAACCTTTTTCAACATCGTCCTTGCTTTTGTCCTCAAAAGCTCTAATGTTGTCTTGTTCAAAGAGGGATAGATGGCCATATTCATTCGTCTTCCAAGGCATCCTATAAGTAATCTCATCATTTCCATCCTTAAACCTAACCGTTCCATCATACTTGTTATGGCACATTTTAGATGTTTCAACAAACGGCTTTCCTAGCACTACTTGGGATAAGCTATAGTCAATGACGCATCCTACATCTTCTAGGACCACAAAATCAACTAGGTAGGTGAAATTTTCTATAAAGACATGTACATCCTTGACTCTTCCCACAAAGTTGCAAACTCCACCTGGATACTTAGGGTCTCTCCTAATCTTAAGTCGCTCATTCATAATGTCATTGTAAACAGCAGATGACATCACATTAATGGGAGATTCCGTATCTATGTAAGCATGTTCGACATTCCTATATCCAATCATACAAAGAATTTTGAGGTTCCAAGGATTTCCTCTCCTAATCTTTGGACATATCCTAATGATGGGTGATCGGGGATTATCGATTATGTATTGATGATAGGCAACCTCTTCCTTAGTGGGGTAAAGATTAAAATAAGCACTATCCTCCTCATTCACATTTACTAAGCCATCTTCCGAATTACTGTTGATCATGGAGCCAACTACAGAGGCGCTGACCATTTTCTCAACAGCTTCCCTAATTGTGCTATCGAATACCTTCTGCAAATCTTGAAGGTCGGTGTTTCTACTCACATAACGGCTTCGGCGGTTGTGTTGGTCATTTGTTTGGGTTTTGAGTGAAAGTGATTTATTTGGTGGTGGGTTGCTGAGTGGTGGTTGGTTATCACCTTTCATGATGAAAAGTGATGGGGTTACGAACAAAGGTCACGAGGAAGGGGGATAGACTACGAGGAAGCTAAAATTGAGAAAAAAATTTACTTGATAGGAATCAAGCAAAGAAACCTAAACGAGGTGGACTCCTAACTAGCTATTCTATTCCCCGGCAGCGGCGCCAAAAACTTGATAACGCTACACGCGTCGTTCAGGGTCAAAGGAACTTCCTTTTCGTCGAGCAAGTTTTTCAACACCCTAGGCAGTGAACCTAATCGTTGTAGTGTAGTATTAGGGTAAGCCACGGGAATTGATATCATTCTCTAAGGGAATAGGAATGCTAGTGAGAAGTTACTACGCTAAGGTTGGGGTTAAGGAAGATTATTTTTTTATCTTTTTTATGTTTTCTAGGAAATGGAAAGGTACGAATCTCGGGGTTTGGATTTGGGGGGTTGGTATTTCTACCGATTACTCTACTATCTAATTATCTAATCTAGTGGTGAGGGTAGTCTATGTCTAATTATCGTGTGCTCGTATGATGGTTTAAAGATGTGTTTACTTAGGTTTTATTACTCCTTAATTATCTCCTATTGATGGTAGAATTGTCACATCCTTATTCTTAATCGCGTTGTGTGTCTAAGGCCGTAGGGTATGCGTTTATCCCTAACTCTTTGAAACTACCAAAGGTTATCGCCTACAAAGTCTCTAGGATTTATAAACTTTAACTATAAGGTACTTTTCGGATGGTTTAGCCTACAACAACTCTAGGTGTTATAAACTAAGGTTCACAAAGATTAATCAAGCATTAACTACACAACGGATGACCTATCGCATTACTAGATCATTAACAATTAAGATAAGAGACAACCAATCAATATTCAATAATTAAGTTTCATATTCCTAAGCAAACACACAAGTAAATTACGCGGACATGGGGAACATGCAAGCATACACACAAGTAATTGAAGACATAATTAAATTAATGAAGTAAAACACTTATCTTGATGTAAGATAGGGTATGGAACCCTAAAATCTGTACAAGACAGCCTTGGTTCGGTTTAGGTTTTTACTCCAAAGACTACACACTAAAAACTAAAAAATTCGGATTCTATATATAAGATTACATATGCGACGGCGTCACCCTTTGATTTATGACGCCGTCGGGTCGCCGTCATTAGGGTTTTGTCTTGGCCACGTTAGTCTTGCGATGGCGTCACCTTATGCTTGTGATGTCGTACCCTTCAGTCTCTGGCGTCGTCTGGGTCAAATCTAGGTCGTCTGAGTTGCGACGGCCTACTCTTTTAAAGCCTGACACCGTCACTTGTAAATAAGCAATTTGGCTACTGAGCCGTCACAAAAGTGATGCGACAACGTCGCAGATAACACGACGCCGTCCCCCAGTTTTAGCGGCACGAGTGTCTCGATTCTTGACTTTGGCCATTTTCTTCGTACATTCGCGCCTTTTCGTCCGAATAAGTGTCATTCCAGCATTTTGCCTTCAAGATACCTAACAAGTGAAAAGGAACGATATTAAGTAATAACGGATACAAAAGTGATCAAATAAGAGCTTAAAGGACCCCTCAAAAAGGTACATTTTAAAATCTTATCATTAACCTATGGACTTTCTAACTTACATACTATGGTAGACAAGATAAAAAGGTAATGTCACACCCCCAAATTACCTGTTTTGCAGCGGAATGGAATTCCTGGGGGTTGACTGTCATAGCATCACAGTTACAGATATATTGAACGACCTAAAGTGTCGTTTGGAAAAATACATCGTTTGATTTAATAAAACATTCAGAGTTTACAAAAGATAGGTCCCAAATAAAAATCAATTTGTGTGGAAATAAGTTTGTTACAAGTCAAACGATGTTTTAAAGTGCATAAATCCTATGTATAACGCGTCGTCACCACGACTCTATGATATGTCCATATGCATGCCATGAAGTGAATGCCTTAGATACCTGAGATAAAACATGCTAAAAAGTGTCAACTCAAAGGTTGAGTGAGTTCATAGAGTTTGCGTTGAAATGAAAAACCTTTCAAAATCGTTTATGCAGCAAAGGCATTGCAAATCCACTCAGTTCCAAGTTCCGCCCATACAAAACTTGCAACCTGTGTTTACAACCCATTGCCAAAATATGTATAGTTTATGTTCAAACGCATGATGTCAAATGAATTCACATAACAGTACATTACTTAATCTATCAATATTCAATTGATATAACACATATGAGTGTTGTTTCAAATAATTCCAAGACCATTAGTTCATGATTATACCAAGACATTTAGTTCAATGATTATACCAAGACATTTAGCTCAATGATAATACCAAGACATTTAGCTCTATGATAATACCAAGACATTTAGCTCAATGATTATACCAAGACATTTAGCTCCGTGATTTAGGATATAGAATATGAATAAACATTCAGTTCAGATAAACATATAGTTGCAAATAATCATGAATGTCATAAAAGTTGATGAGCATGTATCTCCCCCAAAAGTAGTATAAAAACAATTGAAAATGGGGCTATGGAACTCACATGGACAATGATGTGATAGCAAAAGTGGATACACCGAAATGTAGCGTGAATCTCTAAACTTGACCTATTATGAATGATATGATATGTAATAAGTTATGATGTAATGTTACGCATGCAATTCGGATGATATCTATACCACTTATGAATTTTTGAAAATAATATTTCTCGTCGAGAAATAATCTCTTAACGTCTTGACCATTTATAACTTACTTTACAAGTATTTATGTTGAAATGATATCCTACGATAATCATTTAGTGATTGATTATGAAATTATAACTTTTTGACGTAAAATAATGTCATTTGACAATTTCATGAAAGTGACTAAACGGCCTTGAAAAGATAGTCGTAAAATGGTGCACATCGAGTGTTAGGAAACAAACTCAACAGTTTTGGGAAGCTTGTATCATTATCTCAAAGTTTTAGCATTTAAGTTTTCATCCTAGAGGTCTCGATCATGGAGAAAAATATAGGTAAAGTATAGTACTTGTGTCCAAAATATAGTTTAAGGGTGGTTTTCGGCAAAGTTTAAGTGACCGTATTTTATTCGTTGCAACTCCGCTTGACGAACGGTTGGACATTTTGGAAAATAGGCTATGCGAACTTACTTTTACTAGAAGACATCATTTTGTAAAAAGTACTACATCCATGTTAAAAACGACCCTCAACATGGTCCCTTGTTGACGTAAAGTTTGTCTAACAGAAATATACTAATTTTTCTTATATAATAAAGTTACGGCAACTTGTTTAAAATGTGAATAACTTTGTCGTTATAAGTCTTTTCTACGTTCTTTATATCCACGGAATCGTGATAACATATACTAATATATTTTTGATAAGTCGACACATTTAGCAACGCTTAAGACTCATTTTTGACTCGTAAAAAGTCGAGACAGCATGCTGAATTTTCTGGAATAAATAGTTTTCGTCGTCAAACTTCAAAAATTCATAACTTCTTCGTTATAGCTCCGTTTTAACCCATTCAAGCGGCCACGTTTTCGTTTTAAAGTATATTTTCCAAATATCTAGCCCAAAATATTTTGCTTACTGTCGAAAATTCCAGAATTTCAAAATAAGGACAGACCCTTTAGAAAACTTGTCGAAATGAGTTTTTCTCGCGTCAAACCTATTCCAACCAATTCAAACCAACTCCGAAGCTATTCTAATCCTACCATACACCTTCTTAGGGTGTCATGGGTTCCTAGACATCACCAAAAGTGATATGTTTCAAAGAGTAATTATAGGATGACATAAATATATATAACTCTTAAAAACAAATGAAAAAGTGGTATAAACATCATATGACTTGCATGTTTTCTCAAGTTAAATGTAATGAACATAACAATGAATATGAAATATGATCATGAATATGGATGCTTACTAGTTAACTTGATGAGGTTTATGAGCAAAGGTTTTTCCTAATCACCCAAGGTTTTTATTGCACAACCTTAATCAAGAGTGATACTAGAGTGAATAAATCTTGTCTAGAAATTTTTTGGATGATCCCTTCTTGGTCCCTTGGTGTGGCCGGTTGCAAGAGGAAGAGAGGAAGATAGTCTTTTGATCTAAACACCTTGGATAATATGAGTGTATGTGTTTGTACAATGAGTTTAATACATTATATGAGTAGATATTTAGTAAACTAAATGACTCACCCCCCCCCCCCCTGTCGACAAGGGGGTTTAATATAGCTAATGAATACTTTTTTTTTATGTATAATGTAATATAATGTGATGTTATTTGAAGATAAATGGTGACTTGTATACACATTTGAGTATTTAGGGTAGCGTTAGATAAAAATAAATTTTAACGGGTCAAGATAAAATATATTGAGGTCATAGAAATTATAAAAATACATTTCTTGCAAAATTTGAATGAAATAATAATTATCGTGTAGTTT
Organism: Chrysanthemum makinoi; assembly: GCA_910596185.1. Classification (NCBI taxonomy): domain Eukaryota; kingdom Viridiplantae; phylum Streptophyta; class Magnoliopsida; order Asterales; family Asteraceae; genus Chrysanthemum; species Chrysanthemum makinoi. Next base: position 89,907,574 of record OU343217.1, on the reverse strand, counting down.
TTTTAAGAAAACCTTCGCAATTATATAAATATAACAATTTATATACGAAATAAATTTAAAACACTGGGTAAACTAATAATAATATTTTTATAAACTTAATATGAGTATAAAAATATATTGAGATAATTTTTGGAAGTAACGGATCAAATGTTCAAAATAATTAATTACGCGATAGCGTTTATTTAATATAAAATTACGCGTTTAAGGTAAAATGCAAAACCATGCATGAACTAATATGATGATAATGATGCCAATGAAATGTAGACTAAACCTAGCCTATATGAAATGCCCTTGATGATATGATCATGAATTCACAGATAAACCATTACGGTTACGTGAATTTGATGCTCGTAAACCTAGTTTACGATAAATGATAAATGATGAAGCATGAGTAATGTTTTAAAAAATGACCTGAAAATACGAGTTGTCACAGGTAAACATGGCAACTTGAATCACTCAAAATGGACAAACGAGTCAAAAGTTATAGGCAAAAGAAGTTAGCGAAACCAAAACGCCGAAACTGCCAAATAACTTGCTGTTAAGGGTCTGGTCGTGCTAAAAGTGGTACTTCTGGTCCGAATCATCAAAAAGTTAAAACACAAAAGTTGTCCGGAACGATGTTTTCCTTCAGTGTTAAAGAAGCTGGGACCATGAAAACGCATAAACAGACCATTATCTTTCAAAAACAGAAACTGCCCTTTTATATAGTCTCACAACTATACTTTTGTCACAACTAAAAGCGAACCAAGAGGCCTAATGGCCATAAGCCAAGACCACGGCTACGGCTAAGGTCAAGGCTGAGTCTCAAGACCATGGTAGTCAAGACCAAAGTCACGGAAAGGCCATGGCTAAAGCCTCAAGGCTTATTTACCCAAGACCGTTAACTAAGGTAATCATAGTTATGAAACAACTAGAACTTGCAAAAACATGATAAACTTATTTATATAACCATCTTCACTCAAAAAATATGTTGTATTTACTAAGTGCTACAATAGTAGGGAGCTTCATGTGAGGGGTTTCATTTGAGTAGAACGTATCGACGAGTTGCTGGATTTACGATTTAAAGTGTCCTAGCTCCTCGAACGTTTACTACGTGACCTCTGAATTATGATGGCCCGAATGGTAGTACGATATCCATAAACTAAATGCGTTTTCACAACTAGACCATTTCTATAATCGACATGCACAAATACCATGTACTGCATCATGATCAACATAGAAATATATATAGAATGGTTTATGTTTTCCTAAACATTATTCCAAACCTAAGTCGCAACATTCTATTTTAGGTTGCTCGTAGAAGTTCTCACGGCATATCCATCATTCTCATTATACATTTGATATCATTTACTCTGAGGTGAGTTCATAGCCCCACTTTTTATTACTTAATTGTTTTACAAACCCTTGGGGGGATACATGCTTTATTTTAAACCGAACACATTGCTTTGAAACTATTTGTTGTTCTCTTTATATTATTATTGCCTAAGTTAGAAACTGGTAGTTAATCTTCTTACGTAGAAATAGCTGCATATCTTTGAGAAGAGGCACCCAGCATATCTTTGGGTATAGGCACCCAGCATATCTTTGGGAAGAGGAACCCAGCATATCTTTGGGTATAGGCACCCAGCATATCTTTGGGAAGAGGCACCCAGCATATCATTGGGTATAGGCACCCAAAGATATCTTTGAGAATAGGCACCCAACATAACTTTGGGTAGTGGCACCCAACATAATTTGGTTTCATCATGAGCTTAGTGCAATAATATCTGTTTTGTTTTCAACATTATGGGTGTATAACAACGTAACCCACAAAAACATTATGTGTTCAACTAATTTCCTAAACTCTATGAATTCACTCAACCTTTGTGTTGACAGTTTTAAGCATGTATGTCAGGTCCATAATGTCGGAAGTTGGCACGGAAGAGCGAGGACTAGATCAAGAAGGCTATAAATTTTATTATCATTCAAAAACCAATTTAATGTATTTTGTAAACCGTGAAACAACTAGGACCTCATTTTTGTAAACTCTGATATTTATATAAATCGAATGATAAATCTTTTAAAACGACTCCATTAGAGTTCGTTTTCTATTGTTATGACTGTTGTGCCATGAAGTAATACCCAATTTGAATTCTGTTGCGTATCACGAAATTGGGGGTGTTACAGATTGGTATCAGAGCCACAGTTATAGAGAAACGGGTCTAATCGAGACTTAAACTATAACTACTTTTTCAAACAAAAACATTTTATAGCCTTCCGTTCTTCGTGCCTTCCATCCTCTAGACGATTATGTGACTTTTAGGCTATTTAAGCTATACAAACATACTAGTATATTGATATATAAACTCGACATAATTTCAATCATAAACAGAGTACTAAACATACCTGCGTATGCCTATTCTAAGGCATTACGGCATAATCATATTTTTTCAATCTCCCAATCATGTATCTACTCGTGCATTTTAGGATTACGAAACTGTATCCAAGACATTGCAACTGACTACAATGGTCTTTCCTACTTCCCAGACATTGTGAGATACAATGGTCTCATTCATTTTCAAGACACTGTGAGATACAGTGGTCTCTATTACACTCTCAGACACTGTAAATCCTACAGTGGTCTCTATTACATTCTTAGACACTGTAAATCCTACAGTGGTCTCTATTACATTCTCAGACACTATAAATCCTACAGTGGTCTCTATTACATTCTCAGACATTGTAAATCCTACAGTGGTCTCATTTATTTCTCAAGACATTGTGGGTTACACAATGGTCTCTCTATCATTTCTCAAGACATTGTGGGTTACACAATGACCTCTCCATCTTTCCTCAAGACATTGTGAGTTGCACAATGGTTTAATTTACTTCACAGACATTGTAAGTTATACAAAGTCTCTAAAAATTATCTTAAAAATATTATTGTTTTACATGAAACCCGTTACAGTCTATCAATTCCCTAATGGAAATACAAGAAATGGGATTTCTAAAAGATAAATTGACTCATCATCTACAAAAGCTGAAGTTCAACAACTTTCTCTACATTCATCAAAATTCTCTTCTGAAACCTTTATTGTTAAAGGTGTGTGATGCTAGCCAAATATGGACTATTTTAGAATTACTTAAGATGTCCTTTCCACACGTATCTACCCGTACTATCTTCTATGCAATGGAATGTGAAAACATAGGTTACAAGTCTTTTATGTCCAGGACTTGCAACTGGATGGTTTGATATCGCCTTTGCTTAGTGGACAATTTCTCAAAAGCGATGGACATATCACAAGTATACCTAATTTAGGTATTTGAAAAATTTATCGAACCTAGGCTAAATATAGCCTAATCACCTATATTTAACCTAGGGAGAGTGGAACATAGCCTGATTAACTATGCTTGACTTAAATTTTTCAAACACTGAGAGCAGTTATACAAGGGTTATATTCAGGTTAATTTCCTACTTAAACTCGATAAACCACCAGAATTCATTAAAAAGATCTAGAGACACGATAGTGTCTTACCACTCAGCAAAATCTTAACATCTTATTTATATGACCTAACTTCATTCTTGAAATTTTCATACATGAGATAATCCGAACTACTATCTTGGGATAGTCATCAAATCTTCTCGTCATTTCTTAAAAGTACTAGCCTGATTAGGTTTCAAGAATATCATTCCGCCATAATCCTTTAAAATCCACTTATGATTTTAAAACAAACTTGACATCTCTACCTAAAAATAATGGTAGACATACACTACACTCTTCTAATCATCAACATATCACATCATTATCTGAACCCCATTGAAATTCGGTACGTAAAACTTCACTGTACCACGTTTCTTTCAAACACTAGTAGACATAAACACTATAGCCTTCATCCCGAAACCACCTAAGACATGATCAAATTTGGAAATGGTTTGCATAACCACTTGCCACTAGCAAGACTTTCCTACAACAATTATCACATCATTATAAACTACTTCACATCAACAACATCTTACACCTTTGATTAACAACAGTTACCCTAACAACAACAAAACTATTCTATTTTGAGGCACTATATAGACGAAAGTGTTAGTTAACCATTTGATGGACTAAGGTGTTCAGAGATCACCCACGAAACAACTAAGGAAACCATACAAATATAAATTAGGCTCCATGCCGCACACTATCACCAAAAACTCCATGTTAGAAATTAAGGTTTTATTAATAGCCTCGATATAATAAGATATGATTCGTTTTGAGAATCGGAAAAAGCCAAACTTTAGGCATTTTGGACTCTATAAGATTTTAACAAAACCCTTTAGATTATCAACTTAAGCCACATGTTACATAATACATTCTATGTCAAGAAACTTGAAAACACAAAGTTTAGAATTCGGCGCACACATCCACATTTTCCTAGACAATTCAACATCGGATAACACACACTGAATTCCGGGACGGAATTCCCATTAAGGTGGTGAGACTGTAACCACCCGCATTTTTACGTTACTTTTCATTTTCGAGAATTTACTATTCACTTTTACTATTCATCCCGTAAAATTTTTATTTCACATTCTTGTAAGATAAATTATTTTAGTAATGACCTGAGAGTTTGACAATCGTTAGATCATTTTCGCAAAAGTTATTAAGAAAACATCGTTTTAAAGTTTCGTTTTGGATGGTACACCATTTAAACATCACGCGCATAACGAAAATCAACCCTGACAATTTTACTCAAATCAAATAAATTTTTAGATCACTCATAATTAATTTGAGAATTTTTAAGATTTATTTTAATGTTACCAAATAAACCATGCTTACTGCTAAAACTAAACTTACGTTTTAAACAATTCTACTTACATCCGGGCTTAACGATTCACACTTGCTGTGTTTCTAATATGTTTTTGACACTTTTACATTTTTGTAAAAGTCAAACATATTTCCCTCCTCCTTTGACCATAAAGAAATTAAGCTTGTGCGTTCTACATTTTTGCTTAAATCGCGTAACTTTTAAACTTCACGAATAACTGTAAAGTTATCCAGCGTATGAAGAAAACCACATTTTAACATCTCATATCACTTTTAGACTAATTTTATTCTACTCTAAATAAATTCACGGTCGTTTCCACGATATTTCGTTCTTTTTCGATAAACTGCGAATTACGCGTTTTTACCCGTATTTCGGCTTTAAGCAGCTTTTTTGCACCCAATGAGACTTATCACCCATTTTAAATTTTTAGATGAAGTATAGTGATGATTCTCATCATTCCTGCAAGTTTCGTATTTTTTCGATACCCGGTTTTACGTTTTATGGCTTAACGACTTACGGTTGGCATTTAACGGAACCAAATCTTACTCTAAACTCAAGATAAGATCAAGACTTATCATCTAAGCCTTGTCACCAATTGTGACAGCCTCTAGCGGGGGAGTCATCATTTTGGTGGCATCATCCTAACCATGGTTCATTTAGATCATTACAAGTGTCCTAACTTAACCATGGTTAATATTTAACCCAATATATGGTTAACCAAACTTACCCTCCTATAAATAGGAAGTGAAATACATCCTAAACACCTTCACAAACTGATTTTGGTCGTTCATACACTAAAGCATTCACATCTTCCATCATTTGATCTATAAACTCCAAGTTTATGCAAAGAAGTTCCAAAGATCAAGCTACTTCATCAAATCTCTAGCAAGTTTAAGTGATCTTCTTGAGTTTAAATCCACTCAAGTCACTTAGTAATTCATCACAACTCTTCAAGTTTGCAAGGGTGCCAAGGTGTGGAAAGCTAGCTCAATCTAAAGTCTTAAGTGATCAATCAAAGTCCTATCCTTACTAAGTTACTCCTTTCTTAAGTGAAAGCCAAAAGTTGTAAGCAACTTATCACCACCATCATCTCATCTTTATTATTCATAATCTTAACTATTTCATGCTATATATATAGTTACTATATTGATTCATGATGTACATATACTCAATCACATGTTTTAATTTACATATTGTCATAAAAGTAACAAACTAGTAAACTAGTCATATTCTACACATTTGAGACCATTAAAATCAATAACCTGTGGACTTTCTAACTTACATACTATGGTAGACAAGATATAATTTTAAACATAGCAACTTGAATCACTCAAAACAGACAAACGAGTCAAAAGTTATAGGCAAAAGAAGTTAGCGAAACCAAAACGCCGAAACTGCCAAATAACTTGCTGTTAAGGGTCTGGTCGTGCTAAAAGTGGTACTTCTGGTCCGAATCATCAAAAAGTTAAAACATGAAAGTTGTTCAGAACGACGTTTTCCTTCACTATAAAAGAAGCTCGGAACATGAAAACGCATAAACAGGCCATTATCTTTCAAAAACAGAAACTGTCCTTTTATATAGTCTCACAACTATACTTTTGTCACAACTAAAAGCGAACCAAGAGGCCTAATGGCCATAAGCCAAGACCACGGCTACGGCTAAGGTCAAGGCTGAGTCTCAAGACTATGGTATTCAAGACCAAAGTCACGGCAAGGCCATGGCTAAAGCCTCAAGGCTTATTTACCCAAGACCGTTAACTAAGGTAATCATAGTTATGAAACAACTAGAACTTGCAAAAACATGATAAACTTATTTATATAATCATCTTCACTCAAAACATATGTTGTATTTACTAGGTGCTACAATAGTAGGGAGCTTCATGTGAGGGGTTTCATTTGAGTAGAACGTATCGACGAGTTGCTGGATTTACAATTTAAAGTGTCCTAGCTCCTCGAATGTTTACTACATGACCTCTGAATTATGATGGCCCGAACGGTAGTACGATATCCATAAACTAAATGCGTTTTCACAACTAGACCATTTCTATAATTGACATGCACAAATACCATGTACTGCATCATGATCAACATAGAAATATATATAGAATGGTTTATGTTTTCCTAAACATTATTCCAAACCTAAGTTGCAACATTCTATTTTAGGTTGCTCGTAGAAGTTCTCACGGCATATGCATCATTCTCATTATACATTTGATATCATTTACTCTGAGCTGAGTTCTTAGCCCCACTTTCTATTACTTAATTGTTTTAAAAACCCTTGGGGGGATACATGCTTTATTTTAAACCGAACACATTGCTTTGAAACTATTTGTTGTTCTCCTGATATTATTATTGCCTAAGTTAGAAACTGGTAGTTAATTTTCTTACGTATAAATAGCTGCAAATCTTTGGGAAGAGGCACCCAGCATATCTTTGGGTATAGGCACCCAGCATATCTTTGGGAAGAGGAACCCAGCATATCTTTGGGTATAGGCACCCAGCATATCTTTGGGAAGAGGCACCCAGCGTATCTTTGGTTATAGGCACCCAGCATATCTTTGGGAATAGGCACCCAACATAACTTTGGGTAGTGGCACCAAACATAATTTGGTTTCATCATGAGCTTAGTGCAATAATATCTGTTTTGTTTTCAACATTATGGGTGTATAACAACGTAACCCACACAAACATTATGTGTTCAACTGATTTCCTAAACTCTATGAATTCACTCAACCTTTGTGTTGACAGTTTTAAGCATGTATTTCAGGTCCATAATGTCGGAAGCTGGCACGGAAGAGCGAGGACTAGATCAAGAAGGCTATAAATTTTATTATCATTCGAAAACCAACTTAATGTATTTTGTAAACCATGAAACAACTGGGACCTCATTTTGTAAACTCTGATATTTATATAAATCGAATAATAAATCTTTTAAAATGACTCCATTAGAGTTCGTTTTCTATTGTTATGACTGTTGTGCCATGAAGTAACACCCAGTTTGAATTCCGCTGCGTATCACGAAATTGGGGGTGTTACATATAACGCATAGCAAGTGTGGGGAGACTAAAAGGTAGCTAAAGATGAGTGACGACAACTACTTGAATGAATTCAAGATGTCGTAAAATCTCATCCTACCTGTTCCTAAGTTAAATTGGTCAATGCCAAATTATGGCAATTCCTACACACTACTTCCTATTCTACATAAGTATTGTTAAGGTGTTACAAACCATTGTTTTCACAAACTAAGGTCCAATGACCTTACCTTATTTCCCCATCCCCTTCCCTATCACTCCCCATCTTCATCCTCCCCTCCACTCTTCATCCCACCATCTCTACTTCTTTTTCATCAAGAAGTTGGCGAAGCACTTGAAGATCCCTTTGGTTTGTTGCCATTCTTGTGATGGGCTAGGAATGTCCGGCAATTGATTGATTTAATCCAAAGGGTCGAGATCGGTGTTGCCAAGGGGGTTACTACTTCATTCTCCTTCTCTTTGACTCTCCCGTTCATCCGATGAATCCGTTGGTGGGTGAGGTCTTTTGCCATCCACCATAAACCTTGTAGTTTTTCCCTCAGACAACAGCACCATAACTTTGTTGCAAAATCTATGATCAAAGGAATACGGAGAAGGATCTAAAGCAAAGATGAAGCTTGCAAGATGGGATAGGAGCATTGCATAAGGGAGCACCATTTTGTCCATGCTTTTCACACTCGCCATTCTCTTAATCATGTAATATGCAAGGTTGAAGTGAGTCTCGGTCACAAGGCAATAGATCATGAAGCTCAAGCACGCATTGGGGTGATCCTTGTTCCCTCCTAAGCAAAGAACATTCTCCCTTACTATGACTTCCCATTTCTTATACAACGAGAACATCTCGGAGAGCTCCATTTGAAAAGGATCAGTATAGATCACTTTGGAATTTCTGGTGACCCTCGATGGGGATGCCCTTTGCATGAACACGGTATCTCTTAACGTGGTTGCTTCTGGGATTCTCATGTGGTATACTTCATGATGATCAACCATATCGTGTAGCTCCGCCAAAGACCATTCATTGGAATACATGCAAACTCCTTGATATGGAACACGTAGTATTCTTCCAAATTCCATAAGTGAAAGGATGTACTCATGCTCATTTATGATGAAGACAATTGAGATGGTCCCGTTCTCATTCCTAACTATTCTCATTGTTTTGTAGAACTCAAGAACGAACACCGGGCAAATTTGTTCATTTATGTCTAAAAGACAATCAAAGCCAATTATCCAGAAAACTTATCGGATGCTGGTTTTAGCAAGGAATGATGGTTCTACCACACGACCTTCATGAAAAAGTCTCTTTTCGAGCAACTTGAAAGCTTTCCTATCCTCCGGGCTAAGTCCATCCTTTCGATGATACATTGGGATGTAATGGGCGGTATCATGATAATCTTGTTGGCGGTTACTAGGCATGATTGTTCCTATACAACAAAACCACAATGTCGTGTTAATTGTGAATAGTATCCTAAAGGGTTTGATCACAATTTTGCTCAAAACATCTTTATTTAATTCAAGAAATGAGTTTAATTTGTATTAGATTATCTTAGAAAATAATGTGGTAACAAATTATGACAAACCCATTTGAACCCAACTTCTAAAGATGAAAATTGTAATCCTAGGAATCAAGGAATAAAATTAACAATGTAGTGAAGATTATACTTACACAAGAGATTATTTTTCTTGAAGGAAATGATCAATTTGCTCCTGTGAACAGTAAGTGGGTTTTTGTTCGTGAGTCTTTGAAAAGGGAAAGAGATAGTGGAAACACAGTGATCATTTCTAACTTATGTTGTCTTCTGTTGCACGAATCCCTTGTATTAGGGATCCGGCTAGTTCAAACTCAGGGATCCGGCATGACAACAAAAGTTCGGCTTAAGCATTCCTTGATAACTTTGGTTTGGGAGTTCTAAATTGCCTAAAGTTGATGTTTAAGCTCTATAACTTGTGGTTTGGGGTTTTTGACGGTTTAACACTAATCTTATTTGACGAGGTTCCCTTTTTATGAACAAGTCATAATTCCTTGGGAGGTTTTTCATAAATTATGATAAAATCCCATTTTATCATAATATAAGAAATTTCACATGGATACTCATTGACATGAAATGTCAATAGTCCTTTTGTGAGGAATAATGATCAAGGCTCTCGAATAGCTGAGATATCATTATTACAGGTTTGTAGTGTAGTCTATATAAATCAATGAAGAATACCATTCTTGATGATGATTTCAATATAGATAACTACTTTAGTAATTACTAATAAAGAGTAAACATACTACTAAGACTTTAATAATATTAATAACAAAATGTAAATTATTAAAGATCATACCCTTGCTAAATATTCTTTTTAAGGAAAGAAATATTTAGAGAGATTCTTTGTGATCTTCTTAGGATCCCCAAATCCATGTATGGGGAATACATTGCTAAATATTCTTTTTACGAAAAGAAATATTTAGAGAATTTCTTCATGATCTTCTTGGTATGCCCAAATCCAAGTATGGAGAATTCTTAACAAGGAAAATATTAGAACGTTTTATCATTGTCCAACATTAAACAATATGATGATTTTTAAAAAATGACTTAAAAAAATCCTTCTTTGTAGCTTTCAAACATACACGGATCGTATCAAGTTTTTAAAGTACAACATACTCTAAGAAACTTGGTAACGAAGCTCTGATGCTAATTGTGGAAAACTAGAAAGGGGGTTGAATAGTTTTACCAATTAAAACTTCGTTTTAAAATATTTAGATCAACTTATGTCAATCCATTTAGATGTGTATGTAGGACATTGATAGATAGATATATAAATGTGTAATGAAATATAAAGAGTAAGAAGCACATAACCACGACACGAGTATTTATAGTGGTTCGGCTACAAGGACACCTTCCTTGCCCTACTCCACTCCCCGAGTCACCTACTCGAGAGTTCGTAATCACTACACGACACCAACTCCTTATGGCAGAGAAGCCTTCACAACGTCGCTTACTCTTTTTTCGGTACTAGGCTAACCACTGGGTTCTTCCACGGGGTAGAACCAAATCTATCACAACGTCGCCTACCCTTTATCTGGTACTAGGCTAAGTACCGAGTTCCATTACAATGGAGGAACTACTACCCAACATTACACGACACCTAACCCCAAAGGAGACCAACTCCTTATTACAACACCATCAAGGATATCAATATCCTTGGACACAACCTGTGGAACACTAGAAGGGGGTTGAATAGTTTTACCTATTTAAAACTTCCTTTTAAATATTTAGATCGACTTATGTCAATCTATTTGGATGTGTATGTTGGACGTTGATAGATAGATATATAAAAGTGTAATGAAAGAGAAAAAGTAAGAAGCACATAACCACGACACGAGTATTTATAGTGGTTCCGCTACAAGGACACCTTCCTTGCCCTACTCCACTCCCCGAGTCACCTACTCGAGAGTTCGTAAACACTACACGACACCAATCTCCTTATGGCGGAGAAGCCTTCACAACGTCGCCTACTCTTTTTCCGGTACTAGGCTAACCACCGGGTTCTTTCACTCCAAGGTTAACCACACCTATCACAATGTCGCCTACCCTTTATTAGTTACTAGGCTATGTACCTAGTTCCATTTCTATGGAAGAACTACTACCCAACACAACACAACACCTAATCTCAAGGAGATCCACTCCTTATTACAACACCATCAAGGATATCACCATCCTTGAAAACAAACTAATACTTATATGTATAACGATGCACCTCATCGATTATACGACCTTGGAATTCTTCACTAATGCCACTTGATTTGATTCCTAGGCATCCTTCACTAATGCCTTTGACACAACGCTTGGCACCTTTCACTAATGCCTTCGTTTTGACACCTTTAGCGTTCTTCACTAATGCTTTTGGCACAGACGTTGAGCACCTTTCACTAATGCTTTCGTCTTGACTCTTTCGGCATCCTTCACTAATGCCTTCAACACAACACATCTACAGAGGAAGAAAGAACTATCAACAAGAGAACCTTAGTTGTCTTGATGATGACGAAGCATGGCAACTTATGGACTTGAGCTTGCTTGACTTCAAGAAGTGGTGATCTCGCCTTTAAGAGGAACCTAGAGAATCATACAAAAACAAAAGATAAACTACATAGAAAGATCCTTTAGGATCAGTGGTTAGAGAGGTACAATACTTGGGGAAAGTATGTGTGAAAGGGTTAAAGCAAAAGGAAGAAATGGATCACTATTTATAGAGGAGAAAGTTTACTGTTCCCAGGATCCCACGGATCCTTCCCACAAGGGATCTGTCTAGCGTAAAGCTAGGGATTTGTGGGACGCTCCTCTTTACCCATGGGTATTTTGGTTATGGGTCATGGGTCATGGGTTATGGGTTGATCCATGGGTTTCTTATTAGATACAATGTATCTCTTGAGTTCAATGTACCTAGTCAAGTGGTTTGGATAATACCATGGGTTAAGGGTCAAAACAATTTGTTAGTTTTTACCCATTTTAGTATATACTAGTTAAGTATATATTTACCCAAATATGTAAACAGTAGTTGTTGCACATATGTATTACTAAAACATAAAATCACTTATACTTGTTTTAGTGTTTTATATGAAAGCATAAGTGTGTTAGAAAACTATTGGCTCAAACAGTTTACGTATTTTATTTGTTTCGTTTAAAATGATTTTACGTTTGTTATCGACAAAACATTAAAATATTGTAAAATATAAATAAACGTTTTTACGGCTTATTTGTATTAACAATCTCCCCCTTTTTGTTGATGACAAAACGTAAAATTATTTTAAGGAAAAACTAGAATTCGTAAAAAGTTTGAATTTGAGTTTTTACTCTCTTCTCCCCCTTTTTGTCGAAACAAAAAGCGTCGAAAAGAAACTAACACATTGTTTTAAGAAAAACATGTAAAAAAATGTAAAGAGAGCAAGTGGCGGGAATGGTTCTCGCCTTAACTCCCCATGACGAGTCCATCCCTTTGTGAGGGCGTCAAGTACATAAAAATAAGTAAGCTAATGTATTGCAATTATGTTTGCAAATTGTTCGTCCTTGTGACGAAAATGCTCCCCTTGAATATTGCAAGCGTTGCAATGGGGCGTCATGAAGTATAATCAAAATAGGGATTATGTTGCAAATGGTTTTGCAATATGTTTTGACACAAAGCTCCTCCTAGCTTTATGGTGTCAAAATCTTCATGTGTATTTTGAAAATGTACAAAATAAAGGTTAGAAAACAAGAGTATAGTGCATAATTTCCTGCAAAAAAGACTCAAGTTAGTAGTAAATTGTTCTTCTGTACCACGGATCCCACGGTTCCCTTTGTGGAGGGATCCGTCTAGGCATTTTGGAGGGATCCGTCTGTCTGGTGACAGGTTATTCATCAGAGGTAATATATCAAGCAATGCTAAATATAATATCAAGATATGTATACAAACAACACATATACTCAGATAGATATGGCAAACAAGTTATCATTCAATAAAACAAAGAGATAATCAAACAAATCTCTAAAACTAAGAGAATGATCTAGCCATACATTTTCTACAAATACTAACGAGTGACCTAAACTTAAAAAGTAACCACGTTCTTAAGGATAAAGTGGAATTCCTAAACGTTCTAAGTTGAGCTTAAGACTAGGACACCGCTTTAGGCTCATGGTTGTTTAGGTTTGTTGACCTCTTTGAAATGTTTGAGGAGGTGATAAAACATGAAATGTTGCTCTTCACGTAGTTCATGTATCAAACTTTCGACATGTTGAAAATGATAGCAATCCTTGCCATGGTTTTGAGCTTCTTGAACCGGAGGTTCAAGTGAAGTGGGTTGAGGATCTTCAAATGCGGGAGGAATTTGTGGAGGCTCATTAAGTGGTGGCTCAACAATGTTTGAGGATGGAGGTAAGGAAGTGTCAACTTCCATGTGGTCGGGTGGTTGACTTTGATGTCTCCTCATAATCCAAAATGGACTATTGGGGGGAATTGGAGAATTTGATATTGGTGCAAGTGTTGATTCAACACTTTGGTTTTGTTGCACAGCCTTTTCAAGTGAATTTGTTGGTAGTGGTGGAAGATGAGATGGCCAAGGGGGTAAGTCCTCTAAGTTGTGAGAATTTGGGGATGATTGTGAGGCGTTAAATGATGTGGCTCTAGGCACTGATGATGTTGGTTGGGTTGAAAAAGGTGTGTTTGGTTTAGTAGAATTTGGTGAGGATATCCTTGTGGGAACAATCCTCTTGGGAATTAGTTTGATTGGTTTCTTTGGTGTAGGGGAAATCCTAGCATTTGTGGACTTAATCGGAGATGATTCGGTTGAGGAAACTTCGTGTATGACCCTAGCAAGTTTCTTGGGTGGATGAGTTAGCACTAGGAGCTTTTATCATGATGAAATGACTAAGGAAGATGTTTGTAATTGCTGAGAATTGTGTTGAGTTTGATGACTAAGGTGTTCTAGCAATATGACTTATAAAGGGAAGAGTTTGGCAAGTGCATTTAAGACTTAAGCCACTAAGATTCTTAGAAATGTGATGATTAACATGCACAAGATTGAAGTTCAGAGTTTCACTGATCTAGGAACTTAACAAAGATGGGGTGGAGTGTTCAAGTAAGCAAGATGAGCTTGAAATGATTGTTTTAGATAGATTTGACATAATCTGTCACTCGGATACCACGGTTCCCTCCTTTGAGGGATCCGGCTAGGCTAATCCTAGGTATCCGGCTCTCAGCAGCTATGAAAGGTTAGAAATGAAGTTTCTAAGAGCTAAAGCATATACCATCTTGAGTGTTTCAGTCCTCCTAAGTATCTAAAATGATGGTGTACTTAAATGATCAAGAGTAATGAATGGTATAGCAAATGATTGCTTTTTATGGAAGGAAAATGGGACTAGGTGACTACCAATGGATGTTCAAGGATAACACTAAGAGTTTTTGGTGGTGTCAAGTCATAATAAATGATCCTAGAGACCAGATGTTAGCTTGAGATGGAGTTTAAAAAATCCTCAAAATTCAAAAGAATTGAAAAACTAATTTTTGACCCATTTTGAGATAAAGATGACTAGAAACAATTTCCTAAAATTGTTCAATATATCTACCTAAGTGTCTTGAAAAATGAAAAACAATTTGTGAGTATTGAAGCGAAAATATGGTGAGTTTTGATGATTTGATAAATCAAAAGGCATTTTGAATAAGATCTTATGTAAGCTATAAGTGAGTTTAAGGTTTTCTCATCCTTGAAGGAGACTTAGTTGAGTTCTAAGATCTTATGTTTAGCTAGTGTGAGGTTATCTAGTAAACAATATTGATGTATGGGATGCTGTATTGCTGATCTGTTGTCACGAATCCCGCGGTTCCCTTAAGGGAAGGATCCGTCTAGGCTAATCCTAGGGATCCGGCATCTACAAATCAGAACCATCACAGAATCATGTGCATATTTTGCACACTGATCAACAATTAAACTAAACATAAATATAAGCATGTCATCACATAAAACATCTCATAGATATGGTAGAAATAGCAATATCCAAGTTAACGTAAACAAGAGTACTAAAACATAATCATCCATACACAAAACAAGTGTTTAAGAAACAAACATAATCCAATAGTCTCTTTCATCAATTCTTTCTTTTCCTCTTTCCCGACTTTGTAAGGTGATAAGCTAGATTTTGAATCATACCCCTTAATTGTTTGAATTCCGCGGTCTCGTTTAGAATGGTTGGAAGTTGTTCATAGATATCAAAAGGTTCCAATTCAATGTTAGCTATGGGGTCGACATCTTCTTCTTCTCCATCTTCTTCTTCTTCTCCTTCCGAGGAGTCCGAGAGAGCTTTAGGTTTCTTTCCATTGACCATGAACCGTTTAGAGGGTTGTTTGGTAAGAGGTACCATTACGTGATCGGCAAAGAAATGATCATCGTTGATAGGAGATGGTTGCAATGCACTAACATACTTACAAAGTCGTGTTAGCAGCATACCATATGGAAGTACCATGTTGGAAGCATTGAATACCCCAGCCATTCTCCTCACCATGTAATAGGCGAGATTAAATGGCTTTTGGTGGATAAGACAATAGATCGTTTGCACAAGACATGCATTTGGATGATCCTTGTTACCAACTAGGCTAATGACGTTTTCCCTAAGAATTTCTTCCCATTTTCTAAACATGGGATGCATTTCAAAAAGTTCCATTTGAAAAGGATCACGGTGAATGAGCTTTTTGTTTCGGTTGTAACGGGATTGGTGGTCCTAACTTTGAAGATAGTATCTCGAATGGTTGCAGGATCATAAAGAGGAGTATTGTAGATAGGTTTAGAATCAAGTGCAAGATTTTGAGCGTTAATTGCCCAATCTTGAGAATACATACAAATTCCTTCACAAGGAATGCGAAGAATTTGAGCAAATGTGTTGAGAGGTAGAATGAAGTTTCGTTTATTGATGATGAAGGCGATTGAAATGCTATCATCGGCTTTTCGAATGATCCTAATGCTTTTATAGAATTCAAAGATGAAAACCGGGCAAATTTGTTCATCAATGTCAAGAAGACAATCAAACTTGATTGCCGAGAAAACTTGACGAGTGTAGGTATCTTCAAGGAAACATTCCTTGACTACACGACCTTCATGAATAAGTCGTTTTTCAAGTCTTTTGAAGACTTTGCGATCGGTTTTTGATAGCCCTTCTTCCCGATAGTAATGGGTGAGGTAATGGACGGTATCATGGTGGTCTTGTTGAGTGGCTTTAGGCATGGTTGGTCATAGAAACAAAAATATTCCAATTAGGTAAAATTAATTGAGATGGGCTTATGGTTTTGATTTGTTTTAACAATGTTGTGAACACAATGTAATCCTAATTGTGTTAAAAGCCCCTTTTAATGATTAATTTTGAAAACCCTAATTGAATTAATTGATTAGAGATTGTGCAACCATAAACCCTAGAATGAGGATGATGGAGATTAGAGCAAGTTAGTGTAATTACTTACAATGGTGTTCAAGAGAGAGATACTTGAGGGTATGGAGTCCTATGAAGATGAAATCAGTTCTTGAGTCATTTTTGTGTTATGTGGGGAGAGGGAAACTGGTCTGTGATGTTTTTGAAATGCGTATAGCTATATTATTCTCTACGATTCCCGGATCCCTTGTATTTGGGATCCGGCTAGTACAACTAGAGGGATCCGCTCTGTGAGCGAGAAAAGGGTTGTTTGGCTTTAATTTTGTAGTAGGCTATAAACTAGCTTACGGAACAAAATTAGTTTAAAGGTTTCAAGTAAAAAGATGTTTTGGTGACGTGATTTGATAAGTTAATTATCAAGGATCCATTTGTGATGACGGCGTTAGTTTGACGAAATCAAGAGGAATACTATTCTCGATGATGAGTAAGTCGGGAAAGTGACGAAAGAGAGACTTTTTCAAGAGACTAGCAGTTTATTAAACAAACAAGAACTATGATATCGACATAATCATGTAAGCTAGCTAATGAAAAAGTAAACATACCTTTATGCTTCTTGGTTTGGCTTATGAAGACATAATACCAAAAATACTTCATGAGCTCTTAAAGTAATCCTTTGTACTTAGAGTAAGTAGGTTGTGATTACTTTTGGATCCTTTCTCGAAGGTTGACTTCACCATTCTTTGAATAGAAATGAAGGTTTTGAAGAGATCCTAGCATGAAGATTTCTTGAAACAAATATGTTAGAATGATCTATCAATGTCCAACATGAAAGAGAAAAAGAAAATGTTTTGAAGTATTTCCTTCTTTGTAGTTTACAAACATACACGGATCGTATCAAGTTTTTAAAGTACAACATACTCTAAGAAACTTGGTAACGAAGCTCTGATGCCAGTTGTGGAAAACTAGAAGGGGGTTGAATAGTTTTACCTATTTAAAACTTCCTTTTAAATATTTAGATCGACTTATGTCAATCTATTTGGATGTGTATGTTGGACGTTGATAGATAGATATATAAAAGTGTAATGAAAGAGAAAAAGTAAGAAGCACATAACCACGACCACAGTATTTATAGTGGTTCCGCTACAAGGACACCTTCCTTACCCTACTCCACTCCCCGAGTCACCTACTCGAGTTAAGTAAACACTACACGACACCAATCTCCTTATGGAGGAGAAGCCTTCACAACGTCGCCTACTCTTTTCGGTACTAGGCTAACCACCGGGTTCTTTCACTCCAAGGTGAACCACACCTATCACAACGTCGCCTACCCTTTATTAGGTACTAGGCTAAGTACCTAGTTCCATTTCTATGGAGGAACTACTACCCAACACAACACAACACCTAATCTCAAGGATATCCACTCCTTATTACAACACCATCAAGGATATCATCATCCTTGAAAACAAACTAATACTTATATGTATAACGACGCACCTCATCGATTATACGACCTTGGATTTTGATAACGCTCAAATTGTACATGTTTTTAATAACGTTATCCGTGCTTTTATGTATGTTATTTGGCTATAATCATATGCTTTTGATGCTTTATCGTATAAAAGTGCGTTTGCTAGTTCATTTGTAGCCAAGTACAGGAAAGTGGAGAAAAAGACGGAAAAAGAAGTAAAATACGAAGATTTCTCCATTTACGAAGAATTCCCGACAAAAGCAAGACTTGTGGAGTAAATTCGAGAAGATAAAGTCATCAAGTTAGTGGTCCAAAGACTTAAGAAGGAATTTCAAGAAGGGAAACGAGAAAGAAATGAAGAAAAGAAGCTTAAACGAAGAAATATTGGAAGACTCGTTGTTCCCGACACACCTTCACCATTTTGGCCATAACTTTTGCATACGGACTCCGTTTGACCCCCGGTTCCCGGCCACGGAAAGCTAAGAGAAAGATATACAAATTTGGCTTTTGACCTTTTCTGTCAAAAGGTCACAACCGGATCGGTTGGAGCCTAACCGAAACGGTTGCTCCATGCTGACCTCCCCAAGTCATGTTTAATGCAATATTAAGTGTCATTAAGCCCCTAGTCCGATCATATGGTCCTAATAACTCCTAAACCTGCTACTCTATGACACTTTGTGCCCAAGAAACTTACTTGGTGGCTAAGGGTGGCTTCTACCTATAAATAAGACCATTTTTGGTTAGTTTTGTGTGTGTAATTCTAGCCTCCACCCTTAAGGACGAATTTCCACCAAATTTATCTCTCCCAAAAGACAAAAAACCTCTGCCATTTCCAGAAGTATGCATGGTTAGAAGTTGTAGTTGATTGGAGGCTTGAAGGAGTGCTATAATCCTTCACCCTTGCCTAATGTAATCTTACTTTGGGTAAACCCTTGTTACTTTTATGATGTTGAATGTTATGATTCATGTTTGGTTCTTTGGTTGTGTTGATTATGTGATTCTTGTGATGTGTTCTTGTCTTGTGAATGTTGTCTTTATACTTGTTTATTTCATATGAGAACTTGTGATAAAAGGATGTTCGGATAATTGTAGTGTTTGTTTGGAATATGTTGGTAACATCATATTTGGTTAAATTGGAACTTGTTCTTGTTTATTGTTTTGGTTTATCATTGTTGAGTTCAATGGACGAAAGTATTCTTAACAATGGTTAGTTTCAATTCATTAGTGACAAATGATTTTGGTCTTGTACTTTGTGACGATTGTGCAAAGAGAATTAATAAACATAACAAGTAAAGGTTTAATTTGGATTAAGGCCGAAAGGAATCTTTTGAATATGTGTTCTCATTATCTTTCAAGTAAATGGAACTTCACAAATTAATAACATCAAAGTCTAAGGCCGAAAGGGATTCTTTGTTGTTGTTGGTATAAGGCTCATGACATGACCACTTGATTGAGGCTTATGCACATTTGATTTATAAAACACTAAACTATTATTATAGGTTCTATCTTTAATAATATGTTTTCCAAACTAAACATCCTAATATCCTTGTGATCATTTGTCTAAACATGTATGTTCTTTGTGTGCTTGTTCTTATTGTTTTTCTTAGTGGTTTGATCCGTGACAATCATAACCACGACCTTGATACGTGCTTGTTCTTATATTACTTTTCTTGTTGGTTTGATATGTGACAATCATAACCATCAACTTGTTACTTGCTTAAACAAACAAACGACACTTGTAGTGCAACCAAGTCTCTTGGGACGACCTTGATTTACCATATACTATACTACAATTGACTAGGGTATACTTGCCCGAATGTGTTCCTAGTTAACCAGTAATTCATGTTTACAAATTTAAAACCACGACGAAGCACATCAGAATTCTTCACTAATGCCACTTGATTTGATTCCTAGGCATCCTTCACTAATGCCTTTGACACAACGCTTGGCACCTTTCACTAATGCCTTCGTCTTGACACCTTTAGCGTTCTTCACTAATGCTTTTGACACGGATGTTGAGCACCTTTCACTAATGCTTTCGTCTTGACTCTTTCGACATCCTTCACTAATGCCTTCAACACAACACATCTATGGGGGAAGAAAGAACTATCAACAAGAGAACCTCAGTTGTCTTGATGATGACGAAGCATGGCAACTCATGGACTTGAGCTTGCTCGACTTCAAGAAGTGGTGATCTCGCCTTTAGGAGGAACCTAGAGAATCACACAAAAACAAAAGACAAACTACATAGAAAGATCCCTTAGGATCAGTGGTTAGAGAGGTACAATACTTGGGGAAAGTATGTGAGAAAGGGTTAAAGCAAAAGGAAGAAATGGCTCACTATTTATAGAGGAGAAAGTTTATTGTTCCCCAGATCCCACGGATCCTTCCCACAAGGGATCCGTCTAGCGTAAAGCTAGGGATCCGTGGGACGCTCCTCTTTACCCATGGGTATTTTGGTTATTGGTTATGGGTTGATCCATGGGTTTCTTATTAGATACAATGTATCTCATGAGTTCAATGTACCTAGTCAAGTGGTTTGGATAATAACATGGGTTATGGGTCAATACCATTTGTTAGTTTTTACCCATTTTAGTATATACTAGTTAAGTATATATTTACCCAAATATATAAACACTAGTTGTTGTACATATGTATTACTAAAACATAAAATCACTTACACTAGTTTTAGTGTTTTATGTGAAAGCGTAAGTGTGTTAGAAAACTATTGGCTCAAACAGTTTACGTATTTTATTTGTTTCGTTTAAAATGATTTTACGTTTGTTATCGATAAAACATTAGAAGATCGTAAAATATAAATAAACATTTTTACGGCTTATTTGTATTAACACAGCCTATCTCTATTTGTATATCGATGCACCTCATCGAGTATACAACCTTGACATTCTTCACTAATGTCACTTGACTTGACTTTTAGGCATCTTTCACTAATGCCCTTGACACGGACGCTTGGCACCTTTCATTAATGCCTTCGTCTTGACTCCTTTAGCATTCTTCACTAATGCTTTTGACACGGACGTTAAGCACCTTTTACTAATGCTTTCGTCTTGACTCTTTCGGCATCCTTCACTAATGCCTTGGACACACCACTTCTATTGAGGAAGAAAAAAGTATCAATTAAGAGAACCTCAGTAGTCTTAATGATGACGAAGCATGGCAACTCATGGACTTGAGCTTGCTCGACTTCAAGAAGTGGTGATCTCACCTTTAAGAGGAACCTAGAGAATCACACAAAAATAAAAGACAAACTACATAGAAAGATCCTTTAGGATCTGTAGTTAGAAGGTTACAATACTTGGGGAAAGTATGTGTGGGAGTGGCAACCCAAAAGGAAGAAATGACTTTCTATTTATAGAAGAAAAACAGCTACTGTTCCACGGATCCCACGGATCCCTCACTTGAGGGATCCGTCCAGTGTAATACTGGGGATCCGTGGGACGCTCCCTTTTGCCCATGGGTTTTGGGTCATGGGTCATGGGTTATGGATCATGGGTATCCAAGTAGATACAATGTATCTACAAGATGCAATGCATCTAGTCTATGGTTCATGGATTAAAACCATGGGTCATGGATTAAAACCATGGGTCATGGATATTATCCATATATGACTTATGCATGATGTCATGCAATGGGTTATGGGTCATGGACTTTGGGTTTTACCCAACTACATTCAATATATTTGGTCAATGGGTCAAATACTTAAGTTTCTACCCATTTACATTACCCAATATAATACATACTAGTTATGTATATATTTACCCAATATGTAAACACTAGTTGTTGTACATATGTATTACTAAATCATAAAATCACTTATACTTTTTTTAGTGTTTTATGTGAAAACGTAAGTGTGTTAGAAAACTATTGGCTCAAACCAATTACGTATTTTATTTGTTTCGTTAAAATGATTTTACGTTTGTTATCAACAAAATATTAGAAGATCGTAAAATATAAATAAACGTTTTTACGGCTTATTTGTATTAACATAGTTGATTGGATATTTTTTATCACCTCTCTGAAATTACCCTTGCCATTCTTTCGGATAATTTTTTCATTCTCAGTGCATACAATCAATGCTTCCAAGCCTTCCAGGTAACCGATGAATCGTGTTATGTGCTTTGTATAAATTGTGAATGTCATTTTTGTCTGGTTTTCTTAAAAACTCGGGCATATAAAATTGGATTATGCACATAGTAAAATGATCTAGACAATCGCGTGCAAAATGTTTCCCATTTGTAAATACTCATCTAATGCATCAGGTCTTACGCCCTATGCCAATTGGCGTATGGCGGATGTGCATTTCATAATAACACTAAAACTCATCTAAAATCCGTACCATCAAGTCGGACTCTAAAGAAACCAAAATTCAGAGGAAGAGGACGAACAGTTTGAATATATTTTCAATACCTTCGACTATTTCTAAAAATAGTTTACGTCTCATACGATAGCGATGCCTAAAATAAGTGTCCAAATATTTTGGGTTATCACCAAAATAGTCGGTCATTAAACGTACTTCAGAAACATCACGTTCACGGCGTATGTAATTACGGCGGTGTGAACTTCCGGCTTCTTGTTCTTGCAATGATTGCTCAAACTGATATTGTTGCATTATCATCTCCAGGTCTCATATCTCATCAAGATCGGACATATCACATGAACGGGATGAATCACTGATGTTTATTGGTTAAGATTAAGTGTTTTGAAAGAGAATTTGTGTAAAAATTTGTTAAAGTGAGGTAGCATTTATAGTGTAAAAGTGTGTTTATTAAAAAAAAAAAAGGATTTAAACTCAAATTCTAAACGTATATAAATGTTCACTTTCAAAAGTAATTTGTGTTATTTACTTCGTCTGCACCACGAGGGAGAAAGTGGCGAAGGGTGGCGAGGCTAGGCGGTGTGGCGACGAGTACTTGGCGAGCTGCCACGTAAGAGTGGCGAGCTCCATGATTTCATGATACCTGATGCTCTAAACTCTTTCATTGCCTACTGTATATCTTTGAAATGAAAGTATGATATAGATTTCTTCACCATAAATTAAAAATCCTTGTAATAGATTGTTTAATTGGGTTTTTATAACTTGTGCCCTGAGGGCACGAGTTAAGAGCATCCGCAATTGGTCAAGTGATTATAGCTTTTCACTATTTTAAAAATTTTTTGAATGGGTTTTTTGCATTGTATTAAAAGCTCTTTAAAAAGCTATTTTACAATGACTTGATAAACCACAAGTCTTTCCTAAAAGCTTTAGTAATTAAATGTGTTATGCATTAAATGTCATCACATTAAAACGTCATGCATTAAATGCATCAAGTCTTTTAAAGACTTGATATGCATTGTAGATATTCTAAGCGAACCAAAAGTACACACAGACTCATGAATTTTATGGGTCTAGTACTTTTTTTTTGTGTTTAACTTGTGTCCTAAAAAACCCTCTTTAATTTGGTAGGAAAGGTGTGTGTTTGGAAAGCTTGATTTGGTAGAGAAGTTGACCTTGTGTATTTAAGTCTTTTAATAATTGCTAAAAGTGTGTTTTGTTGTAAAAGATATTATGTGAAAATGTTTTTGATGATGTGAAAAATCAACCGTCTCTTTAATAATAATCGGTTTAAAGAAGTTTTTATAGTGCTAACGGTATTTTACGAGGCGATTTACTTGGACGAGGAAAATTTTGTAATTAAGGTAGTGTTTGATAACAACTTAAAGTGTCTTAATTGAAAAATAGGTAAGTTAATTAAGTTACCAAATGATTGTTTATTTAGTGCTTAAAACTAACATATGACCTCATAGAAAAAGCCAGAGAGATGAGTTCTTCAAATTAAGTCCATCCCTTTTATTCTAAAATGTTGTACTAGTTTATGTGGGCCAAATTTGGAGCATCTCTTCATGGTTGCGTTATTCGGGCGGGTTTAGAAATGGACCTTTTTACAGGTAACACGTTGTTAAGTATGTATGCCCACCATGTGTTTGATGAAAAAACGCGTGTTATGGATGGGATGGGAAATGTGAAAAGGGTGTTTGAGAGGATGGTGGAGAGAGATGTTGTGTCGTATATACGAGTTGTTTTGGGATATGTGAAAAGTGGGATGTTTAATGAGGCGGTGAGGGTGATTAGGGATATGGGTAGTCTTTGGAATAAAGGCGGATGCATTTACTTTGTCGAATGTGCTTGGCGTTGTAAAGGGTCGTATGGATGTTTTGAAGGGAAGGAGATTCATGGGTATGGGATTAGACATGGGTTTGATGGGAATGTGTTTGTTGTGAGTGGGTTGAGTGACGTGTATACTAGTCGTAATATGGTTGAGGATTCGTATCGGTTGTTTTGTTTGTTGCCTAGAAAAGATTGTGTGTTGTGGTGTTCTATGATTGCGGCGTGTGTGCAAAATGGGTTGTTTGATGAGGGGTTGATATTGTTTCGAAAAATGTTGAAGACTGGTATTAAGCCTGTTCCCGTTTCATGTTCTAGTATTATTCCTGCTTGTGCACATTTAACGACACTCTTTGTTAGGACAACAACTACATGCATATATAATTAGGAGTCATTTTGATGAAAATATGTTTATTGCTAGCTCACTTGTTAATATGTATGCTAAATGTGGGAACATTAAACTTGCTAAATATATTTTTGATAGTATGAAGCAACATGATTTGGTGTCTGGACTGAATTTCTATGATAATGGGGTGTGCCTTGCGGTCAAGCGTATGAAGCTATCTCATTATTCACGTAGATGGAGGTTGAAGGGTTTACACCGAATTCTGTGACCTTGTGGCGGTTCCATTTGCTTGTAGTCATGCAGGAATGGTCAACGAAGGTTTGACCTTTTTCAATAAAATGGTCGAACATTATAACATAAGTCCTGAATTTGAGCACTATGCTTGTATGGCGGATCTTGGGTTACGGGAAATTGGAAGAAGCTTTTAGGTTCTTATGTAAGATCTCGGAAAATAAAGCAAGCTAGTGTGTGGTTACCGTTGCTAGCTGCTTGTAGGGTCCACAAGAATGTTAAATTGGCTGAGAAGATTGTTACCGTATAAATGAGTTTGACATTGACAACATGGGTGTGTATGTTTTGTTGTCAAATACATATTCTTCTAGTGGAAGAAATAAAGATGCAGTGAATTTGAGAATGTTTGTGAAGAAAGCGATACAAAAAGCGTAGTTGGATTAGCGTTGAGAAGAAAGTACATGCTTTCATTGCTGGAGATGAGTTTCACTCGTGTAATGATGGTATAATTAATGCATTGGGTATTCTGCTAGGACATATGGAAAATGATGGACATGTTACCGATTATACCACAGTGGTTTACTAAATAGTGAAAGTACCGCAATAAATGCATTAGGACTCTTCTTTGGTATGCACATTCATGTGGATTTTTGCGACTAAATTTGTACCATTGAGTGTTATAAGAGAGTGATATATGGAGTGATGGCAACAGGTCTAGGGAAAAATAGTGATAATATGGAGATTATTCATCACAAAACTGAGACTATCTGCGAAAGAAGGTGCAACTTTTATATGATATTGTTCACATTCAAATTTGATTTGATATGGTTGCATATATATTATCACTGTGATCAATAAATTTCCCTCTATTTGTTTAAAGGTTCGATTTAGCTATCAGCTTTTTCTTAACATGTGCAGAATGTAAGGTAACCGCCATCTGCAGGTGCACGCACCGACAACATTAGGAAGGTAAATCATGGTTTTCCTGAGAGTGAAGGAAAACAAAAGGGCATGGGTTCCGAAATTAAGACATCCGCTTTCTCTTTTGCATGCTTTCTCACCCTTTACCACCAGGGCACTCGGGGACAAATGTGCGTAATTATGTTTTTATACTTGGATGTAGGCCAAGCATTCTGGTTGATTAAACAGAACTTATGCTCTCAACAAAACACATATTTCTCATGAAGTTCAACAACTCGTTTGTTATAGTTCAATGGTCGTTATGGCTGAGAATCATGGGTTGTTATTTTTCTTTTTCGAACATCCTAGGCTGGTAACTTGTAGCCGTAATCTGCAATTCATATAGCAGCTCTATATTCCCTTCAATATAATCTTACCTTAATTATATGAAAGTCACAAATTATTATTTATATTTGGATTTTGCGAATGGTCGATGGTTAGGGTTACCATGATTATGAAAATAACATTTTTATAAACTCACAAACCATATAAACACATATCTAGTGATTGTAAACATGAATTGTAATGCAAAATATAGAAAGTTTGTGAAATTGTGTTCATTGATGTTGCTTTATGAATCAGTTGACCATGAGTGTTATAGTTGTAGAAATTTGTAATTTTAAAACAAAGGCATTCACATATCCAATTAGGAACTTAGAGATAAGTGTGGATATAAAGTGCAATACAAACTGGACTAATAAAAATTTTAATTAAATTTTCTCTTTTAATTTTGAACCAATATGGAACCAACAATTCGTTTGTACTTGCATGATACATGCAATGAAGTATGTGTATATGTTGAGAAACAGAAACTGATGTGAATACCGGCTAGTGCCTTTAGCTTAGATAACAAAATGTGACCAACGCTTGCCCAAAACATAGCACTCATTGTGCACAAATGGACTGACGAAATCACAAAATACAACCCAAAAGACAGTTTTATTTTGTGTTTGTGTAGAACTCTAGCAAACTATTACGCACTACATTTTTCAGTTAAATGTGAAAAAAAACAGGAGAAATATGGTCATTTTGCGAGTAGATTTAAAATAATTTAGTTTTGATTTCTAATACATGGCTGCTTTTACAAAAGAAGACTTATGATGCAGCTATGACATTCCAATTGTCAATGTAAATTCTTACAAGCGCATAAACAATAAATTTCCAACCCTCAGGTCTTAATAAGCAAAAATGAACGTCATAAATAATAGGTTGATGAAATATGTTATTCCGCTACGACAAATTCGAATACCTAACAGTTATTAATTCATTACGACAATAGTGTCATATAAACAAACACACAAAGTCAGATGAAATTTGGTACTACTAATTTCTCACTTTCTACTTTTGCAGGTTCACTCTTCATTCTCCAACACAGTATTTGTTTTACAGTTGCCATCCCATACTGTTATTTAAGCAGAAAAAGCACCCACCAACTCTTTTGGCACAAGCTTACTGATCAACTCAAGCAAAGCCGTATCTAGCGAACCCGCAATTTGATCTAATAACAATGATAAAGTGGAAGCATCAAGTGAGTAATGTCTTCCATCCATTTCATGAAAAAGCATCTCGATGTCATCATAGTATTGGTTCCTTAGATATCCTTGAAGAAGAACATTGTAAGTAACATTATTTGGTGGAGAGTCACCCTCTGCCATTTTAAGAAAACAAGCTTTTGCATCCGTGAAAAAATCTTCCCTGCACAACGCACTAATCATTACATTATGTGTTTGGGCATCAGGATGCAAACCTTTATTAGTTAGATCCTGGAAAAGCACCCTTGACATATCAAGCTTCCCACATTTACTTGCACCATCAATGAGGATGTTGTACACATTAGTACATGAATTAAGCTTGTTGTCACCCATCAAACGGAACAAAGAGAGTGCCTCTTATATAAGATGGTTGTTGCAAAGACCCTCTAAAATTACTCGATAAGTGCATTCATTTGGTTTTAGACCTTTTGCACGCATCTCATCAAAGAGTTTGCGTGCAGCTCCACAATTTCCAACTCGAAACAATCCCCATAACATGGTGGTGTAAGTGACTGCATTTGGTCTTATGCCTTTTTCATTCATTTCTTGAAATAGAAGCATGGCCTCATCTATCTTCAAACTCTTGCAATACCCATTCAATAATGTACTATATGTAACAACATTAGGACCAATATTTCTAAACACCATTGAATCAAAATTTGCCTTTGCTTTGGCCATTTCACCACGCAAACAATAACCATCTATTAGTGAATTGTATGTCACTATGTCTGGAATAAGACCTCTTTCAAGCATGATGTCGAGAACGTTCTCAGCTTCTTCTATTTTGCCTTCTTTGCAAAATGCATCAACTAATATACTGAATGCTTGCACATCTAAAGAGATACCAACATCCAACATTTCTTGGAGCATCTTAGAGGCTTCATCCCAACGACCTAACTTACAGAGGCCATCAATCAAAGAGCTGTAAGTGATGACATCGGGTGAGATGCCTTTTTGCAAAGACTATCAATTATGTTGTTATTACCAACCTTGCAAAGCCTAAGAAATTGAATGGCAATAACGTTATTACCAACCTTGCAAAGCCCTTTGATCATTGTGTTATAAGTAACTACGGTAGGTTCATAGAGTTTCTGTTTAATGAGCTTCTTGAAGAATATCTCAGCTTCAAGAATCCTATCTTCTAGAATTAGTCCATCTAAGAGTGCGTTAAATAAGAAAACATTTGGTACAATAGATCGCCTGAAGCAAAAGCCTAGGAACGCAAAGCCATCATTGGTGCGATACAGCTGACAAAAAAACTTGATGGCAATACTCATAGTGTAGTGACTAACAGGAACACGAATATTTGCTTATGAAGCCCCAAAACAATTCCAACCTTGTACTTATCCATTTTTACACAACTGACAGGTTTTTTTGATATCATGTGGAGCTCACGTGATTTGCTTATGAAGCCCTAAAATGAAAGAATTTGTTTTCCACTTTATAAGTAGAGGAATCTAGAGAATTGAGGTCAAGTGTAAGACTACTCGGCAAGGAGCAGTGAGTGACAAAGTGAGTGTTCCACTCACTCGTGAGTACCATGCCAACCCAAACATATCACACGTGAGTCAATCGAACCAATGCAAATTACGGTGAGTGATTCACCTTGTTGATAAACATGCCCATTCTTTTATTTAATTGAATCCAACCATTTGGTTTATATTAAAAAAAATAATAATAAATAAAAAAATAATAATCTCCACTACCCCATTTTTTAGTGATAAAGCATTCGTCAATTGGCATACGGCGCGAACCCGGATGCTTTAGATGAATATCTACATATAAGTGAAAAATCATCTCGTCGAGCTGTTGATTTCTTTTGTAAGTCCGTTATGGAAATTTTTGGACCAGAATATTTGAGGAAACCAACTATGATTGATGTCGTAAAGCTTTATCGACATCACGAAGAAGAACACGGGTTTCGTGGATGTTAGGAAGCCTTGACGTATACATATTGGGAGTGGTTTGGTTGTCCGAATGCACACAAAAGGGCAATATGTTAGCGTGATCATGGTTCGAATCCATTCATTTTTTGGAAGTTGTAGGCGTCTCAAGACTTATGGATATGGCATGCTTTCTTTTGGTGTTTCGTGGTCGAACAACGACATCAACGTTCTTGATCGGTCCCCTTTATTTAACGATCTTAAAGCGAGGGGATAGCACCCGAGATTCCGTTTGTTTCTAACGGGGTAACTTACCCATTTGGTTACTATCTTGTTGACGGGATATATTCGGAATTGGCAACACTTCGTTAAGACGATTCCGAAGCCAGGATGATGACCGAAGAGAATAAGGTATAAGCAAATGCAGGAATCAGCAAGGAAAGATGTAGAAAGGGCGTTTGGTGTTTTGAAGAAGAAATGGGCGGTACTTGCCAATCCCACAAAGATATTGACAAAAGAAAGAATCCAGAATATGATGTATACATGTATCATATTACATAAAATGATACTGAAAAGACAAAAAGGCAATATCTCCCGAATGGTACGTGCACATCACTAATGACTACATCGATTCGATGAAGAAATGCGAAAAGTTATGAGGTACATCAGATCACATCAAATACATCAAAACCTTCGTGCCGATTTAGTCTAACATTTGTCTCGTAATATTTAATTTCATGTTTTATTGTAATATTTTTAATTTCTCAAGTGTGTGTAATGGTTTTAGTTTATGAATAAAAGTTTTTCTATTTCGTGCGGGTTACGTTTTAAGTTCGTATGTTTGCGTTTTTATTTTCATTAGTTACGTTTATATATTTTGCGAAGTAAAAAAATTAAGGTGAGTGAAAGTGAGTGCCTTGTCCACAGAAAGGTGGGTGTAAGTGAGTGGAAGTGAGAGGAGAGAGAAAGCTGACGTGGCGCTGATGTGTAAGGTGAGTGGAGAGGCATCTTGCCTTCTAGACTAAATGAGATCCCCCGAGAATTACAAATTCTCCGATTTTTTAATTCTCCATGTTATCAACAATGGCAGATCTAGCCGGAAATCTAGGGTGGTTCCTTGATTTGGTCAAGTTGAAAAATTCAATAGGTCAACCAACCAACCGATCAATTTTCGGGTCGGATCGGGTCAAATGTTACAAGATGCAATAATAAGAAAAAAGATTAAACATAGAATTGTAACATAATAGTTAATGCGTTTACAATTTCACTTTCACTTGCATCTTTCTAGGTTTCATAACTTGAAAACGAGCAATGATTGTATCATACTAATGCCTTCCAATATATCCTTTTCAACATATGAGACTAAACAATCATGCATTAAGTCATCCCTCATTTTATTACGTAGATTGATTCACTTCAAACTGTCAAGTTTATCACACAAATCAACCACTTGTGATTGGTCAACCGTAATAAAATTCAAACAGTCTAAAACCAATGCAATTTCCCTTGGAATATAGTGGATTCCCGGGTCGTTAAGTCCCACGGAGACTGAATGGTGTTTAAAACGTTCAGATGTCGAATGATCACTAAGGATAATGATCAGTAAGGATTTTGGTTGGAATTTATACTACTGATTGATTGGAATGTATTTGGATACAGAATTATAAAGCACAACAATCAGATTAAACAAATGTAAACACGTACGTTTATTAAATTTTACGTAAACGTATAAAATAAAACGTAAATTTTAAGAAATAAAAGACCTACAAATATGAAAATGATATTTTTACAAACCTAATAATAAAAGAAAATTATTAGAAAATTAAAATTATTTTTATAACTATTCATTTAATTATTATTAAATAAAAACTATTTTTAACTATTTAATAATAACCTAAAATATAATAAAATATGAAATTAAGCTAGAAAAATTAAATTATGACTTATAAAAATCTAAAATATTATAAAACTTATTTTAAAATTGAAAATATATTTATTACACTTTTTATCTATTTATTATTAATTAATTACTATTTATTAATTATTTAAAATGCACTTAAATACAAGAAAATATAAGATTAACCTAGAAAAATGAAATTTTAACTTAGAAAAATCTAAAATATTAGAAAACTAATTTTAAAACTGAAAAGATATTTTTTATGGTTTTTATTTATTTTTTATTAATTATTTAATACTTTTTAACTATTTTAAATTCTAATAAATACTAAACAAGCTAAGAAAATTATGAAATTTTTTATAAAATTATCCTATGATGACAGAAAGCTAATAAAATTATAAAAACATGAAGTGCTTAATAATAAGTTGAAAAGAAAATTAAAAAGCTAATTTATATTAAATAAACGCTATCACTATTTTAAAAATGATGTTTTTGTGATTTTTCTTTTTCAAAACTATTTAACTACTGAAAATAAGAAACTTTAATAAAGACAAAAATTTTACAACTTAAAAATAAGCTATTTGAAGGCTTATGATCTCAACAGTGAGCTTATGAGCTTATTTTGATGATTTAAGCTCAAACAAGCTTTACAAGCTGGAACCAAAGATGAAATAAGATACAAATAAGCTTAAGTACTTAAATTAAGCTAGAAAACACAAAGAAACACACTGATAAGCTGAGGATAAGCAAATAAGCACTTATCCTAAGTCTACTAACTAACCAAAGCTGCAGCCATATTAACAAGCAATTTAAGCTTATGTAATAAGCTAAAAAGCTCAAAACAAAGACTGAGGTAGCAAGATGAACTGGTGGGCTTTCCAAAAAGTCCAAGCTCACACCCTATGGCTCACTAATAAGCTTATGACAAGCTTGTGAAAAAGCATGTAAACACTAACTACTTTAGTTAACAGTAAATGGGACAAACAAAAGCTATTGCAGCCCTACTAAATAAGCTATAAAGTTGAAAATAAGCACTGGAACCTTAAGACAGCTAGGTTAGCTTTCTAAAAAGCCAAGGTTCAATGCCTGGGTCCCACTAATAAGCTCTGTGTGAGCTTGTGAAAGTGGCTAGCTCAAGTGCGGGGCACTATTTTGAAAAAGGGTCTAAAGTAAGCTAGAAAATAAGCAGTTTAAAAAGCTAATTGAAAATTATAAAAATTACTATTAGGAAGATGAGCAACTAGATTTTAATATCCCAAAAGCTCAAATCTTGAAAGCTAATATTAAACCCTATATAAAATTATCTATTTTATTTAAAAACTGACTAAGCCTAAAATTTTGACTTTTTAAGATGAACTAAAAGGTTGACTTTGATGAACTTTAAATCAAATCTACTCACTGATTATGATATATTAACCTAAAATAAGATGGAATTAAGCTAAGTTACCAAGTTATAAGCTATTATGATGAGTTTTATATATCAAATCTTAACAGTTAACTAGTTAAGTAAGATTAAAAGTATTTTTGACTTTTTCTCAAATAAGGACTAGTGTTTATGGTTTCTTTGGGTTATTAGATGCTTATGTGACACAGAACAACAACAAGCAACAACACAAATCCAGTGTAACTCAGATAAACAGATTAATCCAAACAACCTTTAAGAAAACTGTTTTTGTGATTTCCAAATGATTTAACAGATTAAGACCATGAACTTGATTAAAGACCTTATATTATCATAGAATAAGACTAAATAAGCATTAAACAACAATACTAACAACATAAAACGAATGAAGTACCAAAATTGAGCAAAAGGCGTACAAAATAGATTCCAAGTGAAAATTGAGAACCAAGGACTGAGAACACAACCTATAGCTTCCCAAGAAGCTCTAAACCCAAGGGAAATCCAATATTCACCTGCTCGGTGATCTCCATTTCCTTTGATTTTTATTTTTAACTAATTTTTTTTGGTATTTTTGGTAATTTTTCTTTTTGATACTAAACTGATTTTTAAGGTTACTAAAAGCTTTGAAAAGCTTTATAAGGAGCTTATGTGAGCTTATTCAGTCCTTAACAACAACTATAAACAACTTTAAGATAACATGAGATTTTTGAAATGAAAATTGCATAAACCAATTGGAACTTGAAACTTGAAATTGCTTATTGAAAAAGATTTACAATACACTGAGATTACTTAAGAAAGTGTTTGAAAGCTTTAAATTACACTGGAAATGTAAAATTACACTATTCGACATTCATAAACTAAAATTACTCTAGATAGTCTTCTACATTGCTTCCTTCTTGCTTATAAAGATCTTTTTAGAGTCTTTTGCGCAACCTCTCGAGACTTTCCCACCTATTTCAGCCATTGGATCCATCAAACTCATCATATTCGTACATTTGGAATTTTGGCCAAAAAATCTTGGCAGGTTTTATCAATTAAGAAGTTTGGGAGGATGTGGAGGTGGAGGGGAGTGGGTATACACCGGGAGGTGAGGTGGAAAGGTGGAAACCAGGCAAGTGGAGGAAACCACTGTGGTTTTTGGTTTTAGGTTTGGGTGAGGAGGATGTACAAGTGTATTTCGGTTTTGGCGTTTGACTTAGTTTGACCGAGTTTTAATAATAAGTGGGGGTTCAAAATGGGGGGACACAGGTTTATTGACAGGGGCTTCTTTTGGGTTTGGGTTAATAATACAAAAGAATTAGTCGTTTGGTAGCTTAATAACACAAGGACCATTTATGCAATTTTCTCGATTTATGAGGGTTAAACCGACCAATTTTCCAAAGTTAACACAAGGACCAATCTTGCCAATATTTAATAGTACAAGGACCACATTTGATTATTTTCCATTTTTAAATATCAGGACTATTTTTGACATTTTTCAAAGTTGAGGGACCAAAGTTGTAAATATGAAATTTTAAAACTTTGAAGGGTTTGTTTTGACAACTTTTGAATCCCATGGACCTTAAATGATATTTTTCTTTATTTTGATTTACCAGGGACTAGATTTGACAATTTTTGAAACTTGGGGAACTAAAACTGCCAATTATGCAAACTTGATACGTTTTCATCGATTTTGGTATTTTTGCATTTGAAACACATAAAACACTTATTTGTGATATTTTTATCATTTTGATGCATTTATGAGTGTTTTCAGATGTTTTTGGCATTCTAAACGGCACAAAAATGATGAGTATTTAGACACTCATCAATCCCCCACACTAAGATATTGCTAGTCCCTAGCAATCTTTTGAGAAAAATTAATGGATTTCATCTCTTTTCCAAAAGCCATTACTTCACCGGAGTAGCCGTTGTTTTAGTTCAAGTAAGAACCTTGGCACAATGATAACCAAATGATTTTGAGCAAATCATGTCGAAAACGGATTTGATTTGTCTTTACCAGAAGTCGTTTGCTTCTGGACTAGCCAACTCTTAGATAAAATATCAATATTATCTTTGGTGAGCCGATTACCAATTATGGTTTTCCAACTGCCTTTACCACAAGCCATAAACTTGCGGGCTAGCCAACTCTTCACTAATTAAAGATATGGTGAGCTGAACACCATAAAATTTTGGGCAAATTGCAAGCCATAAACGGATTTGAGATATCTTTACCAAGAGCCGTTTGCGGATTAGCCAATCCTTTAGTTTATTAGACATGGCGGATTGATAAGTCAAGGTAGTAAGTGTAAACACTTACTCAAAAAAATTTGGCCAAAATGGGGGAATTGGGTGGTATAATTACATGATAAAATTCGTGAGAATTCCCCCCACACTTAGAAATGAATATTGTCCTCAATATTCAAAATCTGCATTATGCGAAACATAGAACGTAAAAGGGAAATACTACGGCCATTATTTTATTTTTGATATATACACATTTTATTTTTTATTTTTTTTTTTTTTTAGAAAACTTATATACAACAACGGGGGGCAACTCCCCCACACTAGGGTGGTAGAAAGTAGAAAGAAGTCGGAAATACGGTGAAAACCCATAGTGTGCTACTTTGTTTTTGATTCCCGAGTCACTAGCTTGACTCGATCCCGCATTCATTGGTTCATGGGGAAAGTTTGTAGATCCGGGACAACCACAGGTGGAATGTCCTCTCCAAAATAGTGTTTCAATCGATGACCATTCACTTTAAAATTTGGACCATCGGGTTGAGATAACTCAATGGTTCCATAAGGAAATACTTTAGTGATGGTGAATGGTCCAGACCAGCGGGATTTTAATTTTCCTGAGAAAATCTTTAATCTTGAATTGAAAAGAAGGACTCGATCACCGAGCGTTGAAAACGCTTGGTTCTTGATTTTGGAGTCATGAATCTTCTTTGTCTTTTGTTTGTAGATCAAAGAGTTCTCATATGCTTGATCACGGAGTTCATTTAATTCATTCATTTGAACTTTTTTGTGATCACCGGTATCTGAATATCAAAGTTGGCATGTTTCAAGGCCCAGTATGCTTTGTGCTCAAGCTCAATCGGCAGATGACATGCCTTTCCATACACTAGCTTGTATGGAGTACACCCGATTGGTGTTTTATAAAGGTTTTCATGTACGGAAGGCCCGATGCGTCATCTAGTTTATCAGACCGGGATGCACGGTTTTCGCCATCGCGTCCTTTCGAATTCTTTTAATCCTCGGTTGGAAACTTCCACTTGCCCATTTGTTTGTGGGTGGTATGCGTGAGAAAGACGGTGGGTTACACCATACTTTTCATGACTCTATCAAATTGGTCATTGCGAGAAATGTGTACCACGATCAATGATTATAGCTCGCGAGTTCCAAACCTAGCAAAAAGAGATTTTAAGAATTTCACAACAACTCGGGCATCATTGGTGGGTAAAGCTTTTGCTTCAACCCATTTTGACAAATAGTCAACGGCCCTTAAGTATGTATTTGTTTCCTCGAGAAGATGGAAATGGTCCCATAAAGTCAATGCCCCGGATGTCAAATATCTCACACACTTGAATGGCGTTTTGCGGCATTTCATTTCTTTGTGAGATATTTCCGTGACGTTGACAAGCGTCGCATGGTTCTCGACAAAATCGTGGGCATCCTTATAAATCGTGGGCCAATAAAACCCGAATCAAACACCTTAGCTGGCATTGTAGTTTGGACTATGATGGCCCCCGGTGGGTCCAGCATGGCAAGCTTTGAGAATGTCCATAACTTCATGTCCATAAACACACGTCGGATGACTTGATCATGATATTTTGAATAAGTAGGGAATTAGTCATCCGTAAGTAATGTTAACATCTTTGAAGAATTTGTTCTTACAAGGTTGGGTCGACATTCCTTTCACTATGAAGTTACCCCATGGTAATTTGGAAGTCGAACAAACCATGGGTAGTAGTAAGTCTCGAAAAGAAACCGCATTGAGTGTCTCGGCGAGAGTGAAATGTTTCATTTATTTCCTTTTTCTCGAAAACATCTTGGTGAGGGTTTCTAGACGTGACAGAGATGATCAACAACTGTGTTCTCACTCCTTTTTATCACGTATATGATATCAAATTCTTGCGGAAGGAGAACCCACGGAGCAATCTCGGCTTTGCATCTTGTTTTGAAGAGATATTGAGAGCCGAATGATCCGTGATACACCTGCGCATTTGGTCAAGATTAAGTACCGAAACTTCTCAAGCGCATACACCGGCTAGTAGCTCTTTTACGTGGTGGTGTAATGGGTTTGAGCTTCGAGCCATAGTCTTACTCGCGTAGTGGATAGGAATTTGAAAATGCTTGTTTACTGCGTTCTAGGATCGCACCGATAGCAAAATTACTTGCATCGCACATGAGCTCAAAAGGCAAGTCCGGCACGGAGTGAGCGAGAATGGGTGCATGATAAGCTTTTTCTTTAATGTTTCAACAGCTTTGATACTCGGGTGAGAAGAGATAAAAGGAGCATCTTTTTCAAGAAGATGAGTCATAGGCGGGCAATTTTAGAAAAATCTGTATGAATCTGCGATAAAACGGCATGACTAAAAAACTCCTAATACCTTTGACTTAGTAGGATGAGGCAATTTTGAAGCGATAACATAGACTTTTGCTCTATCTACCTCAATCCCATTTTTAGAAATCTTATGGCCAAGGACTATGCCTTCTTTGACCATAAAGTGACTCTTCTCCCAATTTAGACAAAGATTGGTGTCTTCACACCGTTTTAGCATTTTATCTAGACGGGAGAGACATGTTTAAACGAGTCCCCAATACCAGTGAAATCATCCGTAAACACCTCCATTGTTTCCCGATCATACATAGGTGGAAAATGGCCATCATACATCGTTGGAGCGTGGGCGTTACATAGGCCAAAAAGGCATAATAGATCTGTAGGCAAAAGTTCCGTATGGGCAAGTGAATGTGGTCTTTTCTTGATCACGTGTGTTAATACAAATATCGTCATTAAACGTTATTTATATTTTTGATCTTTGCCTAAGTTTTGTTAACGACAAAAGTAAATTTAATTTATAAAAGCTTAAAGCTTGTCAAGTTTATTAGATATTAAAACAAGCTTTCTTAAACAATATATTCATCACTTAAGCATTTACATTTATGATTAGTAACATCTTGATATGACTCTAATCATTATGTATGATAATAGTTTGTAGAATGTGTTAGGTTCTTAAAACCAAACACTACTTAAGCATTTGCATATTTCTATTAATAGTAATACAACATTTGACATCATGTATTACATCATGGAGATCATTGGAAGATTCCATTAGATATTTTGTGAAGATTTGTACTCTTCATATCTTGCACAATCTTACTTAGATAGAGTTGACTTTAGACAATATTTGATATCTTGACTGATCGGTGGCGGTACCATTTTGGTACACGGCGGAACCCTTTTAGGGGTCCGCGGTCCGTGGACGCTCCTGTCCAATTTGGCTATAAATAGCAATGCCAAGCCAAGTAGTTTCTCATCCCTTTCTAACATACTCTCATACATATCTTCTCTCTAACCCTTCTAACTCGGTTTCATATCATATTAGTGATCTCTTTTGTAGCAAAGAAGATCAAGTCATATTCAAGCTTCAAAGAGAAGTTGGAAGTCTTGTTTGTTTAGTGTTGTATGATCTAGTGTTGATTCATACTTCATTGTTGTATCAAACCATCATAATCTTGTGAGTGTGAGTGGTTAGTATTTTAGTCCTCAAAATACATTGTGTGTGGGAGTAGTTGTACCCTTGGAAAGAACTCGACATCTAGCTTAGTGTCGGAAATAGTGTAAGTGTAAAGGTTTTCTCCGCGGTGAAAGGAGCTTGTTGACTAGTGAAGTTAAACTCTCGAGTGTGAGACTCGGGAGTGGAGTGCAAGGAAAAAGAGTCCTTGTAGGCCGAACCACTATAAACAACTTGTTGTGGTTTGATCATTTCTTTCCTTATTTACTCATTACATATTGCTTGCATATTTCATTAACATACTCAAGATCAATATCAATTGATCTTTCAATAAGTTTCAAAACAAAGTTTTTAATCGGTAAACTATTCAACCCCCCTTCTAGTTTTCTACAATTGGTACCAGAGCCTCGTTGCTCAATAATTTCTAAAATAACTTGTATTTTATAAACTTGAAACGATCCATGGATTCTGAAAACTTTAAAGAAGGGCAATCTATGCAAAGACCACCACTCTTTGAAACCAATGGATTTATCTATTGGAAAAACCGTTTTGAAACATATGTAAAATCAAAAGATATAGATCTTTGGTTTATTATTGTTAAAGGAGATTTTAGTTCTACAACAAAGGATATTTCCGTTGATGAACAAAAGAAATTAGTTGCTAAAAATAATGAAGCTAAAATGATGCTTTATAATGCTTTACCTAGAAAAGAATATGAAAGAATTTTTATGTGTGAAACCGCCAAAGATATTTGGGAATCTTTAATTGTTACACATCAAGGTAATTCACAAGTCAAGGATAACAAAATTGATCTTCTTGTTCAACAATATGAACAATTTGTTATCCCTAAAGATGAAACCATTGATTGTGGCTTTGCTCGTTTTAACACTATCATTACATCACTTAAAGCACTTGATGAATCTTTTCGTAGTAAGAACTTTGTCCGGAAATTTCTTAGAGCACTCCATCCCAAATGGAGAGCTAAAGTGACCGCTATTGAAGAATCAAAAGATCTCTCAATAATGTCACTAGACGAGCTAATTGGCAACCTCAAAGTTCACGAAATGGTAATGGAGAAAGATTCTGAGATCATCAAAGGAAGAAAGGAGAAGATCAAATCCGTTGCTCTTAAGGCGAAGCGGAATCAAGCGATGATGGTGAATCTTGTTCCGAGAGTGAAGATGAGGAGTATGCTATGGCCGTTAGAGATTTCAAGAAGTTCTTTAGAAGAAGAGGAAAGTTTGTAAGATAACCTCGAGAAGAAAAAGCCATTCAGAAAGATCGGGATGATAAGAAGATTAAAGGTGAAAGAAAGTGTTTTAGATGTGGTGATGCAAGTCATCTCATCGGAGAATGTCCCAAGCCACCTAAAAACAAAACTCAACGAGCTTTTGTAAGTGGTGCTTGGAGTGATAGTGAAGACGATGAGGAATCAAGCAAGGAAGAGATCGCTCTAATGGCACATGAGTCAAATGAGGTACTTTCCGACTCTTCTTATTCCTCTATAGATGATGACACCTTGCAAAAACAATATAATCAATTGTGTGAGCTAAGTCTAAAAATCATAACTAAAAATAAATTTCTAAAAACCAAAAAGGAGTTTTTGGAAAATGAGGTATATGAGTTAAAAGAAAAAGCGAAACGTCTTGAAAAAGGAAAAGCAAATGACGATGATTGTAAATCATGTCAAGAGCTTAATCTTGAAATAGAAAAACTAAAGCTCACACAAGAAGTTTTAATAGAAAATAATTCTAAGTTTAAAAGGTTTAACAAAAACATCGCTCTTGCCGATGAAATAGTTAAAATTCATAAAACACCGGGAGACATGAATGGGCTAGGTTTTAATGAAGTATTAATTCCAAAGAGTCAAAACAAAACGGCCGTAAAAGACGAACATTCATCAAAATTGCTGATGCAGACGACGGAGACGGAACCAAAATAAGGGTTCCGTCCGTTATGCAAAATGGTACCGCGGGTACTTCAAAGAAAACGAAATGTTACGCATCGGACCGTCTTGAATTTGTTAAAATAACAAAGAAAACCAATGATAATGTTAAACTAAAACCAGCCATTATATCAGGAGTAGGACTTGTTTAAAATGAATTTAGATCAAAAACTACTCAACAACGATATAAAACTTCTTTTGCCAAACGTCCCTTTCCTAAGAGCAACCACAACGTTCAACCTAACTACCAACACAACGGTTGGAATCAAAACTTTCCTAGACCATATCAAACTCCAGATTACATGCCATGGAACCCTTACCCATCATTTCCATACATGAATCAAATAAATGGTATGTTTAACCCAAACGGACCCATGAGATATTGGGGACCAAATGTTTGAGTTATTTGCTTCTTAGGTATGCTTGAAAGTTGGATTGGAACCCGATGAATGGATAAAAGATAGTGGATGCTCACGACACATGACGGGCAACAAAGTCTCTTCTCATCATACCAAGAGTATGACGGAGGTAATGTCACCTTTGGTAGCAATCTCAAAAGCAAAATCATTGGCAAAGGTACGATTGCTCATAACTCTCTAACTATTGAAAATGTTGCTCATGTGGATAGGTTAGGATTTAATCTACTTAGTATTAGCCAACTATGTGATAAAAAGTATAAAGTACTATTTGATGAAAATGGTAGTAAAATACTAAAAGATGGTATCACCATAGCTAAAGGAGTTAGGAAAAATAACATATACGTCATGAAAATAGATAAAACATATAATGACAAACTTTGCCTAACAACATTAGACGATAGCTCATCTCTTTGGCATAGGCGCTTAGGTCACGCTAATATGAGACTTATACAAAACCTATCTTCAAAAGAGTTGGTTAGGAATTTACCAAAACTAAAATATGACCAACACTTTTGCGGCGCTTGCAAAATTGGTAAACAAACACATAGTAGTCACAAATCTAAAAATATGGTGTCCACATCTAAGTGTCTAGAATTATTACATATGGACTTGTTTGGACCATCCGCTATAAGAAGCTATGGAGGCAACTTATACACTTTGGTCATAGTAGATGATTACTCAAGGTTTACTTGGACGTTATTTTTGAAAACCAAAAATGAAGCTTTTGATAAATTTGAAATACTTAGCAAGAAAATTCAAAATCTTCTAGGTGTCAAAATTGTGTCGATCTTAACGGATCATGGTCGTGAATTTGACAACGAAACACAATTTGGAAACTTTTGTGATACAAATGGTATAACACATAACTTTTCGCCTCCACGAACACCTCAATCAAATGGAGTAGTAGAACGTAAAAATAGAACAATTCAAGAAATGAGTAGAACAATGCTTAATGAACAAAACATTCCTCAAAAGTTTTGGTGTAACGCCGGTGACACTTCTACATATATTTTAAATAGAGTCCTAATACGTCCTTTCCTAAACAAAACACCATATGAACTTTATAAAGGTAAAAAGCCAACATTAGGATATTTTAAAGTCTTTGGTTGTAAATGCTTTATTCTTAATACTAAGGATTATCTCACCAAGTTTGACCCAAAGTCTTATGAAGGTGTATTTCTTGGTTACTCTCAAACTAGTAAAGCTTACATTGTCCTAAATAAAGAAACAATGATAGTCGAGGAATCGTTGAACATAACATTTGACGAAAGTCCACCTCCCTCTAAAACATCACCTTTGGTAGATGATGACTTAGTTGAAAGTCAAATAATTGAAAGTCAAATTAATAATAACAAGGAGGATGAACCATTAAATAAGGAAATTATCAATATAAAAGAATCTAAAAGTCATCCATTAGAAAAGGTCATAGGAAAACTTAATCAAAGAACCTTAAGATCACAAGCTCAAAATCAAAGTAATCATTTTTGTTTTGTATCCACCATTGAACCAAAAACCATAAATGAAGCAATAAAAGATGAATCATGGGTAATTGCCATGCAAGAAGAATTAAACCAATTAGTTAGAAATGATGTTTGGAAACTAGTTCCAAAACCCAAAGATCAAACTATAATTGGAACAAAATGGGTCTTTCGAAACAAAATGGATGAAAATGGTGTAGTATCTAGAAACAAAGCTAGGCTTGTTGCACAAGGTTATAATCAACAAGAAGGAATTGACTATGATGAAACTTATGCACCGGTAGCTAGACTTGAATCTATTAGAATATTACTTGCTTATGCATGTGCTTATGATTTTAAATTATTTCAAAT
The DNA here is from genome assembly GCA_910596185.1 of Chrysanthemum makinoi. Classification (NCBI taxonomy): domain Eukaryota; kingdom Viridiplantae; phylum Streptophyta; class Magnoliopsida; order Asterales; family Asteraceae; genus Chrysanthemum; species Chrysanthemum makinoi. The sequence goes on along the minus strand of OU343217.1, from coordinate 89,865,086 downwards.
GGATGTTAAAAGTGCTTTCCTTAATGGGTTTATTAACGAAGAAGTGTATGTTGCTCAACCTCCGGTTTTACCGACTTTGAGAAACCACATCATGTCTTCAAACTCAAGAAAGCATTATATGGCCTTAAACAAGCACCTAAAGCTTGGTACGACCGTCTTAAGACTTTTCTTATTGATAACAAATATACTATGGGATTAGTAGCTAATACTCTTTTTACTAAGGAAAAGGAATCACAAATTATTATTGTTCAAATATACGTTGATGACATTATATTTGGATCAACTTGTCAAGAACTATGTAATGATTTCTCTAAAATCATGCATGACGAGTTTGAAATGAGTATGATGGGTGAGTTAAACTTCTTTCTAGGACTTCAAATTAAACAACTAGAAGATGGTATTTTCTTTAACCAATCTAAATATATAAAAGACATGCTTTAGAAATTTGGTCTTGAAGATTCCAAACCAACTAAAACACCCATGTCCTCGGACACTAAACTCACCAAGGAAGAAGAAGGTGAATCCGTAGATAACACTAAATATAGAGGAATGATTGGTAGCCTACTCTATCTTACGGCTAGTAGACCCGACATTATGTTTAGTGTTTGTCTATGTGCTCGCTTTCAAGAAAACCCAAAGGCATCACACTTAGAAGCCTTAAAAGGATTTTTAGATACATTAAGGGAACAACGTGTTTAGGATTATGGTATCCCAAAGGAGCGGGTATAGAAACCATAGTGTATGCCGACTCGGATCATGCCGGTGATTATGTCGATAGAAAAAGTACAAGTGGTATTTGCACTTTTGTTGGACATTGTCTCACCTCATGGTTTGCAAAGAAGCAAACGGCATTAGCCATCTCTACTCTGAAGCGAATCGTCTCAGCCGGAAAAGCATGTCAACAAGCTCTTTGGATGAAGCAAGCTCTCGTGAACTACGAATTCATCTCAACGACATTGTGATACTTTGCGACAACAAAGGAGCCATCGATCTCAGCAAGAATCCGTTCAACATGCTCGTACAAAGCATATTGAAATCCGTCATCACTTTCTTCGCGACAATGTTCAAAAAGGGAACATTTCAATCGAGAAAGTATCCTCCGAAGACAACATTGCCGACATCTTAACTAAACCTCTTAAACGAGAACCTTTTAATCTTCTTAGACTTGGTTTAGGGTTAATGGAACCAAACATGTAGGATAAACATAGCCTAAAACATTAGAATAGTCAAACCAAAAGAATTTTGTCTTGTTTACGCTCGTATACGGCACAAAAGCGACAACACGGACGGAACCAAAATTTGGTGCCGTCACGGTCCGTGGTGTCTGAGAAGCAAAACGCTTTATACATAACATCTTCTTCCTCACAACCCACTTTACCAAAACGTGTAAAACTTAAACCAAGCTCATTATTGTCATCTTCCCACTCACTAATCACTGAAGATAACATCATTGTAAGTATCCTAACTACATTTCATCTCTTAATTCTCAGTCTAGGATTCTTATTTATGCACAAAACTATCACAAATCATTACATGGGGTTTTATGTATGCTTTTATACCAAATATGAATTCAATTGGCAAATTGCATAACTAGTCATTCAAATTAGGTACTACATTATCATATTGCATAAACAAATCATGTTTCCCACTAATTGATAGATAATAAATATAAGGCCTTATTCAAACAACCAAACACCCCATGTCAAAAGTTTTGAAAAGCTTCTCACTTGTAGGAAAACATTTTTCATTGCTAATACAAATAGAAACGTTAAATTTTCATCACTTGCATGCTCTTGAATACTAAAGGTATTGCATAACTAATATGCATTCCCGGGTATATTCAAATATAGCCACATTGAATTAGGAGCATTTGGGTTATCTCATGGTATTTGCCAAACACTCCACTAAAACCATTTTGTGCATAAAATGAGTCGAGATAACCGCAACTCCAAATTGTTTTCATATAGGCACACACTAGAATCAAAAACGTTAAAATTTATCTTATTTTTTAACATATTAACTCTTGTCCCTAGGAATAACCATGGTAGCCGCAAGATTCTATGATCACAAAGACACTCTTAACTACATTCCCAAACACCACAAAACCAAAGGACTTACCAAGGAACAAGTAGAAATATTTAGGGGTCTAGAATCAAGGTATTTCCATAAGGGTAGAACCATTCACTCATCCTTCCTTGAAAATACCAATCTTCGTGAAGAACTAGCCGCCATTCAATTCGATTGTCTTCTTGACATCGATGAACCAATTTGTCCTAGGTTTGTGTTAGAATTCTATGCTAGTGTGACCGGATTTAATGATGAAGATGATGAGTTTGTCTTGGTTTAAGAATCAATCAAAATGACTACACCATCACCTTAAGTGAATTTGCTAGAGTACTAGGAATTCCCAACGAGGAACTTGTGTCTACACGGATAAGTGGTCACTCACCGCCCTTGATGCAATCAATGACCGCTCTCTTCCCTACATAACCCGTTTAGCCGATAAGGATGTCATCCGTGAACACCTTTTAACCCAAAAGTGATACAACCCGAGTAACCCGAAGGGAAAAGAGGTGAACCGAGATCCATATGGAATGGAGCTAAATGAACTTAAGCCTGAATTTAAGAAATGGGAGGAGTTACTTAGAGCAACGTCATTAGCACCATAGGGAATAGGGATCACATAAACGCTTGTCTTTGTCACATGCTCTACAACTTGTCCACCCGACAACCATTCAACTTAGACTACTACATAGCTAGGAGAATGATTGATATTCCAACTCAAGGATCGGTTGCTCTTCCATACGGGATGCTTCTCACCCGTCTCTATAGAAACTTCGCTCCAATTCCACCAACCCCCAAAGGGATGCACCTTCACTATGAACTCATCCCTCACATCTTTGTACCTTTGAGTGATGCTCGAGTTGCTAAGACTAAAGGCAAGAGAGCTAAACCTCCAACTCCTTCATCATCATCATCAAATAGCTCAGAGGATGGTCTTCCAAGCTCTCATCTTCCACCTCATGAGTATTACGCATCTCTTTCCGAGATTGAGAATGAATCAGCAGAATTCAAGCAAACTAAGGGAATGTTCAAGTGCCTTGGTAGGATGATGAACAAGATTTACAAGAAATTGGACAAATAAGGGTACTTTAAGGAGTGTTTGGAACAATGCATTATCATTAATGTTTGATACTATTTAGTTGTTTTATTATGTAGGATGATAATATAACTTAAAACAATGGTGTATGCTAACAATCTCATGCAGGGGATAGCACAAGTATGCTATCAAATTTTACCCATTTTCACTATAATGTGAAAATCAATAAGCCTTGCTCAAAATCTATGCTCCACTATGTTTATACCTGTGTTATTTACTTTTCCTAACTAGAAATGTTTAGTATAACATGTTTTAGAAAAATTTCGGGTTTCGAAATTCAGTTTTAAAAACATTACGTCCAAATTTCACACTCCACGGATCCGACGGCACCATAATTTTGGTACCGTCCTTTATGTAATTGGTACGCCATACCATGTAGGCGGACCAGCGGCACCCTTTTGGGTTCCGTCGTGTATGTTTTGTGCCGTGGATCCTCGGGTAATTTTCAATTTCGACTCTTTCGTGATTCCAAATTATCTTCCATCACTTATAAATCAACCTTAACTAGTTTATACTGTTATTAGAACTAGTATTATTCACTAAGGGATATAAGAAATCCATTTCCCACCAAAATTCAAAAATTTGAAAAATCCACCCAAGGAGCCCTTTGGCATAAAGGAAGGAACCAAATTTTTGGTACATTCAAATCCGTGGGTATCTGATATTAGGAAATTCCACTCACTAGAACACATTTATTGCATATCTTTTCTTCTTCACTCCATCTTCTTTGTATGGATTGACTTGGGTGATATGACTAGCATTCAACCCACTTTCAAATCATTAGGAACCTCATCCCTTCAATGGTTCAACATCAAATCAAACCATTTCTCAACAAATTCTTACCTCTATAAATTGAAAGGCTTTACCATGATCATCCTCACACCTTCTTCATTCTCACTACTATCTAGCAAATCAAAACCCAAGTTAAAAATGACTAAATCATCACCAAAACCTTGCAAGAAAACCGCTAGAATGAGCGTAAGGCCTTGTTGTTTTGTCAATCTTAGCTCATCATTCGAATCTTCACCACTCACAATCTCATCTCCCATTAGAGATGATACACACCTTACCTTAGCTACACCTACTTCATCACACATTGTGATCACCACTCCACCACCAATAAAAACACCTACTTCACCTCCACCAGCACCCATCCAAACATCCAAAACACCCTCACCACCTTCACCAAGGTCTCCCCCTCTCACTCCCATGGAGTTATTTTCAACTCCACCAACATCACCAAATCCTTTCCTAGAGGACTTGGAAGACTTGCCTCCTAGGCCAAGTCATCCACCACCATTGCCATCCTTTGGCACCATTGAGCGAATCGCTCATGAATCACCTCGATCATCCATTGACCCAAGCGCCCATTAGGCCAAGACCTCTCCTTTTCCACCCCATTCACAAGGACATTCATGGTCCTTTATATGGGGATCATCCACTTCCATCATCAATGTCCCCTCATATTGAGGACATTCCGGAGAGCATGTGGGATGACAATCCCACTAGAGAGGAGATTCAAGTCGAACTCCACAACCTCCACCAATTCAAAGGCATGGTGGATTCTCACTTAAGTGAGACAATGCAAATGCAAAGTGCTTTGCTTGCATCCATCATGACCACTCCAAACATCCCCAACACCACCAACACATCCACCAGTCCACCACCACAACCTCATGAAACTTTCTACCCTCCAAGGCATGGTTGCTCACTTGTGAGCAAGCGGGTCCAACCGTGGAACGGACCCGGATTATGGTCCATGACTTCCACAGAAATGGGTTCATCCTCAACCACATTCTTGGCGTCTCGCTTTTCCCATCCACCATCACTTTAGGATGGTTTTAGAATAGTCTTTTATTTATTTTTTTTTAGGATAATTTTTTTTCTTGTACTAAAACACATCATTGTGTTCTCTTTTCATGATCTTTATTCATGAAAAAATTTAACTAATGAATGTTGTTTTATATTTGTTGGTGTCATTACATAGTGCTTGGAAATGCTTGTGAATGATCATTATTACTAACATTTTTTTTAGCTTTATTTTCACAATCCATGTATCTTCCCATTAAAGCACCCAATTTAGGGGGAGCTTTGAACAAGGGGAGATAATAGCTCGGGCTCATTACATTCCGCATAGCCTCTTCTTTTTGTTGAGACAAGGGGAGAAAAATATAGAACTTGGAAATTATTTATATTTGACTTTAGAAAAGTCAAACGCATACTTTGACTTTAGAAAAGTCAACATCATGCATCAACTAGTGAATTCTTTGACTTTCATAAAAAGTCAAATTTCATACACCTGCATTATCATTTTCTTTTCAAGCTCTAAAACTAATATTTTTATAACTCTTGTACAAACTTTGTTTCTTTTATAAAAATAAAATTTATATTTGTCCTCAACAAAAAAGATTGTTAATACAAATATCGTCATTAAACGTTATTTATATTTTTGATCTTTGCCTAAGTTTTGTTAAAGACAAAAGTAAATTTAATTTATAAAAGCTTAAAGCTTGTCAAGTTTATTAGATATTAAAACAAGCTTTCTTAAAACAATATATTCATCATTCAAGCATTTACATTTATTATTAGTAACATCTTGATATGACTCTAATCATTATGTATGATAATAGTTTGTAGAATGTGTTAGGTTCTTAAAACCAAACACTACTTAAGCATTTGCATATTTCTATTAATAGTAATACAACATTTGACATCATGTATTACATCATGGAGATCATTGGAAGATTCCATTAGATATTTTGTGAAGATTTGTACTCTTCATATCTTGCACAATCTTACTTAGATAGAGTTGACTTTAGACAAGATGTGATATCTTGACTGTCGGTGCGGTACAATTTGGTACACGGGAACCCTTTTAGGGTCCGGCGGTCACAGCCTGCCCCAATTTGGCTATAAATAACAATGCCAAGCCAAGTAGTTTCTTATCCCTTTCTAACATACTCTCATACATATCTTCTCTCTAACCCTTCTAACTCGGTTTCATATCATATTAGTGATCTCTTTTGTAGCAAAGAAGATCAAGTCATATTCAAGCTTCAACGAGAAGTTGGAAGTCTTGTTTGTTTAGTGTTGTATGATCTAGTGTTGATTCATACTTCATTGTTGTATCAAACCATCATAATCTTGTGAGTGTGAGTGGTTAGTATTTTAGTCCTCAAAATACATTGTGTGTGGGAGTAGTTGTACCCTTGGAAAGAACTCGACATCTAGCTTAGTGTCAAAATAGTGTGTGAAGTGTAAAGGTTTTCTCCGCCGGTGAAAGGAGCTTGTTGACTAGTGAAGTTAAACACTCGAGTGTGAGACTCGGGGAGTGGAGTAGGGCAAGGAAAAAGAGTCCTTGTAGGCCGAACCACTATAAACAACTTGTTGTGGTTTGATCATTTCTTTCCTTATTTACTCATTACATATTGCTTGCATATTTCATTAACATACTCAAGATCAATATCTATTGATCTTTCAATAAGTTTCAAAACAAAGTTTTTAATCGGTAAACTATTCAACCCCCCTTCTAGTTTTCTACACTGTGGATCAATGGGGATCTGAAAATAACCCGAGAAACCAATACTAATTTGATGAGAAGATATACATTTGGGTATATTTCATTTTTCTTTGTTTCAACCATCTTCTTGCATAGATCTTTAACATCTTTCAAGGTAGCAAACTCTTTATCTCCATTACATCCCTATACTCTAAGGTTCTAATTCAAATTGAATCATAAGGTGTTGGAAACTCTTCCGATAAAGTAGCCAATTCTATTAGATCATCGACTTTAAATGCTAAGGACTTACGGCACAAAGAAATACAATCATTAGTAGTCTCGTGTTACACTCGTTAAAACGGTGATTGCTGAGTTGCATATAAATAGTGAGTAAAATCAAGTATACGTTACAAACAGCGCAAAATAGTCAAAATCATATTGTTAGTGGTTAATTTGTTAAGTGTAAACTAGTCAAACAAATGCATCAACTATATTATAGTGGAAATTGCTAACCTTTAAACCAATGCGATGACTTATTCCATCAAAATATGCACCATTCATATCAATAAGTTCACAATCATATTTTTCAGAAAGCAAAGTAACCTTTTGTATAAGAGGTTCCCATCCTCCATTCCTCATGTATTGTAATCTTTCTTTAGAAGTCCTCACTTGATGCATTGCATTAACAATTTGTTGGTCTTTCTTTTGTAGTGTTTTATTTAAACTATCTGTTTCCCCTAAGATGTCAACCATCAAGTGTAAACAAAACACAAAATCAAATGTTTTAATTTTTCTTAAGACACGAAGTGCTTCAGCTCTATTGTCTTGATCCTATATCCACGCAAGGTCTTGAAGTACTTCACTGATTGAAGAATATATTTTCTTGATATTTAATAATGAACCCTAATCAGAGCCCCATCTCGTACCACATGGCCTTTTTACACCATATTCTTGATTCATCCCTTTACCGCTTTCAATGTCACCTAAACAAACAATAGTACAATAGTATTATTTGATTAGCTCAAGTACATAATTTCTATAATACAAAATAGAAAGAAAAAAAATCAACCCCTATAATTAAATTGTATATAGTTGAAACAAACCTTGTGCCAATGATGCTACAATGTTGGTTGCTTGTTTCTCCCTTAGTTTATCCCTTCATGAAAACATAGGAAGATCAATAAGATGTCAATTGAGTGATCAATATAATTTTACAAGTTACTGACAAATACAAGTGCTAATTGTAAATGATGAGCAAAACAATGAACAAAGTATGTGGATGGTGCATCGTTTTGAATTAAGGTCCTTAAGCCATTGAATGCACCACTCATGTTACTAGTTCCATCATAACCTTGTCCTCGGATTCTAGTATGACTCAACTTCAACTTCCCTAGCATTTCACAAACATAATTCTTAGTGCCAAGCCCGAAGTATCCTCAACCTTCTTAACACCAACAAGCCTTTCCACAACTTCCCCTTCTCTATTTACGAACCGTAAAACCAATGCCATTTGCTCTTTACAAGACACATCACGTGACTCGTCTACTAAAATTTCAAACAAATCATCTCCAAGCTCTACTTTAATGGCATTGACTATTTCATCCGCACAAGCGGTTGCAATATCTTTTTTGGATACTACCACATGTCATTTGCATTTTGGTTTCTTTTCAATCACCTACGCCACGCTAGATCACTGATTGCAACCATCTTAAAAGTTCAAGAAAGTTACCTTTGTTATGTGACTCTTAGTTTCATCATGACCACGAAAGATAATGCTGGTAGAATCTAACAACATCAATTGAACAACATAAACGGATATAGTATTCTTTTTTCTAATGAAGTTTGATTATCAAAGGCAGTTGTGATGGATTGTTTTTGGTTCATCAAGCTTTGACATTTTTCTAATGCAAGAATGTGTGGCTTTCCTTCATTGTGTTCAGCTAGCCCCGTTTTCCTATTCTAAGCTCTAAATCCACCTTTTACAAAACTATCCAACCCCCCTTGATTCTTTATCTCGGATTTGAATAGATAACAACATAAGCAAAAAGCAGCTTCGTCTTATATACTATATTCCAACCAATATTTATAATCAAAGAAACCATGAAGCAACAAATCAACGAGGTTTGCCTTCGATATCCCTAACTTTGAAATTATGAGTTTTAGGTTGGAAAGGCCCATAATTCAAATATGCTCGTCTAATCTCATCTCTTTGATTTACATGGTACTCATCTATACTTTTTCGATCTTTCGGATCAACAGGTAGATCTTTTAAATCAATTCTCATATACTTTCTTTGCTCCGTATCTCCATCTTTAGAGATTGAACTAGATGCTCCTTTTTTGATTAAAAACTTCAACATTTTAACTTAAACAAATACCAAAATTCAATCTTTTAATCGGTAATCATATGATACATAACATCTTAACTTAAAGATTAATTAAAGTCCTAAACAACAAACCTTAATACTATCTAGTAGTTAATAGGTAATAGTACAATTACTACATTTAATCTCATATACTAGAAATAATAAATAAACTAAATAGCAAATAACTTACAATTGATTTGTGGTGCAATCTATGAATCGATCAAGTATCCTTAGCGTCTCTTCGTTGCTCCACAGTCCACACGATCACAGCCAATAATTATAATAGACTATTTGACTTTGCATGCTCTTTTGTTTAAGTTAATTATTAATAAATAAATGGGCTAATTATTTTGGGTTATTTGATATTTGGGCTAAGAATATTTTATACTAAAAGTAAAGTATTTTTCAAAAAATTTATAAGGTAATTCCCAAATAATTTCTAAGGTGGTTCCTAATTTTTTTTTAACATCGCTTCTAAAAGATTTCATCGTCCAAGGTGGTTTCAAGGTACCCACCACCGGTCCTCTCTGGTTTTACCAAGAAGAGCTGTGTCCATTTCCATTTCTCTTAGTTTATTTCCCTCAACCAAACATACCCTAGTTTATTTCCCTCAACCAAACATACCCTTATAGATACTAGTGCCACTTTTACTACTCTAATTGTAAATTACTATGTACTACGAGTATAAATCTAGGGTGCGTTTGGTTGGTAGGTGTAGGCCTAATGGTTTGGCATGATGGTAAAAATAGTTTGTTTGGTATCTATTGGTGGGACCCATAATTAGGATTTAATACCAAATATCCTGCGTACATAATCCCCACTCATTTGATGTGGATTTAATGAATACTACCAGCTTTTGAATATTGTATTTGCTTTTATTTAAAACATGTGGATCTAATTTAGTCTCTACCTTTTTATTTATTTTTTGTTTACGTTATATATTAATTTCAAATTTTATTACAATATTATATTATATGTTTTATCCCTCCAAATCCAAACCCAAATCCTAAATTAAATCCAAATCCAAATCATAATCCTAAACCCATCTACAAACTAAACAGGCTCCTAATAGACCATTTGAAACGACGCCGTCCCACCCCATTTTTTTTCTTGAGTTATGTTCGGCTTTTCCATTTTAGGGCTCCTGACTAGGCAACACTCACCACAAACCCAATAACAAACACACATATTCTACATAAATCTACCACATTCAACAAACACACATATGTTACACAAATCTAACACATTTCAAATGATTCTACCCATGACATCAGGTAACACATATCGTAATATTTTGGCCCTTGATTTATGGGTTGTTACGCATTTTGTTGTTATATGCTTAATGGACGGAACGTGCCAAGCACGTGAGGCTCGCTTACAACCAAACAAAGAACATATGAATTTTCCTCCTTTATCATTTCCTTTAAATAGTTGTAATCTTTCTTTAACATTTCTTAACTTGGATGTACTCTCTTTCCAACATCACCAATAATCCAATAACAAACCCATTTTACATTTCACTCCAATTTGCATTCTTATCATTGTAATTCAGTGTTGTGTTGTGATTAATCTCCAATCTCATTAGGATTCAAATTAAGCATGTAACAAATGGTATTAGAGCCATATATTGAGACCTTATTCACAATTAATAGCTGGAATTTGTTAGAGGTAGTTAAAACAATTTTCTTCCAATTCTGGCTACCGGCTTTGATCATTGATTGTCCACCATATAGACATAAACTCCGGTCACTCTAGACCATTCATCCAATCCAATATACGTTTATTCATCATAATCGATCCGTTTCCCAATCAAAAACACGTTAGTTAGGATGTGCATGGTGGAATACTCGGTTCTAATGTAGCTACGGTTTTCTTCGATTGGATTTGTTAGTTTGTTGGTGCGTGTGTAACAAGAAATTTGGGGAAACAACCAATAATGGAACCACATGTAGATGATAAGCAGCCTCAGGCGGGTTATACTGTTAACACCTCTGGCTTCATTGGAAGAAGAATGCTCAATTTGACTAATTGTTCTGCGATTTGATGAGCCAATATCAAGTGATGACTACTGATATGAATAGGATGAATGGTGAGGTCAGTAGATTCGATGGGATTGGGAAGATGGAATTTCCCAATTCTATGGGATGATGTGAAAGTTGGATGTATAGAATCAAACAGTTCTTTGCAATCAATGGGGTGAGTGAAGAAGACAGGTTAAAATAGTCTCAATTCACTATGGGAACTTTGGCTTTTAGCTTTGCAGTTATTAGGATACATGGAAATAATGTTGCTTGCCGGTGTATGAAGAGAATGTTCTTAAGAGATTTGGTTAGGCTAATGAGGATCCCTTGGCTGAACTTAAGAATTTGAGGTATAAAACTACTATAAGAGAATGATTTGAGCTCTTTAACCCGTTGAACATAACAGAAAGATCAGTCAATTAGCAAGTATATAGCGGGTCTCCCTACTGCTTAGAAGATGAATGTGAGGATGTTTCAAACCAAGAACACTTGCAGATGCCTTTAGTTTGTCTAATCTGCAGAAATTTTGCTGGCTCTTGCCAAACAAAGGTATACCACTCAAATTTACCTACTCCTAAACACGTTAATACTTTTGTGAATAGACTCATGATTATCACGCTGGCTTTACTACACACTAGCTTTACCTCCACCTATCAATCAAAAACCGTGGTTAGGAATAATTAAGTAAGTGAATTGAGGCCAAGGAAACAATTAAGTTAGAAAGAATTTGATGAAAAAAAGGCAAAAGGTTTTTGTTTTTACTGTGATAAAAGATACTTTCCTTGTCATAAATGTGAGGGTCAAATGTTTACTTTGGAAGTGAAGGGACTAGAGGAGGAGGAGGTATAGGAGTGTTTGGAAGAAGGGGAAGAACATGAATTAATTCAATTTAGTGAAGACACACCTCATATATCTCTTAATGCACTATCTATTATCCCTACACACAACACTGTGAGGCTTAAAGGGCATGTGACCAATTCTTTACCTATTGATGGATTCGGGAAGTACACACAACTTTTTGGATTATCAAACACCAAAAGGCTTGGATGTAACATGGAAAAACCTATCCCCTTCAAATATCATTAATTTGGAGGTACTAAAATGGTGAGCCAGTATATGGTTAAGGGTTTTCAATGGAAAGTAAATGGTGTTTTGTTTCAAGCTGATGTCATGTTACTACCTTTATGAGGTTGTGACTTGATTCTTGGAATTCAGTGGTTATCCACCTTGGGAACCATTTTGTAGATTTTTAAAGAGCTAAGAATGCAGTTTGTTTACAAAGGGTAGAAGGTGTTACTAAGAGGTACAACATAGTATGGGATTGCTTGGTTAAATGGGAAAGATTTTGCTAGAGCAGTGGTACCAAACAGGTGTGCTAAATTGTCTGCTATGTGTTGTTTTGGATCATCTGCTACACTAAATTTGATGCAGCGCACTAGTGAAAGTCTACCAAATGAGGCGGAATTACGAGGTAACACGACTTTGCGGATGTTTTGAGATACCCGAGTTACCACATAGGTTTGACCAAAATCCCTTTAAGACTACGTGATTAAGTGTGAATGTCGGACCTTACTGGTATCCACAGCTTTCAAGAAGATACAATAAAAGATTATGATTAAAGATTATTGGACAGGGGTATGAGACCAAAAATATCACTCCTATGGGTGTTAGTCAAGAAGGATGGGTCATGGAGGATGTGCATTGACTATAACCACCGACAAAGCATTTATTGGACAAATTTCCTATTCTTGTGTTGAGGACTAAGCTCATAGATGAGTTGCAAGGAGCTCGGTATTCTCTCTAAACTAGACCTTAGATCAATTATCATCAAAAGTGCATGGCTGGGATGTGTATAAGACTGCCTTTAAATCTTATAAAGGACACTATGAATTTGTGGTCATGTCTTTTAGCTTAACCAATGCCCCATCCACCTTCCAAGCTTTAATGAACTATGTGTTTAAACCCTTTTTGAGAATTTTACCCTGGTATTTTTTTTATGAAATTCTAGTGTATAGTCCTTCCATGTTAGAGCATCTTGATCATTTGAAATTGGTTCTGCAAGTCATGAGGGATAACACACTGTTTGCAAGCAAAGCAAATGTGTGTTTGGAACAACAAAAATTGAGTATTTGGGGCATGCAATTTCTAGTAAAGGATTATCCACAAACTCGGGTAAGATTCAAGCAATGAAAGAATGGCCTGTACCTACTAATTTGAAGCAGTTGAGAGGATTTTTGGGCTTAACTGGGTATTATAGAAGGTTCATAAAAGACTATGCTAGCATCAGTCAACCTCTTACTTCACTTTTAAAAAAGAATGCTTTTAAATGGACACTCAAAAATTCAAGAAGCTTTTGAAATTCTTTTTGAGCAATACATTAATCATGTCTTAGCTTTGCCAAATTTTAATGAATAGTTCATTATTGAAACTGATGCTTCTGGTTTTGGTATTGGAGTTGTTCTACAACAGAGGGGTCATCCTATAGCCTACTTGAGCAAAACCTTGGCACCCAAACACCAAACTTTATCCACTTATGAGAAAGAGTTACTTGCTATGGTTTTGGCATTGCAAAAGTGGAGAGGTTATTTACTGGACATACATTTTAAAATCGCGACCATTTCGGTTTTAAGTATGTTTTAGATCAAAGATTACTACTCCTTTGATCTAATGCCAAAGTTACTTGGTTTTGACTATGAAGGTAGGGGTAAAGAGCCTTGAATGCTTTATCCAGGTTGAGAGACAAGACTTTATTTACCTTGACATTTACGGTGTTACAAATGAGCTTATGACTGCAGTGTGGCTACTTGGTCTAGTGATCTAGTTCTCAAGAAGGTAGTGGATGAACCGGAAGCAAGAACACTCGGTAATAATGAGCATTGGGAAGAACAAGTGGGGTGGTAGGGAAAAGAGATCTAAGAACAAAGTTGGTTTCTCACTTTGCGGAACAATCTGGTCAGGTGGTGCAGAGTGCAGGCAACCACTAAAAGAATCACCACTTATTTCTATTGGAAGGGGTTAAGGTAGATGGTTAAGCAATGGGTAAGAAATTGTGACATTTGTCAAAGGAATATGGTTGATCTCTCTACTTATCCAGGCTTATTACAACCTTTGAAGGTTCTAGACAAGATTTGGGAAGACATTTCAATGGATTTCATAGAGTCACTACCTATGTCACATGGAAAAAGTGCCTTATTGGTGGTTGTGGATAGACTCTCCAAATATGCTCATTTCCTCCCAATTACTCACCCCTATACAGCTTCTCAAGTATCTCAACTGTTTCTTGACAATGTCTACAAACTTCCTAGCTTACCAAATTCCATAGTGAGTGACATGGACAAGATTTTTATGAGTCAGTTTTGGCAATCATTGTTTAAGGTGTTACAGGTGCAATTGAAGATGCCATCTGCTTATCATCCACAAAGTGATGGTCAGATAGAAATAGTCAACAAGTGCTTAGAGACTTATCTCAGATGTATGATAGGTGAATCTCCAAAAGACTTGGTTAAGTGGATTTCATTGGCTGAATAATGGTACAATACCAATTTTCATAGTGCCATCAATACTACTCCATATGAAGATGTGTATTGTCGCCATCCCATACCCTTTATAGCAGAGATATAGTCTATTGTCTCACCATTGGAATGGGGGTTTTGAGAAGAGAAAAGTTCAATGTTAAGTTCAATCTAAAAAAGGCACGAGGCAGAATGAAAGTGTAGGCAGATAAGCATAGAGCAGATAGAGAATTTGAAGTAGGAGCTTGGGTTTATATGAAGTTGTAGCCTTATGGAAAGTTAACTGTGAGACAGGGGAAGCAAAACAGGCTTTCTTCCAAGTTTTTTGGGCCATTTCAGGTTATACAAAGAAATGGAAAGGTAGCTTATAAACTCCAACTACCAAACAGTGCTAAAGTACATCCAGTCTTCCATGTATCCTAGTTGAAACCATGTTTTTATGAGTCTACTTCCATTGGATATTTCCCTCAATGTAATGATGAAGGATTGATAGCTGCTACACCTTTAAAGTTGCTAGATAGGAAAATGGTCAAATAAAACAACATGGGTGGTGTTTGGTCTTATCCAGTGGTCAAATGGTACTGTTAAAGATGCTACATGGGAGAATTTGACTGACACAGTAGTACATATGTTTCCATAGTTTGTGCTTGATCCTTGAGGTCAAGGTTAATTTGAAGAAAGGTGGATTGTTATATGCTCTGATGTGGAACCGCGTGCCAAGCATTGTGGACTCGCTTACAACCAAAGCGGCCTAAAAGAACATAACTGAATTTCCCTTCTTTATCATTTCCTTCAAATAGTTTTAATATTTCATTATAACATTTCTTAGCTTGGATGTACTCTCTCTTTCTAGTTTGTAACAACTTCAATTATCCAATAACAAACCCATTTTACATTTCACTCCAATTTGCATTCTTATCATTGTAAATTCAGTGTTGTATTGTGATTAATCTCCAATCTCATTAGGATTCAGATTAAGCATGTAACATTTGTGTATCGATTTCTTTACCGTTTATGGATTTTGGTGGCGAGTTCTTCCATCCGTTTGCTCCTAATATGGTGATATGGTAAGTTTGTTTCAACTTTCAGTTAGTAATTATAGATTCTGAATATTGCTATGTTGATTCTACTTTTATGGTTTAGACTCGCCTGATTTAGGGATTACTTAATTGGGTTAGTTTCAAACCTAACGCAGTAAAAAAAATTTAACTTTTTTGTTTTCCTTTTGAGTAATTTAGATTTGGTTGTCGGTTGCGGGAGATATGTATAAGGATGATTTGGTGGTGACACTGCATGTTGTTTCTTTTTAGCGGAAAATGAAACCGACAAGATAATGGGAAAACAAAATGGCGTTGAAAATCTGATGGTAACCTGGCAGGGCAATGACCAGACAACATAGTTTAAAAGGTGACTATGCAACTGAATCAATTCTTTACGTTGAGGAATTCGAGTATTTTTGGCGGTCCCCATTCACTACTCTCACATTTGGATTTCTATCAGACTTAAGAATTGTTACCTTAATTGGATAAAGTGGTTCTGCAATCCTTGTAACACTTTATCCTCCACTTTGTAACTATGTTTTTCTAGCTCCTTGCTATTTTTTTTAATCAAAATCGCTGTTCAAAAAAAATGGTGGTATATTCTGCTTACATTGTTTTTTAAGTTTATGTGTTTTGTAAGCGTAGTTTAGTGAGCACTGTATCTTGGTAGGGCAACCACATCCATAATGTGGTTGCAGCCATGGCGGGTGTTTGATTTCGCTTCCATATTCACAGATCTGAGAGTGTGTTACCCGTTGTTATGGGTAGAATCATCTGGAACATGTTAGATTTATGTAAGATATGTGGTTGTTTAAGATGTGGTAGATTGTGTGAATATATATATGTATTTGGAATCTGGGCCAGGTACAGCCTGGAGTGCGGCAAGAAAAAATGGAAAATTCGGACCACAATACAACGTCGGATCAAATGGTCTATTAGAGTTTATAGTAATTAGCGAAGATAATGGGCCGTGATGATTGGTATACAACTCAAATTGTTTTGAGGCTAGAGATTTGTCGTATCTTCTTAGTACGTTTACACTAATGCAACCATGGCGGTTGTTTCGACTTTGTGAACTCGGTTATTCATGGATTATATAAGTAAAGTTGTTTTTTTATGAAAGTTTTTATGGCTGTGATGATTTTCGGAATTTCGGCAAGATGTTCCAATCCTAACATGGTGGGGCAATGACCGGATGGCATAGCATATATGCCTACTATGCAACCGGATTTCTTTGTAGCCGTAATGGTATTCGGATACTTCTATGACCTGACCACCATATATAGATCTGAGCGTAATCTTTTATTGTCACCACGTTTCAGGAAAACAGGTGCGACGGTAACATCTTTAGGCTTGGAATTCTATTTTCTATTGCATTGTTGTTGTGTAGCGTTGTTTCGTGTGCTTTTATGTCGCCTTATGTCACATCTATTTGTAAACTCGATATATATGAAATATGATATAAATATATAAATATTTTCATAATTTATGCCGCCTTATGCACGCTTAGCATAAAAAGCTTTGCCTTGTATGAAAAGCGTAGAAACGTCAAGAAGTCATGCCACGCCTTGCGCTATATATAACCTTGGATAATATGGAGATTATTCATCACAAAACTTGAGACTATCCGCGAAATAAGGTGCAACTTGTTAGGAATTAGAAAATTCCATAGTGAAGAGTCGGTCACCCCAAATGTCATCTAGCTTAATTTAGCTCGTAGACTTGTCGTTAGTCACGTTATTTAGTAGTTTATTTATTAGTTTGTAGCGTAGTATAGCTTAGTGCAACAAGGTGGAGGAAGGACGGTCTTTACCCTTGTATACGATCCACGGGCCGATAGGATTCGTATTTCTTGTAACTATAAATACCCCTTCCATCCATGGAAGGGGTGGTGCTTCTCATTCAATCTAATATTCCATACTTTTTGTAAACCTCTAGCAAGAACACCCTCTCTCTCTACTAACTCTCTAACTATGGCAAACATGTATATTTGATCATCCAGACCAGATCAATAACCAATAAATTTTGGATCCTAACAATTGGTACCCGGCCAGGTTTTATTGTTTTGATGATTTCATATATTATTTTCATGGTTGATCTATGAGGCTAGTTTGGTTTGTTGTTAATACATGTTTTAAAATGGTTTTGTTCTATTTTAATGGTTGAGAATGGTTGTCTTTGGGTAGCAGTTTATCATGTCTTGGTATTCTTCTTTTGGTCTATGGTCTAATAACTGATTCTATCATGTGTCCAGTACATTTTTGTTTTTGTCCAGGTAGCCTATATGTACACTTTGTCCAAATATGCTTTGTCCAACATGAATATCGGTCATTTTTTGGTCATAATGGGTCAAATGGTGCATCTTTTATGCAATTTTTAGGAAGTAAATATGAAGTTGGCGGAAAGTAGTCGGAGAAAAACTCATCGGACAAAGTTTATTTTCATCTGCGAGGTTGTACTATATATGCTAGCGACTTGTTACAATCACTAGTGGCGACTTGTCTTTACAAGTCGTCTAGATCGTTAGCATGTAGTACTTGATTATGCTAGCGAGTTGTTTACACACTCTCGTAGCGACTTATTAGCGACTCTTATAAAAAGGTGTTAGCGACGGTAAATGCGTGGCAGAGTTATGCATCTAAATATGCTAGCGACTAGTCTTTACTAGTTAGCGACTTGTGTGTTTTGGAAAGGGTTAGCGACTTGTGACTCTAAAGACTAGCGCTGCAGAAGGATGAAGAAGAAGACTCATTAAAGCTGACTACAAGACCACAACATACCAACATACCAAAAAGCGATTCATGAACCTCAGTTTCATCATAACATCATCAGTCCAACATCATTTAAATAGATAAAGACCATATCAAAACATCAACTTAGTATTATTCCATACTAAGAATTCGAATCATATCCAACTCTCATTCATATCAATGACTCGAAACTTCAAAATGATAATCGATCTCAGTCTCACTTTTGTTTGTGTATGGTTCTCATAACACTTAGACCATGCAAGATCTATTCACAAATGAAGTTTACATCACAGATCAAGTAACAAGACTCAAGCGAAAAATTAAATGTTTATCTGAAAGCTCAAATGAGTGATCTTTTGAAGATCTTTGTTGAACTTGTTTCTTCATAGATAAATTTTTTGTAGAAAATAACTTCATGGTAATGTTCGAAGAGTAAAGAAAGATCAAAACCATTCGGGTTTCATCTATTCTCTTGTTTCGTTTGTAAAGAAAAAAACTTGAACAAATTTTGAAAGACCTCCAATATTACCTACCTGGTATATGTCCTTGTAGCCATGTCCTACACTCGTACCATCCCTGTGGCCACGTTATTAGCTCAAGCCATCCCTGTGGCAACAAAACATCAAACCATCCCTGTGGTGATGTGCGCTTGAGTAATTAATTCATGCGTTTGTTTTTAGAAGCATAAAAAGGGGTCTAATGGTTTTTTGTTGATTGGAACGTTACTAAGCTAAATATAGCAGGGGATGAGAGGATTTCTTTTGATTAAGGTTTGGAAGCGATTACTTTGTGAAAGTTACATAATTATTTGTGGGGGGCGTTAATATTGTGAGTGTTATTAGGGTAAGATGTGTGCTTATATGTGTTTTATAGTCCTCATATTTAGGGCAGTTCCATGACTGGATCGTTGGGATATCTTTTTACGGTTATGGAGCTTATGATGTGTTATCTTATGATGGACGCAGAAATAGCATGATTGATTCGTTTTAGGTGCATTTACGTATATGAAGTCAAAGGATACATCCTAACTTGAGTTTGTTATGGCGAAGATAAAGTGTTAAATATTTAGAAATGGTGGAGTGAAGTTATTTTGTGTGGGTTGAAATTTTGATTGGATTGAATATATTGAAGTATTTTGGATTGAGGCTCATTTGCCCAATCACTATAATGGAATGAAATTATGTTAACGGATAATTAACGAGGTAGGGTTTTACGTTCCCGCACATGGTGACATGGAATGGCGTTTACGTTTATTACTTTCTTGCAAAAATAATGGATGTTAAACTTTGCTATCAAACTTTTGGGTTACATAATATGATTCGGTATTAATACTAGCGGTTCGCGGTTTTATGACTTGGATTGTTAATACATCTGGCGTTGTATGCAAATGAAGTGGACCGTATAATCTTATCTCATTCTTAAATCGTTTGTGTGTTTAGTGTAATGAATTACGATGGGCTTCTCTTACTTGGATTGTATTTATAATATTTGATCCTTGAGTTTTGATGATATGAGGTTTATGAGATTTGGACTTTATAAGATCTATTAAAGTATTTGTGATATGTTTTTGGTTGATTCAAGATTTAAAGATAGAAGTTGTTAGAATATCGGTTTGATACTAGTTTATATATTCTCAAGGAGATTATGTCACAGCTTGAATTGATATTTGAACATGGTTGACTGAGTTGTTTGTATGGTATCTCTTATTTGAATTTGAGTAAGTTTTTTCGGCACGTTTACTTATTTCGTCTTCTTTCTTTCTACCCTTCTTGAAGATGACTTGTTTGGGCATTTACAAAGTGTGATAAAGACTTGGCTATTTAGTTACGGGTGTGATTCTTTCTCGCTTAACCCATAACGTAACTATCACTTCGATTCATCTAACGCAATTGAGGATCGTCAAGAGGTTCGTACATTGGATACACCGTTCTTCTTCACAAGGATTAGTACAAGTTTAAGTAACTAATTTGTGGAATTCTACTTCATGATCAAGTTTGGTATATCGGGTTTACTTCACCATGTGGTCACTACAATGGCCGTGAATGCGTGAATGATGTGGTTACCAAAGTGTTGTTTGGATGGTTGATGATGTTGGACAATGAACGGTGATGAACCATTGCATGTTCCCCAAAGCGGATATTCACATAAACCAAAGTTGTCATTACACATTCAAGTGACATTGTTACGGTTTATGTCTTGATTTTGTAATCCACGAAAAGAACCTATTTCTCGGTTTAAATCGGAGACTTGTAAAATCCGTGACAATGGAAACATCCGGTAATAGTAAGTGCATTTCGGATCCATCTACGGTTGTTCTTGGTTTTGTAAAATCCGTGAAAGAAACTATTTCTCGGTTTAAACTATAAATTTAGTAAATCCACGTGATGATGGAGCCATCTGGAGAAAGGGAAAGTGTAATTCTCGGATCTTTTGATCTTTGGTGCTACGATTTACGCCGAAGAAGGGATAAAAGGGTGTACTTCATGAGATTGGATGTGTGTTTGGATGACCGTCATGGTAGTTTGGTTATTACATGGTTTTCTGAGGGTTACGTGCTCTTAACCATGGTCGGGATGAAACCATTATCAAAGTTCGTTTAAATGTCAAAGAAGGCTAGATTTGAGATTTTAAAAGAAGATTGAAATTTTAATTATATTTATTTGAGGTTGAAGTGACATCCGGGCTTTGTGCTTGTATCATAAAGGTATCAGGGATGGTTGGATGAAGATTCTTCATGATCCTTGTTCGAGCTTATTATTAAAAATGAAGACTTGATGGTGTATTGTTGTGTCTTTACTTTTTCTTTACCGGGGAATTAGGCTCTTACAAAATAACTATCACTTTAAGGAGTTACATTGTAGTGCTCATGTCACATTCATTGTGGACTTTCAAGAGGTAATGTCGTCTTATACTTGATGGTTGGTTGGTTGAAGAGTATAGAGTACATAGAGATTACTTAGAGATGCTAATGGAAATGGCAAGCTCTTTATTTCATATGTGCAATTTAAGTCACCAGGTTCGAGGTAGTTTACTTCGGAGGAGTCAAATTCATCATATGGGTTTTCTCCGCCGAATTTTGTCACGACAAAGAGCCTCTTGAATGATAATGGGGTTGATTACATGTTTAGCGAAGTTGAAAAGAGAGAGAGATTATGGCTGATATGAACATGGTTCATGCCTGCATACTCTAAAGAAAAAAAATAATATACGTTTGAAGTCGCATTATCAAAATAACTTCGGCGTATGAACACGCGAGTTCATGCCTCGTTCTCAAAAGAAAGAATTATGCGATGTCGATGCGCTTTATCTTCGAAGAAGAATCTTCTAATTAATGACCATTCTCATCAACATGCTTCATGCTTTTTTCCGTAACCGGTCAATAAAGTGAGCTACCATTGATTGTTTTTCATATTCCACTTGCTCAATATAATGAAGATGGCGACATCACGTGCTAATTTTGAGGGGAAGTGTGAATAGAATACTTCGGATGATTTCCATAACTGAGTCAAAAGAGCATCATCAAACATGCAATTCTTGAGGGAAGAAAAGTGTGAATTTTTGCATTGTTGATTGTTATTTGAGAATATAATGGTCATCTCCCAGCTCTAAAGCCTACTAAAGCGAGCCTTCTTCATCGGGTCATCTTCATGGAGTTTTCTCTTACGAGCGTTGGTTGACATCTTCACTTCGGATTGATGAGTTTTGAATAAGTCACGTCGGTTAATGCTTCGCATTATACATCAACATGATGATTCGAACAATCTCTGTTCTTGTTTTGATGTGATTGGTAGTTTAGTGTTACCATCTTGTGTAAGTTGAATTGCGGATTTAGTTGAATTTCTGCCAGTGAACATCTTTATTTCTTGTTTGATTGGGAGGGATTTTAGTTAAGGGGATTTGCAAGATGTAAGTTAATTGGGATGCTTTTTGGTAGGATGCTTTTTGGTGTGAGTTGAAGATGTTAATTATCTATTCCAACGCACAATCTTGAAGAAGGTCGATTCTCTGATGTTGTTCTACATTTTACTGCTACATGTTAGAAGACTAAAGGCGAGTTGCATTTACGATCTAAAGGCACTAACATCCAGGCTGGCTCGCAGATTAGGTTTGGGGAGTCACTAATTGGGAGAGTGTTATAAGTGATTCGATCCCCAATTAGACTTGCTCATGTTACTAGCGGTGACTCCTGAGGCGTTGTTATTGACTAATTTCACGTATTAGACATTTGAGCCAAGTTGAGGTTACTTGAGGGGTTAATCATTTATCACTTATTTGAGATTGAAGTTGACTTTCACAAAAGCGTGTTCTTATTTGATAACTTGCTCGGGCTTAAGAATTTGAGTTGAAGACTTGGTTTATCTAGGTACCATTTGTCGAGGTGGATGGTTGAAGACACAGTTAACTATCACTATTAGGGTTGCTTTGTTTGACTCGATTACCGCATATGGCGGTGTGGATAATGTAAGAAGGTGTTAATGTCTCATACTTTGTTTGGGTAGTGAGTGCCAGAGATTTGCTTGAGCTTAAATTCTCTACAGTTCTTCCATCATTAGGTGCAAGCTTAAGATACAAATGTGGGGAAGTTGACTTGGTTTCAAGTAGGGTATATCGGTTTTTCTTCATCGGTGGTCACTTCAAATGTCCTACCGGGGTTGATAAAATAGTAAGAGAGTCTTGACAAGTTGATTCTCACAAGAGTTCAAGTGTTCTTCTCATAATGATTTCAAGTATTTGGGCTTATATTTATTCTTTGATTGAGTATCAAACCCGAGAAAGGCGAGGAGACAGCATCTAAACACAAAGCGGTACTTGATGAACTTAAACAAATTCAAAAGTAGAATGCTCAGAGAAGAAATATGTTATACTACTTGAGAAAACAAGGGTTTAACTTCATGGCGAGTAAACTTGATGGACTTAATACTTCTAAGTGATTGAAGTTATCCCAGGAAAACAAATGTCTCCGCTAGTAACTTGAGAAACTTCAAGATTTCTCATCAAAGTGTTTAGTTTTATTCCAACTATGTGGGGAAGAGATGGAAGAGGTTTTGAGAGAATGAAAGAGGTACACAAATGTGTGATGATTTTGATGTTATCCAATCATTAGGGGAGAGATTGTGTGTACATTGGGGATGCTTCATTTGTTTTCTGAGGAGCTTATTGTTGATTGGGAAGGTATAATCATTAAGGTGTTGACATCAGAGTTGTCACTTGAGAGATAAATGATTGGCTTTTAACGCTTCAATGATTATCGATTCTTCTTTGGGCATTGAGGTTCTTGAGCCATTACTTTCTTGGGGGTAGAAAAGTAAATCTGGGGTTATCTCTTTAAGCTGTGTACTTAATCGCTACTTGAAATTGCATTTTCAGTTCTTTGTCTTGAATTTATGTGATTAGTTATGAGCTCTGAGCAGGGCGGCTACCTGCATCAATTCATCACCGAGGGAAGTGTTCTCTTGACACCTTTTGGAATGGATTGCTTGGACTTCGATGGAATGAAATTTGAGAAAATTATTTATGGTGGGATGATCGTTCTTTATTTCTGTGGATGATATAACCCGAGCGAAGAATCTCGATTTTAAGTTCAAAAGCGGCCAGGTTTATGATAATGGTGTGCTTCTCTCTGCACCTAGCTAAAGCAAGCTTGAAATAGAGCTTGAATCTGCTCATCCATGGATTTTTGGTTTGAAGGCGAGTCTCTACTTCGGATGGTTTCAATTTCTCGTCGGGAGCCTCGAAAGCTTTGGTGATGAATGTTTAGAGATGATGACTTCATCTTCTACAAGCGGGGTTGTTAGAACCCATATCTAAATTTTCATTATCATTTATACTACTATTCATCTATTCTATCAACTTGTATATATTTATCAAAAAACCAAATACAAAATATAAAACCAACAAAAATAGAAAAATATAAAATCTTCAAAATCAAAAAATCGAAAAAACAAGTTCCAAAAATATGTTTTCTCTAGACATGTCTACGGTATCGATAACATCTGATGTAGAAATGTCATTCAATAATGGCGGGACCATAGATGAAGTTGGCGAGGAGGTGTAAATATTCTTTTCAAAACATGTCTCAAAATATATTACGATTATTTTAAATTTTGTAACTTGCAGGAACGTCAAATGATGGCTTGAGTTACTTGATTTGCAACGCATTGTAAACTATGGTTTGCTATTATTTGATAACATTACCGGCTCTTCAAGGAAGGAAAGTATTTAGCTAAACAAATTTTCAAAAATATAGTGCACTTATCTAAATCAAAACAAAGGAAAGCATATGTCAAAAGGCATTGTTCCTACACAAATGTTTTTCCGTCTAAAATTCTTGAGAAAAAATATTTGTTGTTTTAAAAATGGGGGAAAATAGGTTTAAATCAATCGATTGAGTTTTATAAAATTTGGAAACTTCAATCAATGACTTGGCACTTTTAAAATCTTTATAAAATGAGTTATTGGTTGTGAGGAGAATGTTTTCAAATCTATATCTTCTAACGAGCTTTCTTAATTATCCTAATATGCTTAATTCAAAATGATGTTAACCTATGTTGAAGGACTAGGTGCCTAGGATATGATTGCTAGGATTAGATGATTAGAGTTTGAAAATCTTCACACATTATTCCCTTACATTTATATGTCGATTGATATGTTGCATTGACTTTTATTAGTCGAGTTATGTTTGGGTGATGTCACCAATATATATGTATGTGTTCACTAGCATTATGCGGTATATTGGGTATAAGAATGTTCCCGATCCGGATCCCACAATTGAATAAGTTGGATGCAGAAAGGAGGGTACAATTTCTGAGTAGACAAATGAAGAAACAAGACTTAATTTGACTTCAATGGAGGTTGGCATAAATGCAGCGTAAAGGAGTCCGCATGTTGATGGTTTTCTTCTAATTGATTGAAGAAACAGGCTTAATTTGACCTCGGTTGTATTAAAATGCAGCGTGAAGAATCTCTTACATCAGCCGACGGTTTTCTTCAAGCCCTCAAACATCAACGAGCTTCTCAACCACCTAACATATCTTTTATGCGGGATAATTGCGAAAGTAGATACTATTTCTAAAAACGGCTTTTGGAAGGCCGAAAAATTTGTTTTAGAAAAATATAACTGGATTTTGAATCCACGGACTTCGCATCAAAACCACAAGTCGCTCAATTATCAGCCGGTCGATGAGGTTAGGGGAAGTGAGATATAAAATCCTGAAGCGATATTTCTTCACAAAGTTCGGTTTTATTACAACAAAAAGTGGTGATCTAAAGATTAATGTTATGCCATGGTATGATTTTCTAGCTGAATCAAGATCTTCAAAATGAAATTTTTTTACATTCTTGTTTGATTGTGAAATTGTTTTATTTTACCTAAAGATCTCTTAAAACAATCATACCTGACACTAACAATCTTTAATGTCTAAATCGGGTCCTTATCTATCATTTTTCAAAATTAAATCTTGCCCACGTCTTTCCTAAAACTTTCTAAATGATTTAAATCATTGGGATCAAACCTAATTGGTTTGAAATTTTGATCAAGGGAGAATCGTGATTTAAATCTCAAATCATTTTTATGGAATTGGTTTTAGTCCTTCAAAGCATCACTCCTCCATGTGCCAAGCGATTTCAAATACACAATGCACATGTTGAGGAGGATTTATCAAAAAACAGTTAGTATTTAAACAAGGCCACATTTTCTCCCATGTTTTCTAAACCTAATTAAATCACTTGGGATCCAAAATCTCAAATGGTTTGATATTTTTTGATAGAATTTGTGATTTAATAATGAAATTTGATAAAAGGTGATCGTTTTGATTTAATTGTGCGGTCTGCTCTCTCATATGTGCTAAGCGCTTTGAATCTGAAGCACATATTAAGGGGAGAACAAAATATCGGTACAAAAAGTTTTTTTTAAAGAGACTTATAAAGTACCTTGATTGAGTTTTCAAATGGTTTTCTTAATGGCTTTTGTGATTGTGGATGTGCTTCAAAAGAACTCTTGCCTCTATGTGTTAAAATGATTTCTTTTATCCTATGCACATATTGAGGGGAGAATTTTACCAAGAAAATCAAATGGCTTTTTAAAGGAAATTGTGATCAAGAAATTATTTCAAAGAAATTATTTCAAAGAACTCTTGCCTCCATGTGCCAAACAATTTCAATATCATATGCACATGTTGAGGGGGGGCATTTCTAAAATGATCAAAACTATTAAGGTACAAAATGCTTTGATCTCGTATCACAAGTACCTTGATTGTTTTCCAAATGATTTTTCAATTGGTTTCAAGGAAGAATGAATTGTACCAAAAGACCGACCATCTTACTTTATGTATGGAGTTATAAGGATGGAGAGGTTAGGTATTAGTTCCACGATCCGGCGAGGCTAGGAGGGATCTACCGGGGACAATCCACTAGATAGTGTAGAGTCCTTAGGTATATTTAAAAAAGGAGAAAAGTGAGATATGGGAAGAGTCTTGATTGAGATAGAGCTAGTACCGGAATAAACCCAATAAGGTTCTAGTAATGAAGTCTTGGTAAGCTTGAAGGGTTGAAGAATGAAAAAGAATTGAATGTGAAAAAGGGTGAAAAGAAATAGCCCTCCTTTAATTCAACCTTAGAAGGAACCGCAGGGTTCAATACATATGCTCTTGGTTGTTACCAAGGTAACAGTATTGAAGACAAGACGTCATGGACCCAGTGGCGCCTTTGCACTAAACTTCCCAAGCTACTCAAGTTCCTCTTAAAAGGGCTTGTTTCATTCTCACGGGAACCAACATAATCTATCGACTTTCTTTTAGAGATAGTTGATATTGAAGAAGGAGACCCTCTCCCTAGTCTCCGGCATAGGAACCAAATGTGCGCGATTGAGTCTAGAGCCAAGAGATCATCCACAATATCTCATTAGGACACAAAATTAATGAAGACTTTCTGTTTCACACATTGTGGAAAGTAAGTATATATTAAGAGTCCTTCACATTATCCTTGTGGTATTGCGAGAATCCGAGTGATATGTAAAAATATTCACGATGAAGATGGAAATCCTTCTAGAGCCAACATTAAACAAGCTCTTGGTGGGTGACATGTGAGATCTTGCAAAAGATCAAGCTTGTGACAACTGGATAGAAGCGATGGGGAGATTCAATCTTGAATCAACCTTGGTCGAGAATGGAATTGGCAGTACTTTTGGAAAAACCATTGATGTGCAAATCTTCTTTTCTCTGCACGTCGAATGTGTATTATTTTCAAACAAAAAGTATCTCGATTGAAAAATACTTTAGAAAAACCGTTCGATGCGAATCTCTTCTTTTAAGCTAGCGTCGAATGTGTACCTTATCTCTAATACAAAAGTATTTTGATTGAAAATTGATCTTTCTCATAAAACCTTAGTGTATTGCAAACTCTTTCTTCAAGCAATACGATTGTTTTCAAATCATTTTCATCAATCGGTGTATCTCAATTCATTTGGTTCACTCACTCCGTGTTGTCTTCTTTGAGGCGTTCGGTTTGAAACGGCTAGAACATTTGCGAAACCTGTCAAGGAGATTCCCGAGAATCCTACACGATCTGGCGATACTTATCTTGATCAGCAGGAGAGCAGTGGGCGTGTACCTCATCATGAAAGTGATCAAAGACACTTTAGTGTGTTTTATTGCTAAGCTGTTGTTTTGCGGTACATTTGGAAGGTTCTGGTGATCGGGGTGAGGTGTCAATCCAAACCGCATGCTCACAACATCCACACTTAATTTGAAGAAATCATGACTGGTGCATCTACATAACACGGCTCGATATTTCATACTATGCTTATGCTTGTTGGCAAAATATCATGAACGATTAAAGCCGCTACTATGATGGAATGATGTCATGATTCAAAAGTGTGAGCATGTCGGTCCGAAAGTCACAACTTCACATGATGGCAACACAATAAAGGGTGATCGAGAGATTTCGTAGGCATGATCTCAAGAAAGCTCAAAGATCATCAAAGATGTGGATCGGTTAAAGGCCCTTTGAAAGTACAAACCACTCCGGACTATGAAGAGTCCTTTGCTAAAGCACAAAGATGCGAAGTTGAAGAATTCAAGTCTCGAGCTCAAGGCTGAAGATTAAATAGAATGCTAGGATTCAAAATGTAAAACATGGGGTGACCTCCCTAAGGGGGAGATTGTTAGGAATTGGAAATTCCATAGTGAAGTAGCGGTCACCCCAAATATAATCTAGCATAAGTTAGCTTGTAGACATATCGTTATTTACTGTTTTATTAGTTAGTTATTTAGTTTAGTGTAACACCGTGGAGGAAGGACGGGTCTTTACCACTGTATGCACGATCCACAGTCCGAAGGAGGGCGTTTAGTTTGTAACTATAAATACCCTCTACCTCCCAAGGTAGAGGGTTGGACCATTCATTCATCTTAATCTAACCTTCTAAGTTTTCTTTCACTTTCTCTAGTTCCCACTTTCTCTCTCTAAACTCTACATAATTCGAACCATATATTGTTATGTGATGTGTTTATGAAATCCAATATGTTACACCTTTTACCTTTAAATGAGAGCTTTTCTAATTTGTCTAGACACACCAAGAAACACAACTCACTCCTCTCCATTTTGTTTAACATTCATCTTGAACTTGTGTGTGGGTTTGTAATAGAGGAAGGCACGATTTTGTTTAAGCCTTGATAACCCGTTTGTGCTTCGGAGTTATTTGTTGGTGTATCCTGGGAGATGGCGTTCCGCGATTCTCAAGCTTGAAGTAGAGACGAATCTGTCTTAAAATTGTGAGCATCAGGGCCTCAACATTTTCCTTATTTTATGTTCTTGAGTCTGACAATCAAAAAATTTACGGTATCATTCTCTACACTTTTATGTTTTCATGTTACGATTTATTTGTCTCTTATAGCGATACACCTAATATATACAACATTTTTAACCATAGCAGTGTGTTGTGATTGTTTTGCTGACATTTGCAATCCTGGGGCACTTATATATGCGGAGGCTAGCAGGATGGAGCTTCGTTAAGCCTTTAAGGACAACTATATTCCGGTAAAGAGCTCTCTAAATGGTTTTCTTCTTGAGTGCATGTACTTCCCTTTTCTGTAGCTCGGACTTCTTCATTGTAACGGTCCCCGCTAAGATTGCTTCTATTTGAGTTCATTTAATTGTAAGCTGATCAGGTACCATTACTCCTTGATTAGTGAAGCCACACATTTGTCCTATCTTAGCTGTGGGTGATGGTTGAATGGCTTTGATGGGGAGATGATGTGGAAAGGTAGCTAGATAATTTGTGCTCTAAGGTGAATCAAAGTGAGAAGCTGGCATGGTAGCAGCTGTTCTCCCAATGGAATTATCAGCAAAAGTGAAATGAATATGTGGTATGTTTTGGTATACAGTATCAATAGATGATCATAAACAGAGTATAGAATGATAGTATAGTAAATGTTGTATCTTCTTATGGATGAGGCATGTCTCATACCAGTTTGAGACAAATAATGTCTTGTAATTTGTGGTTGTGGATAGTAATAAAATGATTCACCTTTGCACTAAAAAAAAAAAAAAAACAAGCGGTTACAACAACTTGTGTAAACAGATGGCAAGCAAAATTTGTTATTTAGTTATTTATAGAAAAGATCTCTTAAATAAATTCCATATACGCAAAAAAAAAAAAAAAAAAAAATTATGTATAACGTCATCATTAGGTCTGTAAAACCCTTGTACAAATTTCTTTATTGCAAGAGAAAAAGTTTTGAAGACAGCCGTCTATTTTTAAGGTAATTTAAAGAGTTTTTAGATGATTATCAAATTCGTAAAAGGGTTTTTAGATCAAATTTGCAAAATTGTTATTGTACCGAAAGAGATGGAGGAAGAAAGCATTACACCACAATTAGAATACGTTCCGAATGAGTTGATTCATCGTATACAATCATTGTTGCCCGCAAAAGATGCCACCCGCACATGTGTCTTGTCCAAGTCATGGCTACATGTTTGGTCTACCATTCCCACCCTCAGGTTTACTATATGTGTAACTGATGATCATCTCACCAAAGAAGAAGAAACATACTACATCAAGTTGATTGATCGCACTCTTTTACGGTATCTCAACAACAACATGTCAATTGAATGTTTTCATCTTCACTTGGACATCTACAACTCGTCGTTGTCTTCTCTAGCTGAAAATTGGTTTCAGTCATTAGCTTCCAGAAATTGTCTCAAGGAGCTTTTCCTAACAATATGTGGTAAGAAAATTGCTTGGCATCATAATATTTCTAGCCTTACAGTTCCAGGTGAGATATTTTCTTGTGAAAAATTAAATACAATAAGTTTAATAGTTGATCACCTAACAAATAGCGTCACGGTGAATATGAATGTTGTGATGATCAAGTGTTTGTTCCTACGAGTACTAGAGTTGGTAAATGTCATAGAAGTAGTGAAAAGAAGCGTTCAATAACTTACTTTGTTGTTGTTTCTTACTTGAGAAGATAAACATTTTCTTTCGCCAAGATTTTAAGGTTATTAAGGTTAAAACGGCTGTCTTCATGAACTGAGAATAAAATTAACAGGTGCCAAAATAGCGACAGCTTGGAAATTTACGAGGTCCCAAATCTGCGTGTGTTTGATTACTACGCCTTTCCCATGTATACCTTCAAAATGGATTTATTAGAGAGTGTACGAGAATTGGTTTTGTTTAAGTAATTTAAGTAGGTGCATTTGTCGATATGATCAACTCAAAATTTCCTTTACTTGAGAGTTTGACTCTTACATTGATGAAGTTTAGGGTAGAAACCGTTGACATAACTTGCGAGTCCTTAAAAAGATTGACTCTAAAGTTGTGGAAAGATAATCAAATCAACATACAAGTTTACGCTTCAAAGTTACTTTCATTCTCTTTTGAAGGCCAGAAAATGCCTACTCTCTTGTTTCCAACTAATACCCCCGAGCATATTACCCTCATAATAAAGTTTCATGAGCACAATCCCATTGATCTATCGTTCTTTATGAAAATTAGAGAAGCACTAAGTTTATCAAGCAGCTTTGATATTGAAATAATAAATCTTTATATCGCATTGAAAATTGACCTTGATGATCTCAGAACACGGGTTCCATCGTTTCCAGCTAGAAACGTGCAACAGCTGTCGTTTACACGACATTCTTGTGTAGACAACATGTGGGAGCACTCAACGCTCTTTGATTTATTTTTTTCAATTTGCTATCCCCATTATGTTAGCATAAATTATTGGCCGTTTAAATGCAAAAACTACTTGTATAAGCAAAGCGTAAAGTGGATGATGGAAAAGAAAAGGCCTGAGCTAGAAGATGTGGAAATAAAAAATCTTCGTAATGGAAAATGGGAAAGCCTGGCAAATTTTCTCAGAAGCTTTCATGATGAGGCCAATGACTACAATTCAGATGAGTTCAAGTTAACTTGGTGTTCCTGAAAGAACTTAATTAACTTGCTCTGCTCATCATTTGATTTAATCTTTTAGTTTTAAGTACTTTGCGAAATCATAAATTACATCCATACATTCTGAGATTTTTTATTTTTAACAAAATTTTCTTTTTATTTTATCTTTCGTTATGTTTTTATATTAATTGTGTTTTTATTCAGATTATGATATTGTTTTCATTGAGCATGTCAAATGTTGCAATTGCCAACACTGTATGTTAAAATGTTAAGTGTGTTGACTTTGAGGTCAAACTTACTACTACACTTTTACACTTCAGCTTGAAATAAATTTGGTGTCAAATTTAAAACCAGTGTTACTTGTCCTATTTGTATTTTTCCCTTGAAACATGTATTTTTTGTAGAAACACTATTATGATTCATATAAATATTAGCAACGCCACAATTGTGATGAAACACCTGCTGTTGCCTGCAGTAAAGCTTATGCATAATGAAGGGATTTCACTACCAAATTTTAATTCCAAAGCGCCTTAGAATCCTTATATTAATAGTCACTTTGCCACTTGAATTCGGATCATTCGCTACCAATTCCCAACAAATGAATATTTGTCGATGCTGATGCTAAAATAGCATTTACTGGATTTGTATATATCTATCTTAAATCTGTTTGATCAAAAAATATCATGTCAATATTTTGTTATACATCATCACCTCCATGATACGAATATATCTGTCCAATGTGCCTTGAATATGCAGTGTCATCATCACGATATGGAGTTTGTTATAACTGTCTTATTTAATATCATTAGGTGACGTGCTGTTAGCAATTGCTAGATATCATTATTTGTGTCTGTTGTCGTCTCTTCTTTGTTGGATCTTGGATGACAATATAAATATCAAAAAAATTTATCCAAATCAAATTTGATTTGATATATTGATATGGACTTATTTGTTAAAACTTATACACTTTTACAATTAGAACTAAGAAATTTTAAGTATCTGACCCGACTCGCTCTAATATCACAATGAAACAAAAGAAGGATCACATGTCTCTCACAGCTGGTTACATGTAAGGACAATCTTAACCTCTTAAAGCCCTTACAAATGATGTTAAATATATAATCCTTGAGCACAAAAGACAATCTCGACCGCTTTCCTAAGTTTATAAAAAACACACGTCCTCTATATAGATTTTAGTCATCATAAGAATTATAGAAAAAGTAGAGAAGATAGTTTGTGTTTGTGCAGATGGCAGAGAGTAGTACAAAGACTAAGGTGATGGTGGCAATTGATAACTTAGAGTTTAGCGAGTATACTGTCACTTGGGCTCTCAAAATTCTTGGATCTACCTTTGTAGATTCGGAGCTTATTATCTACACCACCGGACTCCGTTGATATCAGCTATTTGTATGCATCTTCTTGGGGAAGTAAGACGCACTCTCATTAAATTTGAATAAGATTCTTTACGCAATGTGCATATCCGGTCGTTAAAATATAAACTGTGTCGGTCGGTCATTTTGTAACATGTATTACCTTTTTTATACAAAAAATTCATCATTTTTGAAAGCTGGTTTTTTGGCTACAAAATGACCCAAACGAGACACAAAACCATCTTCAATGACTAAAATGAGGCAATGAAATAGCACGTTAGTACTGTATACAAAAGAAAAGTCCCGATTAAATACTCTTGAGAATATATATGGGTTACCAAATTGTGTTGCATTGTCTGCGGTTACTGCAGCTGCTGAATAGAGGTGGCAAAACGGGCGGGCCGGGCGGGCACGGCACAGACTAAAACGGGCACGGGCTATAATGGGCACAGGCTTAAACGGGCACGGGCGAACGCAGGCCCAAGCGGGCACATGTTATACAAATCGCTTAATAAAAGACCTAAAACGATGAAATAAATTCCTTAAACGTAATATCTTATTTATATTAAAAAAAACTTAAACATATTACATAAAAAAAATTCTTTAAAACAATGGTAATGTTTTACAATTGAGAAAAAACAATGAGCCCGTTAGTGCCATTTAAGTTTTCAATGGGCTATATGTGCCCATTTCAAAAAAAGGATGGGGCTAAATATCCCCAAATCTTTTAAAAATTTGTTCATTTAGCCCATCTTTTTGCTTTTGGGCACATTTTGCCACCTCTATGCTGAACTAATAAAGACGCTGAAAGAAAGTGAAAACAAAGCAGCTCTTGACTTGCTGAAGAAAGCTAAAACTACCAGAAGCCCAAATCATAAGACATTGTCTATTTAACTCATACAAATTGCGTCTATTTAACTTATAAAAACTGTGTCTATTTTATAGTAAATTGGGTCTGATTTTGTTCAAAACTGAGCGCAGCCTTTTGAAACAGACAAAAATTGTATCAGCTAAAATTGGAGGCTTAAATCAGAAACATCAAACAACCTAAAACAGTAAGCGGTAAAAAAAAACTACGGATTTTGGATTGAAAGATAGTGAACGAGTTAATTGTTCCAGGAAAAAAAAATAAAAGCTAAAAAAATGCATATTGATTTAACAAAGGGCCGGTGTTTATTGTATATGTATAAATATGAATAGTCTTTGAAAGTAGTAAATAACTTGATCAAGTTGGTGAAAGATTTTTAAGAGCGTTTTTTTACCAATTTGCTACACTAACATACACCATGTAACGTTTTTGCTTTCATGTCACTCGTAAAACAATAACAATTAAAAATGAACCTAATCAAACTGCATCAAATCCAACACATGTTTTTTCAGACATGGTATGATATTTTTGAACAAGAACTACTATTAACGCCGTATAAAACAGAATTAATTATTAAAATATTAATTTATTATTCTAGATTAATCTAATGTTTCACTTTAAGGATGTTTATTTATGTGCATGACAATGGAAATAATGGCTGGCAATTATGGCTCCATCCAAGACTCATGGTTAATTTGTGGTAATTCATTTGTGGATTATTAATGGAATGTGCAACTATGTCATCAGTTTCATCCCCCTTCCCCCTCTTTTGAGTTTGCAAATGATAT
>OU343217.1:89786373-89830226 GCA_910596185.1 Chrysanthemum makinoi | reverse complement strand
TAAACCGGAAGCGAGAGCACAACACAAACCAGCTTTGTACCGCCTGAAAACCAACACAAATCAGCCACTTTAGTGCGTGATGTAGAAAAATCCCAATAAAATGAATGATAATGGCTTTTAGGTGAGACCAACCTTGAAGATATATATTTTCACATGTGAAGAAAACGTATATGCCCAAGTGAAAATTTATAAATTTTTAGTCACATGTGAAAATTTCGTTAATATGTATATTGTTTCTTATGAGCATTTCACCCAACATTTATAAATTTTTTGTCACATGTGAAAATTTCGTTAATTTTTCGTCACATATGAAAATTTCGTTAATTTGTTTATCGCTTATATAAGCACCCAACATTTATAAATTTTTGTCACATGTGAAAAATTTCGTTAATTTTCGTCACATGTGAAAATTTCGTAATTTGTATATCGCTTACTCAAATCATCTTTAAAATTTTTGTCACGTCGGAAATTTCGTTAATTTTTCGTCACATGTGAAAACCTAATCCTTTCACCACTTATGGGACATCATGTGAGCCAAATCGAATTTACCATACTCAAGCACCATGTATATATCTGTCATATCATTGACAATTCCCTCCTTACTAATACCTTTTTTCTTGATTTATTACTAATAGAGCCTCTTTCAGCTGACATTTAGAGAAGGTACTTAAGGTTTAATCAATTTCTTTCTTTCAGTGGAGCGAAGACTGAGAAGCAGAACACTTTAGAACATGTACATGATCTGTAAAGCTGGCAAGCAAGAAACAACCACTTTTACCCATTACCCAAAATAAATATTATCGTAAAATATAATTGGAACTCAAAAGTATTGAGTTGATAAGATTAATGTTCAAAAGTATCATGTTGACTACTAGTAACACACAAGTTCCCCAATACCAACAGGTATGAAGCAAATAAAGTAAGAATTCCCTCAAGCAAATTATATACTCTGTAAATTACTCAAACTTAAATTTGGTTTACAAATTTTGGTTCTAATGATTTACATACAAAAATATTATTAGGTGAGTG
The DNA here is from genome assembly GCA_910596185.1 of Chrysanthemum makinoi. NCBI lineage: Eukaryota > Viridiplantae > Streptophyta > Magnoliopsida > Asterales > Asteraceae > Chrysanthemum > Chrysanthemum makinoi. The sequence continues at coordinate 89,829,197 of OU343217.1, read as the reverse complement.
GAAATGAAATTCTTGTATCATCAATTTAGTAGCTATTGCTACACAAATCAATTATTTTTGAAAATTTCTTCACATGTGAAGAAAACTTACACATTTCATCAAACACCTAATTCTATAATTAAAAATTATTAAAAAAAAAAACATGTAGAAAAACTTACACATTTCATCAAACACCTAATTTTATTAAGAAAAAAAAAGTGCACATGTGAAGAAAACATGCACATTTCATCAAACACCTAATTTTATTTAAAAAAATGCACATGCGAAGAGAGCTTATACATTTCATCAAACACGACCAAATGGCCAAACGGAAAAAATTCAATAGTGAAAGATGCAACACTCGCTGAAACATAACATAATAACAGAAATAAAATGATCACACGCAAACGCACTACTTTACCATGCTTCCTAACTAATTAATTGGTCCTCGTATACACAAACACGAAACCATTAAATGAGTTTTGAACACATTCACAATAAAGGTTATATTGTGCCTATTGAAGTCGTTCACAAATACCTTTATCAAGTTTAAAACTAAATCTATAAATAAGAAATCATGACAGTAAATATTATCAAGACTACTAAATTAACAAAATCAGAAATAAAGTCTTCATAGCTTGTGCAATATTGGTTCAGGCATTTCATCAAACATTTGATATGCATTATAAAATTAAATTAACTACCTTCAATGAGAGCGATAAAAGTATTATATGAACAAATATTACAAGCAATGGTCAAATCTAACACCGACATAAAACAAGTGAATAATGAAAGTGTAAGAACATAACCTTTTGCAGAACCAATTTTAACATAATAACCTCAAAACAAAAGCAGACAACCATAAGCTCAAGGAGATGATCGAGTGGTGACAGGAAGGTGTTGCTGTGGTGGCGATTGGTCGTCCAACAAGCGGTTTGTGGCTTTTGGTGAGATGGAGAGGAGGCGTGGTGGTTGATGTGTCTGTATTTGTGTTTTGTTTATGGAGGGAGAGAGAGAATAAAAGGGATCTTATTTTTGGGGGTTGAAGCAAAATAAAAAATAATATCTCAGACCCTTCAAATTTTAAACCGAAAATTACAAAATGCCATTCGCCAAATGATATATTAAGATGAGATTCACTGATCTAACCAGCCCACTCTCTCTGCTCACAATAAAAGTCCTTCTCATTTGAACGCTTGTCTATATATATATATATATGTAAGTTAAAATAAAAAGACAAATATCCCAGAAAAGAATAAAAAGATTTATTTTTAAAAATTCTAAAAATTCAAAAACATTCCACAAGATCTAGAGCAGTCAGAAAACCTCTTTGTGAAAATATTTTTTATAATTTTGAGTTTTGATACGCTTTTAATTCTTAATAAAAAACTAATTTGATGCTAAAAATTTTGATGCACAAAATTTTCAACTTGTTTTAGCTTAGATGCGCGATGTTATTTGATGAAAAAAGTCAAAAGAATCGCAAAAACCAATTTTTTATGCACAAAAAAACGATTTAATGCAAAAACGTATTTTTATGCACAAAAAAACGATTTAAGACACTACTATCTAGTTGTAAGTTAGATCAATGCTTAAGAATGAAAAACAAATTACATCTAGCAGGTAAGATTACTCTTTTTCACCAAGCTTAACTTTAGTCCCACCATACTCGGAGTGTCACCATTCGTAACGCCAACAATATCTTGTTGCTAGTTTTTATCAAATATCCCAGGTACCAAAACAACTACTTTACCTACAACAATACAAAAGCAAACTTAAAAAGGAAATCCATAACAAAAAAACAAACACATGAAACATGTACGTGATTTTAGATCCATAAAATAATGAGATAAAAAAAACAAACAAATGAAACAAAAGAACATAACATAATAAGACAAAAAAAATTAAAAAAAAATAATAAAAAAATAACTACCTTTGATCATGTGCACCAATTTCATCATCGAGTTCATTTTTGTCGTGTTCATTAATGGCACAAAACAACACTCCAGTATTCTTCATTCTGCACTCTTCACACGCCATACTCGTACCTATAACTACAAACAATTAATAAACGAACTATTTAATCATAACAACTAACAAAACATATTTGCACAATGTATTTCTGACTTGTGCACACGAGACCATATTATTGACTTCTTTGAGAAATTAGTACAACCTTAAAACACAAAACACAAGTGCACCCTTAACTAAGAATAAGCACAAAACATCCTTATATTCGAACTAAAAACATACATGCACTTTCAATACACTTAAACTCCGAAACTAAAAAAACACATATGCACAAAAAGCATCAAATCTCAAATGAAACTGCAAAACACATGCACTCTCAAAAACACATGTGCACACTCTTTTAATTATTTTGTATCGGCCATAAAACATATTCTAAAGTGATAGAATGTTTATGAAAACATTGAAAGAAAGACATGTTATCTCTATTATAAATAAGCATCCACTGTGCAAAGTAAATAATAAATATTACAACAAGATCATTGTTGTATCATGCCAAAAATTGAAACACGAACGCATATCCATAAAAATATTAGTTTCAAAAACATATGAACATCATCAAAAGCATATGTATCAAGCATCCGTAACACCAGTTGGTGAAACCGTGTGTACATCATCCATAACAAAACGGAAAAAGAGACATAAATCTAAACAAATCTTTTCATTTCAAAAGCAAAAATAGTATTAGTTTTTCAAAAATTGAGATTCTTTTCAGATCAAAAACTGTAAATTGATTTCCAGATCGAAATAAAACCTGTAAGAAACTCCGACATGATTTCGGATACCAATTCAACTACTAAAAAGAATCCAAATCATACAAAATGCTTAAGACGGAACAAAAAATATATTTCTAATCATACACAAAAATTTCTATAAGAAAATTTAAATAGAAATCGAACCTTATAATTAACAATACGATGACCATCATCATTGATCATATTTCAAAACTTTTTGACATAACTATATATTGAAACATAGAAAATATATGTATCTTACATCATTCATCTGTTGTTATCTTCATTGATTGTCATCATTATTAAATTGACCACAAAGACGTTTATCATCTCCATTAAGAATCCATTAAGAATCACTTAGAGGAAAAAAGTGAATTGAGGAACAAAATCGGACGGCAGTTTTAAGTTTGCAAAGGTGAGAGAAATAGTAGGTTTAGAGATAATTATGAAATTAATGATATATATTTAATATCATTAAATTTGATATAATTCAAAGATTACTTTATTACCCTTCCTTCTTTCATAATATATTCCCTCATATTTCATTTAATTACCAGTATGCCACAATCTCTTACAGCCGTTGATCAAAAAATAGATAGCTTAGATTGGTTCTCGCAGTTCTCACAATTTTTTTGGTTCTGAAAATAACTCTACACTATATATATATATATATATATATATATATATATATATATATATATATATATATATATATATATATATATATATATATATATATATATATATATATATCTTAACTATATTATAATGCATTTAGGACTATTCTATAATTAGAAAGGCTTAATATTCAGACTTCTCTACTTGCTTGTTATGGAAGGATTTCAAAACTTGATCAATACTTGTAACCGTAATATTAATGATCAATAAAGTGATTTAATGGGGAAAAAAACATGTAACCACCCAATCAATACTTGTAACATATGAAATTGGAAAAAGTTATTGATATACAGTAAGATGTCACATATTAAATCTTAGTATAAAAAGAACTCATGGTTTATGAAATAATAAAAAAGCTACAACACAAACTAATTATACTTCACGCACAATAGTTTCATCCATCCTAGGTTCCTCGGACAACGGTGGCACAAAGCTCATCCTCCTCCACCCCTACATTCAAAAACAAGGTTCATCGAACCACCTTTATTGGCTTGTGGCCTCAGTCTCTAAGGGTACCCGCAAGTAATATATATATATATAAATATATATATATATATATATATATATATATATATATATATATATAGAATCTAGATCAAATAAGATCAAACTTAAAGTTGTTAAAATGAGATCGAACTAAAATTTGACAAGAGATACTCTTCTTACGATAAAAATAATTTTTTTATTTACTACAACTAAAATTGTCAAAGTTTCGATAGATTTCTTTTTAAAATTTACGAAACCTAGGTGATACACTTTGATTAGAAGTTTAATGTGTATCAGGGTTTTATATGTCAGACGTTTGGAATATTTATTAATGTAATGTGTATCAGGTGTATCACTAATCCAAACTCATGTATCATTTGGTTATTAGTTGCTAAAATGTTAATTTGTATTAAAATATTATTCTTTTTGTGTATGATTGCTAAAATTCTTATTTATAAATGTTTTAGTGGTTTTTAGATTTGATCTTATTTTTACAACTTTAAGTTTGATCTCACATTAACCCTCCTCTATATATATATATATATATATATATATATATATATATATATATATATATATATATATATATATATATATATATATATATATATATATATATATATATATATATATATATATATATATATATATATATATATATATATATATATATATATATATATATATAAAAAACAATACTACTTATAATGCACGAAGGCACCTCACTCTTAATTTTAAGACGTACAGGAAATTAAGCATGGTTTACAACACTTTAAGGCACCCAATTTTCAATATTAAAACAAAGTAAGCATATTGTACAACAAAATAGAGTGTGGTGTCATTTTAAGACCAAAATTCTATCAAACAACATTAATGCTATTAAAAACACTCCTTCACCAAAAATTACAACCGTTTAAGCACAAAGTACAATAGCTGCAACCGATTTTCAGATTTACAACAAAATAAGCATAGTGTACAACAAAATAAGCATGATGTAATTTTCAGACTTACAACATTAATGCTATTAAAGTGGTCAATGTTATTAATGACTATAATGACTACTACTTACAAGAAAAGAAATATAGTGTACAACACTTTAATGCACATAATTTTCATACATACAAGGTAAGAAGCATAGTGTACAACAAAACACCACATTAATGCTATTTAATGTAGTCAATTATTTAACTGGTCAACAAATATAACTAATACAGTTATTAAAACACCCCTTACATAAAAAATACAAATTATCAAGCATATTGTACAACCAAAATAAATACAATTCCTGCATTAAATTTCACTAGTACAAATAATAAAGCACATTATACAAATATTCAAGGCCGAAAGGCAACGGGCCAAATGGGCTTGAGCCCGAACGGGCGCGGACCAAACAGGCTCGAGCCTGAGTAGACACGGGCCAACGAGTTTGAGCCCGAATGGTCACGAGCTATACGAAATTCTTGATATCCGTAAATTTATTGTTAAAAAAACATAATAAACTAAAATACATTATTCATCGAAAATTTTTATTTCAGGGTACCCGCCGCCAAGAACGCGGTACCATGCTAGTATATATATATATATATATATATATATATATATATATATATATATATATATATATATATATATATATATTAAGGGTAAGATCAGATCGCTTAAAGTTATAAAAGTAAGACCCAATATGGACCGTTGGATCATTGTATTTGTGTTGGATGAGATTAACATTAAATGAGTAACATTATTGTAATTAAATAAGGTTTCAAGGGTATTTTGGAGAATTCAAATCCAAATGCGGTCAATATTTTTTCAAATTTTTGTCTTTTTTTTTTTCTTTTTTTCAAAAATCTGGTAAACATACTGTAACACAACCTATACAAATGGTACAGCAGCAGATTCCGGTGTACCGGAAATCTGCGCGTTTTACCCAGAATATGGTCCACATTTTTTACCCAGAATCCGGCAACCTGTCCAAGCGGTACAACAGCAGATTCCGGTACACCATAATCTGTGCATTTTACCCAAAATCTGGTCCACATTTTTTACCAGAATCCGGCAACCTTTCCACACGGTACAACAACATATTCAGACAACCGAAAATATTAGATGTATCACAACAATCTTACAAACATGCAATACACCAATAATCTTACAAAAAAAGATGCTACTACAAAAAAAAATGTTACTACAAAAAAATCTGCTATACCAAATGAATCTATTATTCCAAAAAATCTGCTATTACACCATCTTATAAATAAATTTACAAAAATAAATTTCCTATTCCAAAAATCTTACAAACAACAGCAGATTCCGGTACACCAACGATGTATCCTGTGGACCGGCGATGTATCCGGTGTACCGGCGACACATGCAAAAATGTATCCGGTGTACCAAGAAATATATCGAAACCAAAAACTAGCAAATTCCGGTACACCGGATAGTGTACCAAATCTGGTACATAAAAAGATATAAAATAGATCTATGTATAAAGAGCAGATCGAAATGGATCTGTGATTCTGGTACATCAGCATAACCATCTTGTACCCAGATTCTAGTAAACCGATTCCACCATCTTGTAACCACAAACCATAAAAGACAAAATCCCGCGACATCAAAAACACAAACACTACAAACTCGTACAGACCATTTTCCAGTTCATGGCACGATCTAAAATAGCAAACACCTTGATAAAAGATGGCGGAGGCGGTTATGATTGTTAATGATTGAAAACTCGGTTTTTTTGGGGATATGTGTTTTGGTCGCCGGATAAACAAGAAAGGGATGGAGGTCGATCTGTATTTTTTGTCGAGACGAATAGATCGGTTGGAAAGCCACAAACTGTGTAACAGAGTAGACTAGTCAAAAGATATTGAAGCCATCAAGATAAAGGTGAAGGACATATATAATAATAAAACGTTTGGGATTGACAAGAATATATTTAGTCTACTTTGTTAAGATATCGTACCACAAACCATAAAAGTTCTTATATGGTGACATATAAGTATTTTGGTGATGATTTTGGGCTGCCGGAAATTTAGATGAGGAGGAGGAGAGATTTGTGGGATGAAATAAATAAGATGAGAGAGAAATAAAATGACATAATAAGAGGCGTTGTTATGAGATATGATTATGTTATTTAGTTTTAGATGTACAAAATACCTATAATGCCCTTTTGGTTATGTATTTAATTTTCATTTTTTTTAATAAGCAAAATCCACTTGCCCTTCTCTTATTGGTCTTTGATTGGATCTTATTTTTACAATTTTAACATAGATCTTATTTGATCTCAAATCTATATATATATATATATATATATATGGGGGGGTTATTGTAAGATCATGCTTAAAGTTCTAAAAGTAAGACCAATTATAGACCGTCAGATCATTATGTATGTGATTAATGAGATTAATGTTTGATGAATGGAATTTTTGTAAATAATTAGAACATCAGGGGCTTATTTATCACATTGTAAAAAATAAAGAGCGGGATAGTTGTATCTGTCTAGAACTAAATAAATGTTTTTTGCCATTGACTTTAGGTCAAAGAAACACAAATTGGTCAGCTACTAGCGTCTTTCTTGGCTTCACAAATCAAAAGATATAATCAGTAATTATAAACGGATACAATTTGGGGATTCCGATCGTGTATCAACTACCACAAACCTAGGGTTTTAAAAAGCATGACAATCGTTGAAGATGATGATGGCATTGGTGATTCACCCTCAATTTTGACAAGTAAGTGATCCATGTTTTTGATCCTAAAAGTATCTTATTATTTTTCTTGTGTAACAGTATAGGTGAATATTAAGCCCTAATTGCATTTTATTTTGAAGTTCAATGGAGCAGAAGGTTAACACACCTTGGAATGGCGACAGATGATGGAAGACATGGTGGTGTAATTGATTTATCTAGTGATCAGGATAATGCTCATGTACCAGGTATGAATAACAGTTATTAATAACTTATTATGTATCTTTTTTAGTGTTAAAATATGTACCTAAATGAGTATTTGTAGCTTTTTTGGTAGATGATTGTTTTTGGTACATTAGTGGTTTTTTAAAATGGTTAAAAATGTGGAGTTGTGCTCAAAATTACTTTCCGAATGGTTTTAAAGATTGATGAATGTATCTGTGTACCTTATAATTTTGTTACATGAGTTTTATCTTTGCAAATTTTGTGTGTTTGGTACATTAGATATGGACTGAAATGGTATCTTTAGAACATGATTTTACTTACATTTTAAGAGGTCAACATTAGACTCACCTGACTGATAAGCACATGCCTTGATATTCTATTTATTTGTGTAGTTCATGGTTTTTTGGTCTCTAAACTGTTGAAAAAATCTATTGGTCTCTAAACTGTTGTTTACATCATCATCAATCTTTAACACATCTAACTCATATTTTTAATGGTTAACATCAGCACTCAACCTGTTAAATTCCAGTCACATTTTGTAGGGTAAACGATATTGCAAAATTGTGCACTTTTAGAAGTGTGTGGGTTTTACATTGTGATACGGAATGTGTATGAGTGTATATGTGATACCTTATTTGGTACAACTTAGTTCATGGTACAAATCGCAACGAATAAATAAAGTATGGTACATGAGTGTAACTGATAGGTGTATGAGTGTATATGTGTACGTTACTTGCTGTTAATACAAATAAACCGTAAAAACGTTTATTAATATTTAGGGAAAAATGTAAATTGTGCACTTTTAGAAGTGTGTGGGTTTTACATTGTGATACGGAATGTGTATGAGTGTATATGTGATACCTTATTTGGTACAACTTAGTTCATGGTACAAATCGCAACGAATAAATAAAGTATGGTACATGAGTGTAACTGATAGGTGTATGAGTGTATATGTGTACGTTACTTGCTGTTAATACAAATAAACCGTAAATCGGCATAAATCTGTGTACCTCAGAATGGTGTAAATGTAGGGAAAAATGTATCTGTGTACCTGAATTTTGGTTTGCATTTTGGCTTCTAATCTGTTGTTAAATGTCAGCCACAGAATGGTATAAATGTCAGTCACAGAATGTATCTGTGTACCTGAATCTTGGTTTGCATTTTGGCTTCTAAGTTCATGGTACATGTGTGTAGTTCATCGTCTAATCTGTTGTGTACATCGGCATAAATCTGTGTACCTCAGAATGGTGTAAACGTTGAAGAATGTATCTGTGTACCTGAATTTTGGTTTGCATTTTGGCTTCTAATATGTTGTTAAACAAAGTGTTACCTTGAACTTTTTGTTTGCATTTTGGCTTCTAATCTGTTGTTAAATGTCAGTCACATGTATTAGGATAAAATATATTGCAAAATGTGCACTTTTAGAAGTGTGTGGGTTTTACATTGTGCTACGGAATGTTTAAAAATATGGTACGTGAGTGTAACTGATAGGTGTATGAGTGTATATGTGTACGTTACTTGCTGTTAATACAAATAAACCGTAAAAACGTTTATTAATATTTAGCGATCTCTTTGTGTTTTGTTAATAACAAATATAATGTTATCATAAGTAAAATTATAAGGATACACGTTATTTTTGTAAAGCATTTACATATAGTCATTTAATACAAATTGTTGTAATAAATCATTTGTTGTAATAGTTTATTAGGATGGGTAAAAACCACAACCCATGGAGCATCCATAACCCATGGTATTGACCCATATCCATTTGACTAGATGCATTGCATCTATTAGATACATTGTATCTAAAGAAATACCCATGGACCAACCCATAACCCATGACCCATAACTAAAAAACCCATGGGCAAAGAGGAGCGTCCCACGGATCCTTGGTGTTACACTAGACGGATTCATAGGTAGAGGAATTAGGAAACATGGAGTCTATGTCATTAAAATTAGTAATGAAACTAAAGACAAACTTTGTCTTACCTCTATGGATGATACTTCGACCTTATGGCATCGATGAATGGGTCATGCCAATATGCGACTTCTTCAATCGCTATCATCCAAAGATCTAGTAAGAGATCTACCTAAATTAAAACATCACTTTTGTGATGCTTGTATCGTAGGAAAACAAGTCCATTCTAGTCACAAAGCGAAAACCATGGTGTCTATAACTAAGTGTCTAGGGTTACTACACATGGATTTATTTGGTCCATCCGCTATCCAAAGTTATAGAGGCAACTACTACACTTTGGTTATAGTGGATGATTACTCTAGGTACACATGGACTAAATTCTTAAAGAACAAAACTGAAATGTTCAACTACTTTGAAATATTAAGTAAGAAAATCCAAAGACAACTAGGAAGTCCTATATATATATATATATATATATATATATATATATATATATATATATATATATATAGGGTAAAATTAAAATAAAAAGACAAATATCCGTAAAAAGAATAAAAATATTGTTTTTTTTTAAAACAATTCTCCAAAAATTCTTAAAAAATTTCACAAGATCGGGTATGTTGGTGCATAAAACTTTTGTGAAAATATTTTTTATAATTTTGAGTTTTGATACGTTTTTTTTAATCCAAAAAAAAGAATTTTGATGCGCAAAAAAAATTTGATACACAAAATTTTTAACTTGTTTTAGTTAGATGCGCAAATGTTATTTTGCTTGAAAAAGTCAAAAGAAGTTGGGTGCAAAAACCAATTTTTGATGCACAAAAAAACGATTTAATGCGCAAACGTATTTTTTCATAATTTTTTTCGAAAAAAATATCCACTTTAAAAAAGAGTTTTTCACAACTTTTTCATGCACCATCGTACCCGATCTTGTGGAATTTTTTGAGAATTTTTCGAGAAATTTTTTTGAAAAAATAAAATCTTTTTATCTTTTTACGGATATTTGTCTTTTTATTTGATCTTTATCCTTTATACATATATATCTATAGCATATATATAACAGGATGCACATGATGTCATTAATTACCCGAAATGCCACATAATGCCACGTTTTGCCCAGTCAATGCCACGTAATCCCACGTTGGCAGTATGTTAATCTGTTATGCATGTTAGATTTTAATACAAAAAATGTACACTGGTGAGGTTCAAACCTGCATTTGTTTGATAATGTTTAAATGCCTCAAGTAACCAAGCCTCAAGTAACCAAACCAATTAGGCTAATGAATCTTTTGGTTACATACTCCAAATCATAATCTATATACACGACTGTTTTTGTAATGGTATAAATGTTTCTTACTTTTTTGATCATATTTATCTCCTTAATTATATGAGGATGTATTAGGAAAATATATATTGTGATATATTATAGGCTTATATTTAGGGCGTGTTAACAATTTGATTATATGTATGATTCTATAAAAAAATCTCCTGATCTTTAAGCTATATATGCATCCACAAAGACGTTTAGGAGTTTCAGAAGTTATATTTTTGATTATTATATATCTATGATTCATATTCTTTATATTATTTGAATTGTTTTGTATTATTATGATGTTTTGTAGGTGTTTTGTAGGTTGTGCACGATATTCAGAATGTATGTTGCAGCCACAAAAACGTTTAGGATATTTAAAAGGTGTGTTTCTAATTATTGTATATATATATATATATATATATATATATATATATGTATATATATATATATATATATATATATATATATAGGAAGGATCGGGTGCGGATTAGATTTTAAGTAGGGATGGTGCGGATAATATCACAGTAACATTCAAAAATAAAATAATTCAAAAAAATCTGAAAAAATTAAAAAAAAAAAAGAAAGTGGACAACAATTTATTAAGAATCGCTGAAAAAAAATCAGAAAAAAAATCATTTTCATGAATTTTGTTAATATCACCGTAATTATCAAGCTTTCTTAATATCACTACTAAATAAAGCTAGCAGTAGTTTCAGTAAGGCTAGCAGTAGTTTCACTAAGGCTAGCAGTAGTTTCACTAAGGCAAGCAGTAGTATGTACACCAGCAGTGATATTAAGTTTTTTTTCTAATATCAAAGTAACTTTTTAAGTAAAATTGTTAATATCACGGTTACTTCTTACATGTTTTCTTAATATCAAAGTTAATTTTTTAATATCACCGTAACTTTTCTTAATATCGTATTAAAAAGACAGGATATTAAGTAAAATTGTTAATATCACGAGAACTCATAATATCATTAATATCACGGTAGGACTCATAACCAAAAAAACAAAAAGTGCTCATAAAAATCAAAAAATAAAAATGAAAGAAGATAGCAATAGTAAGGATCGCTCAAAAGGAAAAAAATCAAAAAATCGCTATTACGGTCAATGGTACCGTGAATGCATACAGATCTTGACTTTTTTAAGTCAAGATCAGATCTGAAATGGGCGGTCCAGATCAATCCGCACATCCGCACGAATTAAAAAAATCCGCACCTGATCCTCACTCTCTCTCTCTCTCTCTCTATATATATATATATATATATGTATGATCCATATTGTTTATTTATTAATTTATATATTCAGAAGGTATGTTGCAGCCACAAAGATGTTTAGGAGATTTAGAAGGTATGTTTCCGATTATTATATATATATGATTCATATTGTTTATTGATTAATTTATATATGATTGTTTTTGTAAGTTATTGTATAATGTTTATTTGTATTGATTCTATTCCATTAGTAAATAATCATGTTAAAAGTTTAGGAGATTCAAGTTATATTTTTTGATTATTATATATATATGATCCATATTGTTTATATTGTTTGTATTGTTATGTAGCCACAAAGACGTTTAGGAGATTCGGAGTTTATGATATTCAGAAGGTATGTTTTTAATTATATGATCTATATTGTGTTTATAAGTCATTGATTATTTTTCCCATATTGTTATTGATTAATTTATATATTCAAAAAGTATGTTGCAGCCACAAAGACGTTTAGGAGATTTAGAAGGTATATTTCTGATTATTATATATATATGATCTATATTGTTTATTGATTAATTTATATATGATTGTTTTTGTAAGTTATTGTATAAATGTTTTTGATTATTATATATATATATGATCCATATTGTTTATATTGTTTGTATTGTTATGCAGCCACAAAGACGTTTAGGAGATTTGGAGTTTATGATATTCAGAAGGTATGTTTTTGATTATATGATCTATATTGTGTTTATAAGTCATTGATTATTTTTTCCCATATTGTTATTGATTAATTTATATATTCAAAAGGTATGTTGCAGCCACAAAGACGTTTAAGAGATTTAGAAGGTATGTTTCTGATTATTATATATATATGATCCATATTGTTTATTGATTAATTTATATATGATTGTTTTTGTAAGTTATTGTATAAATGTTTTTGATTATTATATATATATATATGATCCATATTGTTTATATTGTTTGTATTGTTATGCAGCCACAAAGACGTTTAGGAGATTCAGAGTTTATGATATTCAGAAGGTATGTTTTTGATTATATGATCTATATTGTGTTTATAAGTCATTGATTATTTTTTTTCCCATATTGTTTATTGATTCATTTATATATTCAGAAGGTATGTTGCAGCCACAAAGACATTTAAGAGATTTAGAAGGTATGTTTCTGATTATTATATATATATGATCCATATTGTTAATTGATTAATTTATATATGATTGTTTTTGTAAGTTATTATGTTTTTGATTATATGATCTATACTTTGTTTATAAGTCATTGATTATTTTTTCTTTCAACAAGTGAGAATCAATCAAGAAGTGTGAAAAAATAGCACGTGATGCGGATGAATAATTAAAAACTGGAATACAAGATTTGGATGGTCAAAACAACTCACAAAATAAATTATACGAAACACTTTAGTAGATAGTTTTTAGTTGGAATGTAAATACAATGTTTTGTATATTTTTAAAATTGTTTTTGTTTGGATTATTTATTTATGCTGAATATTGTGTTTTAGTTTGAAAGTTCTGTTTGCAAGTCATTTTGGAACCATTGTTCTAGGCAACATTGGAGAGATAGATATTGTCATTTTAATTGTGTTTGTTGAGACTACATGAGTCTCAACAAAGTGAATAAAATCTATACTGGAACAACTAATTTGGTGGCTTCTAAATTAATGATTTAAGAAGTTACAAATCACAACGACAGAAAATATATAAACAACATATCTACACATAAAACATAGTAACATTTCACATACCATGAAACCTAATGCATAACCACATCGGCATTTTACATAGTAACAAAAAGAGTTACGAAATACATTCGTTAATTCCTACGCTATTACCCTACGCATAACATTAGTACTAATATCCATCATAAACATGCCAAATGAAACAGCATCAACCACAACAAACTATGACTACCAAGTTCTATTTCACGACACATCTATCACATATACCAAACAAAGCATGTTCTTAAACACATCACAACATCAAGAACGAACCTCACATCATCTCAGCAAACATAAAATATAGGAACCAACGGAATAGGACCATTGAACAGCTCGACTTCAAAATCAGGATCAAGTGTGGTTCCAACAAGCTAAAACCGAATCATTTTGTTCATTGGAAAGTTAAATTCTCCAGCAAGAATCTTTCAATTAGTACTCAATGTCATGTGATCATTTCTCCATAGACTTTCTGGATGAAATTCAAATTTCAAAACTACACACCTTTCTGTATCCATCCTTCTTAAAATCGCATGTTGAAAACCTTGAAGTTGATTAGCATCCACAAAATGAGCCGGTATAGTCTGCAATAATGAGCAACATGTTTTTTTTTAAATATACAAAGAAGATATCTTCAAACTTATAGAGTAATAAATATATGTCAAACATACAAGATTTTGAATTTCAATAAAGAGAATATCCTTACCAATCTACCATAATCAAGCACAAACAGATAAATTCGTTGGTAAAATGTGGCTTCTTCAGTTAAATGTCCAGCATGGTCTATGCAATTACAACCATGAAGCAACCTCTCATCTTAAAAACAAGAAATACAAGTCAAATAAAGAATAAAACATAACTATTTGAACGGTCGTATTTCAAATACATACTTATTTCATTGCAATACCCATTATAATTTATCACCTGTTTCATTTTCATCATGCCCTTGCAAAAAGGCAAGCCGAGTGGGGAAGTTTTCTTCATGAATAAGTTGGAATCCATCATCATCAAACCTCATTAAAGAAATCCGAATGTCATTCCTATTTGTCTTAGTAAGCACAACGCGTTCGCCAACCATCAGATTCGCATGAAGCACAACTGTATTCCAATGTACATTGAATTGAAATCCAATGGTATCATCTGTTCCAGGAATAATACCTTGCCTTGCCTCAACGAGTATTTCAATGTCAGAAAAACGTATCACAAACTCATTCCTATCAACATCTTGCAGAAACTCTAGCGGAAACCACTTGAATAAAAAGTATATATATAAGTTTATATATGAAATTATAAACTATAACTAAAATTAAAACAAAACAGAGGAAAACTACAAAACAGAGTATTACAGGAGATAGATAAGTATCATTTCCAACTTCACCAACACATTTAACTTTTCTGTTACGTGTGTGAATAATACCATAACCATCGAACTCTGTTCCATCTTCCTCATAAGCCATAACATAGAATGTGTCGTCACCCTCCTTAATGAAATGTATCATTCTTATACTCAAATAACCACTCAAGGCTATGAAATTATTCCATGAATCCTAGAAAAATACCATTCGTCACTACCACTTACACGATTCATATAAACTTTTCTTTTCATCCTGTTGTTGTTAATTAGATAAACATAATTTTTATTATTATAATAATTTATGTGAAAGTAGTCAGGAAGCATCTGCAAAAATAAATAGAAACAATAAATAAAAATCAAATATCAAACACACATATATACCAATTAACAGAAATAAAATACATACCAAAGTACCCAAATGTTCCCCATGATTATAATCAACCAAGAATTGTGTTGTCATTTTCCTGTAAACAAAACAAGCTTTCACTTAGATCTATTATTATTATTATGGAAACAGTATTTGGTCAAAAACAGGGCAAACCAATATTTCATATATCACGTAGTATTTGATTATCAATCAAGTATTAAAACCCTAAATATGAACAAAATCATAATCACATTTACTAAATAACATTAATAACTGCATTCAAAATGAAAACTAACAGATCAACTATGAATGACAGTAACAAATACAAAGACAAAAAAATACCTGATTAAAGATGACCTATGATTCAATTATGCAATTAGTCAAATTTTTTGTTTTGATTTATCAATAGTGATAGTAGCAATGAGTATTACTGAAAGTAGCAATGAATATTGCAGAGTTTAGTAGTAGACTTAAATAAAGTGACTTTAGAAGCCATCTTTATGTCAATCAACATGCAGAAATTTATCAACAAATTCAATAAAACCCCTCAACTAAAACACATTATATACTTTGACCCTCATAAATAACAAATAATACCAAAAACCTCTAAATCAAACATTTTTGTCAATCAAAATGTATATATCATTAAAAGATAAAAAAAGTTTGTATCAAAATCAAACATTTTTGTCAATCAAAATGTATATAACATAAAAAGATATATCATAAACTAAACATTAATATAAAAAAGTTTGTACAAAAAAAAAGCTATAAAAATATACCAAAACAAAAAAAAACACAACAAAATTGCAAATGAAGATTAAAATTTAGAATACCAAACAAACACAAAAAAATACAAACCATAGTGATTATATTTTCATACACAATACATAAAAACTACAAACGTTTATCGACCATCATAAGTATATTTTATTGTACCATAACCCATATCATACTTCTAACAATTAACCATCGACAACATAAAATAATCGTTCCAAACAAAACCTCCAGAGCATAATAATCCATTAAACAATCATACTTCAACAAACATCAAAGACAGGCATATATATTGACTCTTCACCAAAAAATATAAACTCCTGCTCATCTGGAACATCCACCACATACTTAAACCTTAATGTCTGATTCTGATGCAAATTCCAATCTCGGGCAAGTTGCCTCCAATTACCTTTAAAAGAAATATGAGTTGTCCGATCTGACCTTTCTGAGTGGATATCTTAGTGCAGAAACATCCTGAATGCAAATGTCTTGTGTCGAAGCAATGCATGAAGATAATTGGATATCTTGTGCGCTTTCACAAATCCCTCAGGTATTTTCTACATTAATCCGATATAACATTATTAGTTAATACCGTCTTAATTAACAAATCATTTCAAAAAGAAATTGATAAAAGAAGAAATGTTTCAAAAAAAAACTTACAAGACGGTGTTGCTCAAACACATATCAATAAATCTTCATGTAAAAAGTTCTATTCTCATCATTGTGTTCCAACTCATGACCACGCCAATTACATATTTGGAACATACGAGATCTACCAACAAAATAAAGAAACGCGTGTTCCCACTTCAAAAACATTATTTTCAAACAAAACTCATGAACTTATGCATATTTACCGTTATCAAAAGTGTGCTTTGGCTGATCAAAATGCAATACTGTGTGAGGAAATTTTTCTGTAGTCAATTCGCGACCATCACCCATAAAACTCATAAGACTCAAACTATTATTCAGAATGTTAGTCAATACAATCCTTCTTCCAGGAACAAAGCCTCCAAAAAGAACAACATCATCCCAATCCAATCCGGAAAACACATGTCCATAATGTATGCTCGTCTCAAGAAAAGCTTGAAGCCCATGCATCACTTGAACTTCAAAACCATTCACTTTAATCATGAAAACATTATTACCTACATAAGGAAGAAAATTGAATGGTAGAACCTTAAAAAACACAAAAAATAAATTACTGAATACCATCGAATAATATACTTAACAGAACCAAACATTGTAATTTAGTTAAATAACATATGCTATATTCAACATACCGGACATTCCTCTATATTATGACCTACTATAGCAGTGCACCTTGCAAGTCTTCCTGATACATTCAACATTCCATAACCACCTGATTCAATACCATTTGCATCATACCCTGTTACATAATATGTATCCGCACTTTCGTTTAAAAAGTGTAACAATGTAATATCTTCATATCCACTTAGCTTAATGAAGTGTTCCCAAGTTTCTTTATCAAATTTCCATTTTCCTTTTCTCTCCTTTAACAACACCTTAAATTTCTTACATCTGTTGTTAATCAAATAAACCCATGTTTTGCCATTACCATGTTTTGCCATTAATATAAACCTTCTTGAACCAAAATGGAAGATCCTGAAATAAAATAAAACATAAAATTGTTAATAAACACGATTACAACATCATAATAACAAAAAAGATTTTATTTGTCAAATTTGAAAACTGTTTAAACACAACAAATATACCAGCTTCTTCCGATATGTATTACTATCGACTTCAATAACAAACTGTGTTTCAATCATTTTCTGCCACACACCACATCAACTTATAAGTAACGGGAAATACAAAACAGAGGTTTGTATCAAATGCATTTTTTTAATTTAATTCATACATGTTATGGCCCCCTGTTTTTTTTTGTCTAAATAAAGACCTTTACAGGATGATGATGATGTACTTCAAACTCCTGTTGCAAGCTATGGTTCAAATGTTGCGTCCACAAACGTCGCAAGAATTGCTGAAAGTGTTCCTTTTAACCTAGAAGAAACACCCACAGGAAAAGCTGCAGTCCATAGTTCAGAAGACGGTTCAGGAAGCTCCGGCAAGCGGACAGTCATTGACCTTGATGATTTCGATGAAGTGGACTATGAAACGAGGATATCTAAAAGGCCTCTTCTTCAAGTCAAGCTAGAGAAGGAGTAATGAAATTTGTGCATCATATATCTTCTTCACAATAAGGCTACTTTGTTTTATTTCAGTAATTTGTTTTTTCCAGACATTTGTGTTTTGGTATTGCTTTTTGGGATTTCAACTTTGGTTTGGTTAATTTGCCAATTTATGGTATACCATTATTTGTAATACTTTTTGTGATGAACACTTCCTGAATAGTATATGGTTTATTGAGATTACAAACAATAAAAGTATATCCTAACCATGATGATACATGGATAACAAACTATTACACATAATGTAGTGTTGTAAATATAAATGTCAATACAACTTCTTACATTAAAAAAGTTTGTTAATCTTCTTGCATATTTAGATAACCTTCTGACATAAAAATTACTAAAATTACGAAATTTGTTGATCTTCTTACCTTAAACGAGTTCTTAAAACGTTGATTTCATACAATCTTTCTTTAAAATACAACTTATACACTTTCTTAAAACTATGACACTACATTCAAAAATAAAATTAAAAACACATCATTTCCTAAAATATATTTTTGCAAATTTTATAGCAACATATCTTTACAACTTTTTTTTATCCGCATACTATATATATGCATTCTAAAACACGAAATTATACTAATAAATTTCAAATTGTATGTTTTAATATACATTTACAAATATTTGTACAAGAGTATCATTTCCATTTATAACAAAAACTTGAAACCTTATATAAACTGGATCATCAACACAAAAATATCAACCAAATACTTTTTTCTAAACCTCCATTACAGAATATCATATGGATCATGACAAGTCACCGAAGGTAAAACATATTTTTAAAGTTTATACTTGAAAAATGATCGTTTCAAGTACTACATCACTGCATTTTTGGAAATAGGTAATATGAATTCATAATATGTTTATTTGATGACAATACAGCAAGAAGATATCTCAAACTCACCTAATGAATTTTGGATTGAAGATCCACCTGTTATCATAGTTTCAGATGATGAAATGGTATTATATACATTAGTAAAACATAATGAATTTTATAACTGGAAATTTGACACTAATTTATATCCGAATACTTGCAGGATGTATCCGAGAAGATGGCATGTCACAAAGTAACCAATGATGATTCAGTTGTGAAAAGCAATGGTGCTCATGTTGTAGATGTTCACTATGACAAATGCAAATGGATCTGTAACAATAAAGAATGCTTACACCATGCTAAGAAGAAAGACAATTATGGATTGGGTAAGGTTATTGATCTTCAATATTGTGTTGATGAGGACAAAGACGAATGGATTTGCATTAAGAAAGACTGCAAATATCACAATCATATTTTGGAGTATCGTGATGACAACGAGGAATCCATTGCATCAAATGTTTGTGTTGAAGATTTGTCCTCTCAAATAGTAGGCTCTTAAGTAAAGCATTATTATCAATAAGTTTATTCATATTTCGTTAAAAAAATTATGTTGAAGGTTTATTATAAAAAGTGTGATTGTTATGTCATTTTCATTACATATAGGATTTTCAAGCACTTTACTGATGTTAAGCCTTACTCCTTATCAAATAAGAACTACACAAGCAAAAACAACAACAATACTTCCAGCCTATCACATATGGGACAACACTGAGAAGATATATCTGATAGAACAGTTACGAATCTCACACATTAGTCATTTCATCTTAATGTAATTTGACAACATTATTATATGCAATCTCATACTAAAATTACTACTAACAAACTTTTCAACCTTTACTTACCCAATACAAATGGATATCCTATTCATATCCTCACCAACATATATTAAGACCAACATAAAAAAATAGCACTGGATATGCAATTCCTATAAGCATCAACAGGACACATTTTGAAGGAAAAGGATAGACTAAACTGCACTGATAATTGTTTTACAACCCACTGATTTATCTAATAATAAATACACCATTTCATAATCCAAACCAAAGCAAATAACCTGACCATACAAAGTTAACATAACAAAACACACACTGAACAGACATTAGTTCATAACATACTAACCATCCAAAATAACATTAGTTCAAACCATACTAAACATCCAAAACACGGACATAATAACAGTAGTGTTTTAACATACGTGAAACACAGGGTACTCCTCCACTTCATCGCCAGCCATATCAGTAAGCAAGTGCATGAACTTGAACCTGATCATTTTGTTGTACCCAAAATTACAATCACTTGCAAACTCCCTCCATTCGCCAAACACGTTCACATGGTTTGTCCTTCCAGGATCCTCTTTATGAAACTCCATCTTCACAGTAAAAGTTCTGTCCACATTTTGGTGTATCATCATAACAGTCCTGTACATATGCATCGGATGGTGTTCCAAGAATTCTGCAGGTATGGTCTGCGATACACCATCGATAACATATATGATAAGTACTTCATAAACATGAATAACGTGTCATGAATACAGATTTTACACCTAACAAAAATACTTACGAGTCTTTTCATCACTGTAATCATAGAGTAACTCTTATAGAATGTGTCTCTCGCTTCACCAAAGTGATCTATATGACCTGTCCAACGACATATGTGCTTCATCCTGTCATCACCTGCAAATAAGTTTACCATGTTATAATAACTCCGAATACTATATATCAAACAACACTAATATATCAGTATACTTTTATTACTTGAGAGTAACGAATTCTATAAAGATTTATATACTTTGCAACTAAATTTGCATCTAAATATGAAGATCACCTTCGTCGTGAAACTGTATAGCAGGTTGTATGTGATGCACTGGTGTTGCACCATAGAAATGAATTGGTGTATGCGGACTTCCATTAAAGTTAAAAGCCATCAACCTGTATACAGTGTTATGCTCTTTTGTAAACACCACTATCTGTCCAACTTGCAAACCCTTTGTCCATTTAATAATATTCCATATAGTTTGATCCAGTTCGTATTCATCATTCGCATTAGGAACAGTCACACGGACCACAGGAACCATATAGTAGTCTTCTCCAGAATTTATCCTAATAGTTGCTTCCTGGCCTATGACACTCAAGAATTCAGCCGCAATTCTCTGTAGATGAAGTTCACATTTGTCGTAAATACATATTTTATAATAAACGTTAATTTACAAATAAAGCTGATACAAGTTTATGTTATATATTGAATAATACCTGAGGCCTGTTTTCAGCAGCCCAAACACGACTCTTGAATCGATAATAACGATGGTGGTCAACATTGTAACCCCTGAATTATGTACCATCCCTTGCATCGTACCTTGTCACGTAGAAACTGTCATCCCCTTCCTGTATGAAATGCAGCCATTCAACATACGGACCGATGTTGTCCTTAGCAAACGCAACCCAATCCTGACCCTTTAGAGTTATTGGTCCCGCAGTCGGTGTGATAAACCAAACTTTCTTACGAATTCGTGCTGAGTTTGTCAGATAGAGATGTTTGTTTCCATTGTAACATTCCATTTCAAACACCTCAGGAAGTTCCTAAATAAGTATTCAAGACTTTAATTGGCTTCTAACTTTATGATAAGACTTATAAATGTTAGGATATAGTGTTGTTGTATTTACCTGTTTCCTTGGATATGTTCGGCGATTTACCAAAACTACAAACTCCATCGGCATTTTTCTGCGAATAATATACGTACTTTATATTCCATATCAGTTTTACATGTTATAATAAACGCTTAACCAGGATAATACTATTGCTTTTCCTTTTTTATCAGATTGTATTAACCGTATTCCAATGTATTCAATTAAAAGTATACAACCTAATCATATCGCAAACAGGATTTAGTAACCATTATCATCACTTACACAAAATGCTTTTCTTTATAAACCACAATCTATTACATGTATCCACTTATATTTGAGTAGTCATATATCTTACACAATTAAACCATCAACTCAGAAAAGCCTACTATAAAATTATACTATTATCATCACTTACAGACCATTTTGAAGTTACCATCTAACTTACTATTGAACTAATTTACAACATCACTGTTAACTATAGTTCTAACATACTTTAAATAAATAATAATTTCCAACAACAACAACCACATGCATTAGTATTGAACTAAGATTCAAACGATTAAGGTATGCTTGATGTGTAACAGTAATATAAATCATCAAAAAACACAAAGATCAATCATTTTTTTAAAGGAACAATTATCATCCTTAACATATCTGTTACTATTATCTTACAGGAAGTTAGATCATCTAAAATTTATCATCATGCAACCATTTGAAAAAGGGGTATACCTAACGAGTATATACCTACAAATCTACTAATATATATCTTTGATCATGTTTTCCCTTTTATTTTTTATAAGAAATCATCATCTTACTAACCTGGAAGAAGATTTTTCAATGAAGTGATCAATGTGGATGATTTGACAGAGTTATAAGGCTAGAGCTAAAACATAGCATGTAATGATCACTTAAGTTGGGAAACTGAATATATGATATCTTGGCAGAGAAATATCTTGACTTTTATCATTTGGTAGCTGACCGTGGGCTTGGCAGTCAAATGATGATTTGGGCCTGAACATTGGTATGGGCTTAGTCTTATATGTATTATTATTATTACTACGTATAAGCCTTATTATAACAAAATGGAGGGGAATGTAAACGTATAAGTGGAAAACGTTATTAACAAGGGCCCGAATAGAGTTACGGCAGTAATGGAAGATGAAGAAAAGGATGAGATTAACGACTTCTATGATTGTTGGTATTTATCAGCATGTGAAGCTGCGTGGAGAATATTCAAATTTGATATTCATCATAGAAGTCCTTCAGTAGAGCGTTTGCCTTTTCATCTTCCAAATGAACATTCGGTGTTATTTGATCCAACCGAAAGTATAGACTTTCAGCTTGAAAAGGATTCAGCCAACACAACCAAATTCCTACAGTGGATGGAAACAAATAAAACCAATGAGTTAGCACAAACGCTTTTGTATGTTGAGTTTCCAAAACATTTCGTTTGGAACAAGTCTGATTTGGTATGGACTCGACGCAAGCAAGGTAAGAGCATAGGCAGAATTCATCACGTCCCGCCTAATTGGGGAGAGCTTTTTTATCTTCGCATGCTGTTAAACCATGTCCGAGGTACAACCGGTTGGGAAAGTTTTAAGAAGTATGATAATGTGGTGTATGGTACATACAAAGAAGCTTGCTTTGCACGTGGTTTGTTAGATGATGATAAGGAATACATCGATGGTATAATTGAAGCAAGTCAGTGGGGGATGGGAGATTACTTGCGATCTTATTTTGTCAAATTAATACTCTCAGATAGTATGTCTCGGCCTGAAGTTGTTTGGGAAAAGTCATGGAGACTTTTAGCTGAAGACGTTTTAGATAAAGAAAGGCGGAAACGAAATCATCCAGGTATGAGAACTGTTTTTTTTCCTTAACTTTAACAATCAATTTTGCTTTCTTTATACGAGAAATTCAACTCTTAGAAATGCATTATATGATTTTGTCATATTCATTAATCCCTGAAACATTAATCATACGACTTCTTATTCGTTAGCCCTTTTTACGCTAGCTATCATATACTGTCTTTGCTGGACCACGAATTAGTTTACAACAAACGGAATTCAACTATAACCAACTGTAATAATGTGTGTTATTATCTATACTAACAGCATGTTCTAAACTAAAGTAACTCCTACTATCATACAAGGACTTCAACTTTCAGATGATCAAAGATACAATATATGCCTGACATATATTGAGGACTCTTTACTCAGCAATTCCAAGAGCCTCAAAAACATTGTTAACATGCTTTATCCCAATTCAGAGTTCACAATGGAATCCTACAATAGGTTGATATATGATGAGCTCGATTATAACATTCCAGAATTGGTCACTCAGCATCAACAGTTGTATTCGATTTTAACGGTTACGCAAAAGGAAATATATGAAACAATAACTGATGCATGTGACAACAACAAAGGTGGGATGTTTTTTGTATATGGCTATGGCGGAACAGGCAAGACTTTTTTGTACAAGACCCTCATAGCTTCGTTAAGGTCTAAAGGTGAAATTGTTTTAAACGTTGCTTCTAGCGGTATTGCTGCTCTTTTGCTTGATGGTGGTCGGACTGCCCATTCTCGGTTTGATGTTCCAATAAACATTGACGAAGATTCCATGTGTACAATTACTGCAGACAGTCCGCTCGCAGATTTGATTCGCAAAGCAAAGCTAATAATATGGGACGAAGCACCGATGCTTCATAGACATTGTTTTGAAGCCTTTGATAGGAGTTTACGCGATATAGCCACAGGATTGCACGTAAACATTTCTGATAACGTATTTGGGGGGAAAGTCGTTGTTTTTGGTGGAGACTTTCGTCAAATTTTACCTGTGATTCCATGTGGCAGTAGACAAGATGTTGTACACGCTTCTCTAAACAAGTCTTATTTATGGGATCATTGCCAAGTAATTAAACTTACAGAAAACATGAGGCTTCGTGTTGGTTGCAATCCCTCAGATGCAGAAACAATTAAGGAGTTTACAGATTGGATTTTGAGTATAGGTGACGGGAAAATTGGTGGGAAGAATGATGGTCAGGCAGAAATTCAATTTCCCGAAGAAATGCTCATACCAAATACACCTGATCATGTAGAAGCTATTATAAATGAAACTTATGAAAATTGGCAGGAACATTTGTGGGATCCGACGTATTTCCAAGATAGAGCTGTCCTCGCACCCACGCATGAAGAGGTCGAAAAAATAAACTCTTCAATGATGTCCAAACTGCATGGAACAGAGAAGGTTTATTATAGTTCGGATATTGTTTCTGATATTGACGTTGATTTTAACTACAATGAGTCGTTGTACTCAACTGAATTTTTAAATTCAATCAAGTGTTCCGGAATTCCAAATCATAAGTTAACTTTGAAGGTCGGTGCTCCGGTAATGTGCATGCGCAATATTGATCAAAGAGGTGGCTTGTGTAATGGAACAAGGTTGCAAATTTTGAGAATGGGAACTACTAACATCGAGGCTAAAGTAATATCAGGAGGTAAATTGGGAGAAGTTTGCTCTATACCTCAGATGATAATATCTCCGTATGATAAAAAAAAATGCCTTTTCAACTAAAAAGAAAACAGTTCCCAATTTCTGTTTCATTTGCCATGACAATAAACAAGAGTTAAGGACAAACGTTGGCAAAGGTGGGTCTTTATTTGGAACGACCGGTGTTCTCACACGGACAACTTTATGTGGCCGTGTCAAGAGTTAAAAGCAAAAAAGGTCTTAAAGTATTGTGTTGTGACAAGGATGGTAACTACACAAATACTACAACAAATGTGGTGTACAAAGAGGTTCTGCATAGATTATAAATATTCTCAAGTTTATTATGTGTTTTGTATATTTATTTATTTTAACTTTTAATAACTATTAACTTTCAAAATTTTACTTATTGTAAACTAATTCTTACTTTGCGGCATTTTTTACACCATCTATACTGTTATTGGTTTGCATTTTATTCATTAATAAACAACATTTTTTTTATCCATCATATATCATTAATAAACATCTTTTTTTATGCAAATATACAAAATGTGCTTTTCTTTACACAAAAGTCTTAACATTTTTGCCTTTTTTGTTACGGTTGATTGATAACTTAGAAACTATTCTACGGTACACTATGTGGAATATTTCTTGAAGCTAGCCGCCCAGCGGGCGGGCCTGTAGCTAGTAGTATAACAAAATAAAAAATCAATTAACAAGTACTAACAATAAATTAATCTATATAAAAATATAGGTAATGATTACCTATTTTACTTATACAACACTATATATACTTTAACATGCAATTCTAACTCATATCATGTATAAAATAATACAATAAAAACAAATGTTACAACTTAAAAAAAACAATATTTTAACATAACATATAAGAAATTGACGTAAAAAAAATCATAAACTTCAACAGTTAAAAAGTTTTGACTAACTACATATAACAAAATAACAAAACGTGATATACTTATTTAAGAATTTACATTTACAATAAGGTCAAACATATATAATTCAATCAAATAACATCATTCATGAATTGTTATATATATACAAAAGCACAACTAAAATAACAATATATTGAGGTCAAAAACTTTATTTTAGCTCGAAATTTTAACTAAATCTAAACCAATTATTCAAACCATATAACAAATATAATAATGTACAAAATTTTATACAAAAGGAAAAGATTTATTTATAGGCAATTTTTTTTTAATTAAAATTTAAAAAAAATTAAAAAAAAAACGAATATATATTATATACAAATACCTACACATGCATCTAAACCCTATAAAACTCACAACTCATCATCCCCTACATAACCATCTAACAAAATCTGCTTCTACCAAATCAAGTTAATCAATAAAGAAATCCTTCAAAGATCTAAAGGTAATCACAAACACACTTTTTATATGTAAATTAACCATACTTTTATATGATTTATCTATATATTCGATTTGCAACCTAATAGTGTATGTATAGATCATCGATGATAGGATTAAAATCAACTTAGAATCATGTATAACATATTTTTGTCCCATTGATTATGAATCCCCTGATATTAATAACAACGATATATGATAAAACTTAAATAAACCCTTTTATGATCATTAAAGTTTATATTAAATTTTCATATAATAAGTATGATATGTTAATGTGTTTGAGTGTAAAAAGCATAATCAACTAACATGTCACGACAATCATTCTCACAAAATTCATATTCATATTGTAATATTGGATTAAAACTTAGGAATTGCTTTACATAGGTTAACCTTCCTTTACAGAATATTTGCCATTGTAAATCAACAAACTAATCTCTTGAAGTCAACACATCCTTCACCATAAGCAATTACTATTAGCAACAAAAAACTTATATTCACTTTCATGATTTATTAATGTGGAAACAGGATGGCACAACAATTTCTTTTTGAATACATTCATGACACCCCAGAAAATGCATAGGTAAAACTAAACCATTAAATTTTACTTTATCTACAAGCCATTGAAACAATGCATTTAAGAATGCAGGATTAATTGCATATTACTTACTTTAAAATTACCAAAACAGATCCTACCCGACGTATTTACAGAGTACTTTAAGACTCCAAACAACATGTTGTACTTGAACGGCCATGACAGGTACCGTTACAAAACAGAGATCACAAACATAAATGGCAAATGGGTGTGATCGGACAAAGAATGGATTGCTTTTGTTGCATCCAATGTGCCTCACAACACAACAACAATCCATTTTATAAGGCAAGGAGAAGAAGACTTTTATGTTACGGTATATGACATAAATGAATCAGAGTGTCCAGGGTATGACAGGCGTACTATAGGACCAAGAATGATCAGATGTTTGTCAACATATACACCGGGATTCACGGTAAAAGACACAATTTATATCTAACTTATCAATTTCATACAATATCTAAATTGACAATTTCCTAAAATTACTTGCAGTTACTGCCAGAGGATTTCTTACAAGATATTTGGAAAAACACATTCACACTCCATTACGATGGTCTGACATTCCAAGTTCGCCACAAGAGAATAAAACCATGGGAGGATAGAGTCATTAGAATGAATACATTCACAGGATGCGGTTGGGACAACTTTGTAGTAACAGCAGGAATAGAGTGTGGTCAGAAGTTTGTGGTCAGAAGTTGTCTGTGTTCAAAAACCTAGGCAAATATACCTTATCAGTTGTTGTAATAGGAGGATATGATGGACTAGGATTGAGCAGGGAAGATATACGAACAACTTTGTTAAAAAGACCACCAAGATCACTTATGTATCGCGACAGACATGGTAAGTTTTTGATTTTATAAATAACTTAAACTTGTAACATAACATCAAATATTGGGAGAAAAAACTATAAAGAAAATAACTAACTAAGACCAAATTTATTTTTGCAGACGTGCGAATGCATCACAAATGCACATGGTACCATCACCCATCTCACATAAATGAAGACAGAGTTGTTTACACACCCTTCCATCCAGATATTGGCTACTACTACAAACTGGTAATATGTTACTAATAATATCGCAAAAACAAACATTACTTATAAGTAGTACAACATTCTAACATATGCAAAATCTTATGTGACCAACCAGATAATCAACTCACCAATCTGGGATGCCTTGGACATGCACAAGTACAGAAAAGCAGAGATTGTCCACATGAATGCCGCATGGAAGGAAACTGGTATCAATTTGGAAAAGATTGTCACTTTGAAGAACACAAGATGATGCGCATTAAACTAACGTGTTATTAGACAAAGGTTATCGACGATGTCAACCAACGAGTAGCTATGTTTCATGTCTGTTAATATACAATCGCAGTCTAGCTATGTATCGCTGATGAGTGTCTAAATACTCATCATTTCGTTCACATTTAAGCTACAAAAATATCTGAAAACATGCAAATATGCTTCAAAATATTGGAATTATCTCCAAATTGTGTTTTTAGGTATTAAAGTGCAAAAAGGATGAAAACTGATGAAAAACATGCAAAACATACATAATTTACAGTTTCAGTCCCTGAACTTTGATAAATTGGCAAATCTAGTCCCTGGTTAATCAAAACTTGTAAAAATATCATATAAGGTCCTTGGGATTCACAAGTTGTTAAAAATAATCCTTTGAAGCTTAAAATCACAAAATTACGACTTTGGTCCCTCAAGATTGAAAAGTGTCAAAATTAGTCCCTAAGGTTTTAAAAATAAGAAAATAATCAAAATAAACCTTATACTATTTATAAATGGCAATATTGGTCCTTATGATAAACTTTTGGAAAATTACAAGTTTAACCCTTCAAGTTTCAGAAAATTACATAATAGGTCCTTAAGGTTTAAAAATGGAAAAATATTCATATATGGTCCTTGTACTAACCATATTTGGCAGGAATGGTCCCTTGGATGAGTTTGAAAAGTTGGCAACTTAGGCCCCTCAACTTTTAGAAATACAAACGGGCCTTTTGTATTATTACCAAGCCAAATCCAATCCAAATCCTTTAACCCGGCTAGGCCCAATCTTTCCCAAGCCCAACTATTAACCCGGTCAACCAACCCAAGACCCGGTCAAA
The DNA here is from genome assembly GCA_910596185.1 of Chrysanthemum makinoi. Lineage (NCBI taxonomy): Eukaryota > Viridiplantae > Streptophyta > Magnoliopsida > Asterales > Asteraceae > Chrysanthemum > Chrysanthemum makinoi. The sequence goes on along the minus strand of OU343217.1, from coordinate 89,799,400 downwards.
TAATACAAACCACACCTCCCCCGTTTTCCTCTTCACCTTCCACCTCCCACTCCACCTGTAACTGCCACCTTCACCCTCCACCTCACCCCATCCAGCTCACCCTTAATCCTACCCACTCCTTCACCGCCTCTCAGAAAACACGCCACAATAAATGAATTCCCACCCCATTTTCACTGAAATACCACTCTACCCACGTATTGAGCAATACGCCTCAATTTAGTCCAAAACTTCACCAAACGTGTCCTTTACTCCTCCATATACTCCCAAGATACATTAATTGTGACAGAACTGCTAAATTCCACGAGGAGAGTTTTGGCGCCAAAACTGATTTAAATGGTTGGGATGAATTTGACTCAATGAATGGCTGTGATTCGAAGTGGGAAAGTATCTGGAAGCTAGTGGGATGCAAATTGGTGATAAATACAGAAGAAAGGAGAAGAAGAGAGATATCATAATTTTAACTTAGTTTATGATCAATCGTAGTTAATCAAAGTAGTTTGTATCATTAGTGTAATTGTCATTTACTGTTCTCAGTTGTTCATTACCTTTGCTAAAGTGTAATAACAAACTTGGTTTACTCAGTTTTAATCTATCTTAATTTTCAAAGTCATTTCAACTTTGTCCCATTTTAAATTCAAGTCATTTAATTTCTGTTTGATACTTGTTAATTAGAGGATTCTAATAACACTACTTGGTTCTCAAGAAGCCATAGCAAGCTTTTAGATACTCAAAATCAGCAAGGATCACTAAAAAGGAAAACACCAAAAAGAAAACAAGTAATTAGGAATTTAATATAAAAGAAATCTGTGAAGAAGCTTGGAGCAAAGTGTATTCTGGATTGCTTTGGTATTAGTGCTCTGTGGAGAGCATATAGGAAAGGTACTCAGTTCTTGGTTCTCAGTTGTGGCCTAAAACTCAAGTTGTAAGCATATTTCTTGATTTTTGGCATTTACTGTTATTGTTCTGATCTTAGTATAAATTCTCTTGATTCATGCTTAGTTAATGTTTGTTAGTGATATTATAACTTAAAATCAGTAGGTTGTTAGTTGGAAATCATAGTTGCTAGTTGTTACATATTTTCAGTTAATTATAGATTAGTAGTGATTCATAGGCTAATGTTGTTAGAATTAGATTAATTGTGTTCATTTGATCCAATAACATCTGTTAAACATTGATTGAAATCAGTCTCATGTTGTAAATTGTGGATTTGTAACACTAATCATAAAAACTGCTTTGCTAAGGTATGTTTGGATCAAGCCGCTTATCTCGATTTCTTGCATGTTATTGTCTGAAGTTCTTGTTGCTGCATGTTTATTTAGATCACCATAGTTCATATCAGTCATAATATTTAGGTCTTATTAGTTTAAAAGTCAAAATAGATCTTAATCTAGTCTAGCTGTTTAACTGTTAGAGTAATAAGTTTCATATTCCACACACTAGCTTAAAAGTTGATACTCTAGCTTAATTTAGCCATATCATAGCTTAATATAACTTAAGTAATCAGTAAATCTAGATCAAAGCTCACTTTAGTCAAACTTAGTGTTAACTTAAAAAGTCAAACTTGCAGCCTAACTGATTTTTGAATCAACTTTGGATCTAAACTGTGAGCTTGTTATTTGATATTAGGACTAGAGCTTGTAAGTTTATATAGTCTTGTTGCTAATCTCCTTGTTGCTATTTTTATTAATCTTTATCTAGCTGATTGAAGTGCTTAAATTGTGCTTATCTTTTAGTAGTTCTTCACAAAACTCCCCTGTACTCAGATTTGACACCCTCTTTATCAAGCTTGCACAAGCTTATGTATTGAGTGTTAGCCTGAGTATTTTGGTTGTTTGTGATGCCCATGTGGCTAGTTACTTGAAATAAGTGCTTATTTGCCTTTAATTGCTTATTTGGTCTGATTATTCTTGCGTAACTTGTGCCTATAAAATCCAACACTACACTGATCATACAGTGTAAACAAGCAAAACCACAAGCCCATCAAAAGCTTATCACTAAGCTTTGGCTTGTGATCTTTGGCTCATTAAGAAGTTAAGCAGTCCATTAATCAAGTTCAAGCTTTAATTCACCATTACAAAGCCTTTTACTAGGGCTGCATCTAAGCTTAAAGCTTGTCCATTCACTCAGTTAACTGAGTGAACTCAGTAAAACCACCCAGCTTCATAAGCCCTTCAAAAGCTACCCAGTGGTCTCCATTGGTCAAGCTTTGGCATTTTGGAATCACTACCAACCCCACTTTATAGTTAAGCATTCAATAAGTTCTATTGAGCTTATTTCATAAGCTCAATTTGGCCATCTTGGTTGCCTGTCTAGGGTGTTTGGATCTCATTTTCATTGGAAGTGCTTAAAAGCTTATTCCAAGCTTATTAGCCAAATCCAGTGATTCCACTTGTTCATACTTGTTAATATACCATATATACACAGTACTAATCTTTTTATTTTCTTTATTAAGCTTGTTTTAAAGCTTTTACCAAGCTTACTAGCTTATTTCACTCACTCTAAACTGAGTGAACTCAGTTTGGACCCCTCACTTCACAAGCTCTTTCTGAGCTCATCAGTGGGTCCCACACCTTCAATCTTGGTTCTTCCAATCCCCCCTCCTACCAGGCTTGAACCATTGACCCTTTGTTTGACCTTGGAACCTGTGGACCCCATCTGGAATTACCTCACAAGGTTGTCCCATTTTCTGTCTCAGGAACCAAATAAGCAAGTGCTTATTGTGGTCTTTTGGCTTATTCAGTGAGCTTATATTATCAAGTCTAGCTTATTAAAGTCCAAGTAACTTATTGGAACCAGAATTTACCCTAGTGGACCCCACATAAGCTCATTTGAGCTTATTTCCTTCTAAGTCAACTTTTGGGGTAATAAGCACTTTCAGTGCTTATTCTGAGTTTCCAAGCTAGTTGTTTTTGTAATAGTTTCTTATTTTAAGTATTTTAATAGTTTTATAAAATAAAAATAAAAAAGCCAAAAATACTTATAGTAATAGTTTCTATTTATTAGAAAATATCTATTTAATTTTCTTTTTAGCTTATTTATAAGCACTTCTGTAATTTTTTATTTTTAATAAATCTCTTTTATATTAAAGTAGTTTTATAAATTTTTCTAGATTTTTCTTTTGTCATCTAGTAATTTTTAGAATTAATTTTAGTTTAATTACTTAATAATTAATATTAAATAGAATAAATAGTATAATAAATATATTTTTAGTTTTAAAATAAGTTTTATAATATTTTAGATTTTTCTAAGTTTTTATTTTATTTTTCTAGCCTCATTTTAGTTTTCTAATTAAATAGTGTATTAATAAATAGTATTAAATAGTAATTAATTAAATAATAAATAATATATAAGTTAAATAAATAATTTTCTTTTTCTAATAATTTTCTTTTATTCTTAGGATCTCAAAAATATAAATTTCACATTTGTGGGGTTTATATTGATCACTTTTACTTTTATTTTTGTACGTTTACGTAATTTTATTAAAACGTACGTTTTAGGTTTTAAACGTTCATCACTTTAAAAATAGTGATAGCGTTTATTTAATAGATTTTAACTTTTTAATTTTCTTTAATTTGCATTTAAGTCGCTAAGACGTGCAAATACCTACTATAGTTATAATCGATTTGTTTTTAATACGTTTTACGTTTCTAGGGTTTTGATCGTACTTATTAGTTGTTATAACTCATTAGAGTTATTCATACTTTTAGTATTGTGACAAATCATTCATAACCCTATTCCTGATCAACCAAGCTATATAACACATTTGTTCAATCACAGGATATCACAACCTCGTTGGGGAATAAACGACCCGGGAATATAACTGTACTACCTCGGATTATTGCATTTGCCTCTTTCTAGTTTGACTTGCCTAATTGACCTCTCACAAGTGGTTGACTAAAAAAGTAGGCTAGTTTAAGGCGAATCAATTTTTGGCGCCGCTGCCGGAGGCTCTTTGCGTTGAACAATTTTTGTTGGCTGATTATCTATCCTTTGTATATATATTATATATTGTATTTTAATCTTCCTTAAACAATATAAAAAAACAAAAATATTTTCTTTTTCTTTTTATATATATAAAAGATAAATAATCCCAAAAATACTCTTCGCACCCCTCTTGAGTTTCCTTTTCTTCAAGGATCCTTAGTCACGTCTTAGTGCATGCGCACTCGTTCTTCAAGGTCATCAAGTCCTCTTCGCGAGCTTGTAGCCATACCTCGAAGAAGTCGTAGACGTTCTGCTCCATCAGTCGTACCCGAGCTACGTACTGAGCCAAAATTCTGTCAAAATGGCAGGAGCACAAACGATGAATGAACTTCTCCAGGCACCCACCGATGGGTACGGAGATGCCATTGTTGTTCCAGCCATCGTAGCTGAGAACTTTGAGCTTAAAACAGGGTTAATAAACCTAGTGACAAGCGTCAATTTTATGGTTTTGATAGGGACGATCCTCACTATCACATTCGGTGGTTCAATAAGATCACATCCACCTTGAAATGTAAAACGTCCACGAGGATGCAATCAAACTTCTTCTTTTCCGTTTTCTCTCGATGGGCCGCCAGATCGGCTTGATAAACGGCCCTAAGTCGATTGACACGTGGGAAGATTTAGTACAGAAGTTTGTGCATAAATTCTATCCTCCTTCAAAAACCACGAATCTCCGGAATGAAATCATGAAATTCACACAACATTTTGATGAAACATTCAGTGAATCATGGGATCGTTTTAAGGAAATGCTACGCAACTGTCCTCATCATGGATTTACTGAGTTGATATATCTGGATACTTTCTATAATGGCATAAGACAAGCTGATCAAGATTCTCTTAATTCCTCCGGGAGGTAATTTTTTGAATCGAACAACAAAGGATGCTTTAGCCATTATAGAGAACAAAGCTGAGGTCCGTACCTCAAGAAACAAACCAGTTGTTCCCAAAGCAAGTGATTCACCTTCTACTTCATCTCCCATGACTCAAACTATTGACAATACTCAGTTTGCTCAACTCATGGATGCTCTTAAAAATTTGACTCTTAACCAAAAGAAAGAGTCATCCAAACCAGCTGAAGTCAAAAAGATTGAACCATGTGTCACTTGTGGTGGTCCTCATGCATACTACAACTGTCGCACCGATGGAAATGCATTTGAAGTTGATGCTCTAGCCGGTAATTTCAATCAAGGAGGTAACCAATACCATCCTCAAGCTGAAACAAACTACCGTGCTAATAGCCAAGAGGGACCATCAGGATCATATCAACCCAACAATTCAAATAGGTCTAATCCTAATCAGCCAAGAGGGCATAATAACCAAAATCAATATCGTACTCAGAACAATCAAATTGTTCCTGTTCAATACCCACCCCATAGGGGAAATTCAAATCCTAATCAAGGGTATTCAGCTCCTAATAATCAAATGGTATCGTTCCAAGAATCTCAATCTGCTGAACTAGCTAACCACATCAAGGCTACTGATGCTAAAATGAGAGTGGTTCAAAACCAAATCTCCAATTTGAAGAATGAATTTGATTCTTCAATTGCAAAGAACAATAATGAGCTGAAGAACGATCTTAAAAGTATGATATCTGATTTGGTGAAACAACTCGTTCCACCTTCCACCTCGGGAAGTCTCCCGAGTAATACTGTTGCGAATCCTAGGGGTGAACTCAAAGCTGTTACTACTCGTAGTGATACAGCTCAAGTTGGAGCAACCACGGTTGTCCCAAATTCTACACCCCCAATTACTCCTACATCATCAAAGATAGATCCTACTCTTTCACGATTCAAGGTTAAAAGTTTGTCAAACAATCTTTATGACCAAAGGGCAGCTATGACTTATTCTCATATGCTTAATGCTTCCCGAAAGAGTATACTGGACGATAGTGATGATGAGGAGGATTCCAACATCATCAAAGCTATCACCACTCGTAGTGGTGCTGCTTATGAGGGACCCTCTACTCCTATTCCTCCACCGTTATACGATGTGGAAAAAGAGCCCGAGGTTGCCAAGGACCAGGTGCAAATTCCAAGCCCACGAAGTACCACACACGTCCAACCGCAAGTTATCCCTCGAAAGAAAACCAAAACAGGAGTTGTCTTTGAGACTGATGAAACTCCTGAGCCTACTGTCCCTAAATCCAAATCTTTTAAGCCTACCATTCCTTACCCTTCACGCTTGAATGAGCAAGAACACCGCGAGAGGTCTAATTACCAAACAGACAAACTCTTGCAAATCTTTAAAGATTTGCAATTTGACATAAGTCTTGCGGATGCTGTCATCTTGATGCCCAAGTTCGCATCAACAATCAAACAATTGTTAAACAACAAGGAAAAACTGGTTGAATTGGCAAAAACTTCTCTAAATGAGAATTGCTCTGCAGTTATCTTAAAGAAGCTTCCCGAGAAGCTTGGAGATCCTGGTAAATTTATCTTACCATGTGAATTTCCAGGAATGGTTGCATGCAACGCCTTGGCCGATCTGGGCGCCAAAGCATCAACGATGCCTAATTCAGTACGGAAGAAACTTTCTCTTCCTAAACTTACCCCTACCTGCATGACTCTTGAGCTTGCAGATCGTTCCGTATCTATGCCCCTCGGTATTGCCGAGGACGTATTTGTGAAAGTAGGGAAGTTCCATTTTCCGGTGACTTTGTGGTTGTTGAATTCGATGTTGATCCTAGGGTTCCTCTCATTCTTGGAAGAGGATTCCTAAGAACGGGCCACGCTCTTATAGATGTATTTGACCGTCAAATCACATTGCGTGTAGGTAATGAGGCTATTACCTTCAACCATGATCAAACTTCAAAGTACTCCTCCAATTATAACTCTGCATCGGTTAACCGAATCGATGTCATTGATGTTGCCTTAAAGGAGTACTCTCAAGAAAATCTTGGTTATGTTCATGATTTGGTGAGTGGTGATCCCACTCCATTGTCTCATCCCATCATTTCCGACTCTTCCACTTCCTTAACTCTGGATGAGGAAAGTGATTCTATTATGGATGAGATTGATGATTATCTCAATCTGGATACATTTCTTCCTGGTATTGATGATACCGAGAGTGATCAAGAGGAAGATGTTATTCTTCTTCTTGAACAATTGTTATACCCAGACAATTATTCCACTCTCCCAACAAAACAACTTCATAAAGAGGAATCCAAATCAGTTGAACCAACTGATAAAATTCCTGAGATCAAGCATAAGACCTCTCCTCCTTCACTTAAATTTCAAATTCTTGAGGAGGAAGTTCTTGTGATTACTGCTGTTGATACTCGATCTCCCTACTACCCTTCACCTATCCGGTGATTTCTCCTTCTCTTCACTCATTCGGGAGTGAAGATGTTATCTTTGACCCTGGGATATTCCATATAACATTGGTTTAGATCCAGATACTTCCCCATGGATTTTCAAATGCTTTTTCTCCCAACCTGTTCAGAACCCTTTGTTACAGTTAACCGTTCACAGCGATTAGCTTGCGTGATAAACCCGACAGTTTGGGAGGAAATAAATCAAATCAGGGTCGAGTCCAGCTAGTGACTCGGGAATCAAAAACATTAGCACAAACATGGGTTTTCACCCGTGTGTACCAGCCTAGTGTGGGGGAGTTACTAACCCACATTTTGTATACATGTTGTAAATAGTTTTCAAAAAATGTATGTATATACATCTTAAATAAAGGCTAAGTAATATTTTCCTTTTACGTTCTAAGTTCGGTTTAACACGGTGCTTTGAATATTGAGGGCAATATTCAGTTCTAAGTGTGGGGGGGAATTCTCTCGAGAATTCAAACACATGTTCCATCAGGAACCCCATTTTTAGCCAAAATTTTAAATTTTTTTTCTCACTTAGAACGCAATAAATGGTAATCAGTCCACCATGTCTAACACACATAAGGATTGGCTAATCCAGAAGCAAACGGCTCTTGGTAAAGATATCTCAAATCCGTTTATGGCTTGCAATTTGCCTAAAATTGTATGGTGCCTCAACTCGCCATATCCTAATAAGCGAATGAGTTGGCTAGCCCGCAAGATTATGGCTTGTGGTAAAGGCAGTGGAAAAACCATAATTGGTAATCAGCTCACCAAGATGTTGACTATTCCATCAAGAGTTGGCTAGTCCAGAAGCAAACGGCTTCTGGTAAAGACAAATCAAAACCGTTGACAGCTTGTGGTTTGCTCAAAATCACATGGTTATCAGGTGGACCATAGTTCTTACTTGAACTGAAACATCTTGGCTACTCTAGAAGTGATGGCTTTTGGTAAAGAGTTCTTTCAAATCCATTAAAATCTTCATAAAATATTGCTAGGGACTAGCAATAGTTTAGTGTGGGGATTGATGAGTGTCTAAATACTCATCATTTCGTTCACATTTAAGCTACAAAATATCTGAAAACATACAAATATGCTTCAAAATATTGGAATTATCTCCAAATTGTGTTTTAAGGTATTAAAGTGCAAAAGGGATGAAAATTGATGAAAAACATGCAAAACATACATAATTTACATTTCAGGTCCTGAACTTTGATAAATTGGCAAATCTAGTCCCTGGTTAATCAAAACTTGTAAAAATATCATATAAGGTCCTTGGGATTCACAAGTTGTTAAAAATAATCCTTTGAAGCTTAAAATCACAAAATTACGACTTTGGTCCCTCAAGATTGAAAAGTGTCAAAATTAGTCCCTAAGGTTTTAAAAATAAGAAAATAATCAAAATAAACCTTATACTATTTATAAATGGCAATATTGGTCCTTATGATAAACTTTTGGAAAATTACAAGTTTAACCCTTCAAGTTTCAGAAAATTACATAATAGGTCCTTAAGGTTTAAAAATGGAAAAATATTCATATATGGTCCTTGTACTAACCATATTTGGCAGGAATGGTCCCTTGGATGAGTTTGAAAAGTTGGCAACTTAGGCCCCTCAACTTTTAGAAATACAAACGGGCCTTTTGTATTATTACCAAGCCAAATCCAATCCAAATCCTTTAACCCGGCTAGGCCCAATCTTTCCCAAGCCCAACTATTAACCCGGTCAACCAACCCAACCCGGTCAAATAATACAAACCACACCTCCCCCGTTTTCCTCTTCACCTTCCACCTCCCACTCCACCTGAATGCCACCTTCACCTCCACCTCACCCCATCCAGCTCACCCTTAATCCTACCCACTCCTTCACCGCCTCTCACAGCAGAAACACGCCACAATAAATGAATTCCCACCCCATTTTCACTGAAATACCACTCTTACCCACAGTATTGAGCAATACTGCCTCAATTTAGTCCAAAACTTCACCAAACGTGTCCTTTACTCCTCCATATACTCCCAAGATACATTAATTGTGACAGAACTGCTAAATTCCATGAGGAGAGTTTTGGCGCCAAAACTGATTTAAATGGTTGGGATGAATTTGACTCAATGAATGGCTGTGATTCGAAGTGGGAAAGTATCTGGAAGCTAGTGGGATGCAAATTGGTGATAAATACAGAAGAAAGGAGAAGAAGAGAGATATCATAATTTTAACTTAGTTTATGATCAATCGTAGTTAATCAAAGTAGTTTGTATCATTAGTGTAATTGTCATTTACTTGTTCTCATTGTTCATTACCTTTGCTAAAGTGTAATAACAAACTTGGTTTACTCAGTTTTAATCTATCTTAATTTTCAAAGTCATTTCAACTTTGTCCCATTTTAAATTCAAGTCATTTAATTTCTGTTTGATACTTGTTAATTAGAGGATTCTAATAACACTACTTGGTTCTCAGTAAGCCATAGCAAGCTTTTAGATACTCAAAATCAGCAAGGATCACTAAAAAGGAAAACACCAAAAAGAAAACAAGTAATTAGGAATTTAATATAAAAGAAATCTGTGAAGAAGCTTGGAGCAAAGTGTATTCTGGATTGCTTTGGTATTAGTGCTCTGTGGAGAGCATATAGGAAAGGTACTCAGTTCTTGGTTCTCAGTTGTGGCCTAAAACTCAAGTTGTAAGCATATTTCTTGATTTTTGGCATTTACTTATTGTTCGATCTTAGTATAAATTCTCTTGATTCATACTTAGTTAATGTTTGTTAGTGATATTATAACTTAAAATCAGTAGGTTGTTAGTTGGAAATCATAGTTGCTAGTTGTTACATATTTTCAGTTAATTATAGATTAGTAGTGATTCATAGGCTAATGTTGTTAGAATTAGATTAATTGTGTTCATTTGATCCAATAACATCTGTTAAACATTGATTGAAATCAGTCTCATGTTGTAAATTGTGGATTTGTAACACTAATCATAAAAACTGCTTTGCTAAGGTATGTTTGGATCAAGCTGCTTATCTGATTTCTTGCATGTTATTGTCGAAGTTCTTGTTGTTGCATGTTTATTTAGATCACCATAGTTCATATCAGTCATAATATTTAGGTCTTATTAGTTTAAAAGTCAAAATAGATCTTAATCTAGTCTAGCTGTTTAACTGTTAGAGTAATAAGTTTCATATTCCACACACTAGCTTAAAAGTTGATACTCTAGCTTAATTTAGCCATATCATAGCTTAATATAACTTAAGTAATCAGTAAATCTAGATCAAAGCTCACTTTAGTCAAACTTAGTGTTAACTTAAAAAGTCAAACTTGCAGCCTAACTGATTTTTGAATCAACTTTGGATCTAAACTGTGAGCTTGTTATTTGATATTAGGACTAGAGCTTGTAAGTTTATATAGTCTTGTTGCTAATCTCCTTGTTGCTATTTTTATTAATCTTTATCTAGCTGATTGAAGTGCTTAAATTGTGCTTATCTTTTAGTAGTTCTTCACAAAACTCCCCTGTACTCAGATTTGACACCCTCTTTATCAAGCTTGCACAAGCTTATGTATTGAGTGTTAGCCTGAGTATTTTGGTTGTTTGTGATGCCCATGTGGCTAGTTACTTGAAATAAGTGCTTATTTGCCTTTAATTGCTTATTTGGTCTGATTATTCTTGCTTAACTTGTGCCTATAAAATCCAACACTACACTGATCATACAGTGTAAACAAGCAAAACCACAAGCCCATCAAAAGCTTATCACTAAGCTTTGGCTTGTGATCTTTGGCTCATTAAGAAGTTAAGCAGTCCATTAATCAAGTTCAAGCTTTAATTCACCATTACAAAGCCTTTACTAGGGCATCTAAGCTTAAAGCTTGTCCATTCACTCGATTAACTGAGTGAACTCAGTAAAACCACCCAGCTTCATAAGCCCTTCAAAAGCTACCCAGTGGTCTCCATTGGTCAAGCTTTGGCATTTTGGAATCACTACCAACCCCACTTTATAGTTAAGCATTCAATAAGTTCTATTGAGCTTATTTCATAAGCTCAATTTGGCCATCTTGGTTGCCTGTCTAGGGTGTTTGGATCTCATTTTCATTGGAAGTGCTTAAAAGCTTATTCCAAGCTTATTAGCCAAATCCAGTGATTCCACTTGTTCATACTTGTTAATATACCATATATACACAGTACTAATCTTTTTATTTTCTTTATTAAGCTTGTTTTAAAGCTTTTACCAAGCTTACTAGCTTATTTCACTCACTCAGAAAACTGAGTGAACTCAGTTTGGACCCCTCACTTCACAAGCTCTTTCTGAGCTCATCAGTGGGTCCCACACCTTCAATCTTGGTTCTTCCAACCCCCTCCTACCAGGCTTGAACCATTGACCCTTTGTTTGACCTTGGAACCTGTGGACCCCATCACGGAATTACCTCACAATGTTGTCCCATTTTCTGTCTCAGGAACCAAATAAGCAAGTGCTTATTGTGGTCTTTTGGCTTATTCAGTGAGCTTATATTATCAAGTCTAGCTTATTAAAGTCCAAGTAACTTATTGGAACCAGAATTTACCCTAGTGGACCCCACATAAGCTCATTTGAGCTTATTTCCTTCTAAGTCAACTTTTGGGGTAATAAGCACTTTCAGTGCTTATTCTGAGTTTCCAAGCTAGTTGTTTTTGTAATAGTTTCTTATTTTAAGTATTTTAATAGTTTTATAAAATAAAAATAAAAAAAGCCAAAAATACTTATAGTAATAGTTTCTATTTATTAGAAAATATCTATTTAATTTTCTTTTTAGCTTATTTATAAGCACTTCTGTAATTTTTATTTTTAATAAATCTCTTTTATATTAAAGTAGTTTTATAAATTTTTCTAGATTTTTCTTTTGTCATCTAGTAATTTTTAGAATTAATTTTAGTTTAATTACTTAATAATTAATATTAAATAGAATAAATAGTATAATAAATATATTTTTAGTTTTAAAATAAGTTTTATAATATTTTAGATTTTTCTAAGTTTTTATTTTATTTTTCTAGCCTCATTTTAGTTTTCTAATTAAATAGTGTATTAATAAATAGTATTAAATAGTAATTAATTAAATAATAAATAATATATAAGTTAAATAAATAATTTTCTTTTTCTAATAATTTTCTTTTATTCTTAGGATCTCAAAAATATAAATTTCACATTTGTGGGGTTTATATTGATCACTTTTAACTTTTATTTTTGTACGTTTACGTAATTTTATTAAAACGTACGTTTTAGGTTTTAAACGTTCATCACTTTAAAAATAGTGATAGCGTTTATTTAATAGATTTTAACTTTTTAATTTTCTTTAATTTGCATTTAAGTCGCTAAGACGTGCAAATACCTACTATAGTTATAATCGATTTGTTTTTAATACGTTTTACGTTTCTAGGGTTTTGATCGTACTTATTAGTTGTTATAACTCATTAGAGTTATTCATACTTTTAGTATTGTGACAAATCATTCATAACCCTATTCCTGATCAACCAAGCTATATAACACATTTGTTCAATCACAGGATATCACAACCTCGTTGGGGAATAAACGACCCGGGAATATAACTGTACTACCTCGGATTATTGCATTTGCCTCTTTCTAGTTTGACTTGCCTAATTGACCTCTCACAAGTGGTTGACTAAAAAAGTAGGCTAGTTTAAGGCGAATCAATCGCACATACATTTACATATTTGTAATCCCTTTTTGGAAGACACAACCTTCAGTATCTTT
>OU343217.1:89728873-89781373 GCA_910596185.1 Chrysanthemum makinoi | reverse complement strand
TGAATTATTTTTTTTGAATGTTACTGTGATATTATCCGCACCATCCCTACTTAAAATGTAATCCGCACCCGATCCCTTCTCTCTCTCTCTCTCTCTATATATATATATCTATACTATATAAAATGGAAAAATGGTCAAAGTGGAAAAAGTGAAAAATGTTGAAAGTTGAATGTTGAAAACATGGTCAATGGAGAGAGAAATAAATAATATAATTAATATTCTTATTAAAACACCCCATTACTTAAAAGTACAATAATTTATTCACATTGTACACCCAATTAAAAGCACACATCTACCAAATTAAAAACAACTAATTGAAACCGATCACGGGTTGACCCGTTGAAACCGATACTTGGGTTGACTGTTGAAACCGATACGGGTTGACGGGACGCTTCAAACCCGTGGTGACCCGGTTTAATTTGACATTTTTTCGACCCAACCTATCGGTTTGACTTGGTTTAAATCGACTGTTTTTTATCGAATGGTTCAACCAGGTTGAACCACCCGGGTAAAATCGGGTTTCAAATTTGACAAAATTATATGAGAAATGATGAAGTAGTTGTGGAACACGTGACCATTTTTTTGAAAGGAGAGACCAAGTAATTGTAGTTTTTTGTTTATTTTGCTTTGACACATGTAATTTGTCATTTGTATAATGTTATTTTAAAAAATGTTGCTCTTGCACCATTTAAGGGATAATTATTTGTACCTCAAACAAATAGCTTTGAACAATGCATAAATATCTATACAAATTGATAGTACAAAATAATCTTATATGGTGATATCCAATTTGCAAAGTTACAATTTTAAAAGCCACACACCAAATGATAAACGTTACACATGTAAAAAAAAATAGTTATCACTGCCTAAATTACTGACAAAACAAGAAAAAGCGGTCACACATGTTGGCTATACCTCTAAACTACAATATAATATTGCCAACTACATAATACCGTTGTTTTTTGTAATGCTTGAATCTATTATTACTAAAAATCTTAATAACTTAAAACAATCCTATTAGAAAATATACTCACACACTTAGATCGACTCCACATAATTTTTAAAAACTATATATTTATCTTCGCTATGCAACCACGCTTCAGAATTGTAGTTATTCGAAAACGATTCTCTAATGCTACAAATACAGTTGAATTATCGCATGTTACGAAACACTTACCACTATATCGCATATCGTTAATTATCTGCCGCTGATACCGCTGCCGCTTCGTCTAGTATATATATATATATATATATATATATATATATATATAGTGTAGCGTTCAATGCAAAAACATTTTTTTGTACAGAACCTCTGAGAACCAACATTTTTACCCCTAATAATGCATGATGTACACCTTATTAATGCAAAATGTCATTTTTTGTAATTATCCACTACTTATTTTAATTAAACAAAAAATTAAAAAGGCAATATAGGCATTTGTATTTGTCCCTAAAAAATTGCTGGAAACATATTTATCTCTCTTTTTAATTTAGTAACTGCCTCATCTCTCTAAACCTAAACACCCATCACCCAAAAACCATATACAGCCTCATTCTTAGATCCATTTTTTCGACCATAAAAGTAAACAAAAATCACCAATCTCTTTGAATCCATCAATCATCAAAAGATCATAAAAGTAACGAGATCTGGAAAGATGCACCTTTATTTCAAGAAAATAACACCAAGCATTTGTCTCTCTTGATTCGCCGGGTAAAATATATGAACTTTCTTGATTTGCGGAATAAGATAACACTAACGATCTGTGGCTGGAGGAGGAGGACAGCAGTGGCGGTTGGAGGAGGATGATGGCGTCGGTGACCGGGTACTTATATGCTGGAAAAATTAGTTGACATAACTTTTGTTTGGATAGAGCAAGCATCAATTCGAGATCTACAAAGTCAGTAAGTGGTTTTAATTGGATTTTTTTTATTTATTTATTTTTTATTTTATTTTTTTTGTATATGAAAATCGATTTTGATTTTCTATTCGTTTTTTGATTAAATATATATAATTCGTTTTTTTGATTTTCTATTCGTTTGACAGAACCTGGTTATTCTTGTATCTTAATGACGGTTTAGTTTCCATGTATAGAACATATTTATTATGACAGATTCGTCAATTTATTTGATAGGTGTTAATCATGGCTATGTAGGTAATGAATCTTCTGAAATTAGTGACGGTTTTGATATCAATTTTGAAGCTTAATACGGAGTATTTGGTCTACTTTATAATTAGTGCACATGTATAGGTTGGTTTATTTGGTGAATTTGTGTTTTGCACCGCCACCTGAATTGGATGTTCCTTAAGTTTGATTACTTGCATTAGGTTTTATTTTTATTTTTGTTTTTGCTATATGATTTTGATCACATGATTTTATGATTTGTTTTATATTTTAAGCAGTTCATAAAGTACTATTTAGTAATGATTGGGTTTCCTTGACGTTGGTCATGTGGTAATTGGTATGTGCTTATTTAATGGATGCATACTTTAACGTGGTCATGTGGTGATGAACTAAATGGTGCATGTTTGTTTTTTGTCGATATAAAATCAATCAAAGAGGAGCGCATATGTGTTTTAAGATTATTATATAAAATCAATCGACGGGTACATATGTGTTTTAGTTTGTGCATACGTGTATATGTTTAAATTTGTGCATACATGTTTACATCGTGTATATGTTGTTTGCGAATTGTTTATAATAAAGACAGAATAATAATTGTCTATAATTTCAGGTATTGGAAAGACATAAGTGTTGATTATGATAAAGATGTCAAGACACAAGTGTTGAATGAGATACAAAAACATGCACATATTTTTTTGGAAGGGCGCACACATGTTCTTGGAAGAGTGCATACATGTTCTTGAAAGAGTGCACACATGTTTTTAAATGACGCGCACATTTATATTTAACAAGATACATTTGTATTTGAATTGTATTTTATTTGATATAAAATTTTGTATGTTTTTCGGTTGGTTATAAATTTATAGATTACATGTATATGTTTATATTTTGTTATAAAGTTCAAACATAAAAGAATGTACATTATGAACATATATGTACCTTATGAACATATATGTAATTACCATTTTAAGGAAGAAAAAAATAGATGTCTAAATAATTGTACACAAAAAAATATACTAGTATAAATTTACAATATTATTAAAAAAAAAAAACATGCACCTCGTTTTTTTGAAAAAAATATTTATGCTACAATTTTTTTTTTTTTTTTTTGAAAATTTAAAGGCTTAAAAAACGTTTTTTTAATTTTAAAAATCAAATAGAAAAGAGAAAATGTGTTTTACTATTTTGCCCTTTTGAATTAACTAAAAAGATTTATTACTACTAAATTCTCATTGGTCCAAAGTGGTTCTGTAAAGTTCTGTACAAAAAAGTGGTTCTGCATTGAACGTGACCCTATATATATATATATATATATATATATATATATATATATATATATATATATATATGGTTCTTGTGGTGACCGAGCTTAAAATAAAAACAATAGTGACAACTATAGACCATTAGATCAAACTTTAATGTATCTAGATCATATTAATTGAGGTGAGTGGCACTATAGTAAATAATTTAATCACAAGGGTTAAATGGTACTCCAAACCAACTGGCTTAGCTCAGTTGGCCACCTTGGAGTCCTTAGGGGCTCTTGGGGGAGGGAGGTCTTGAGTTCAAATCCTGCAAGGGGTTTGAATGAGGGATTTTCCTTCAAGGTAGTCCTTTAATGAAGGGGGTTTGGGCACGAGTAACCCAGGTTGAATCTTGGAAAAGGCACGGGTTTACCCCTATTAATTGTCGTGCCTTCGGGCGGATTAGTAGGGGTTTTTCCCCCCATCGGGTATTTGAAATCGGCATTTCCGCTTCGAGGGAGCTCTCTAGCGCGGACCCGGTTTAGACAACGTAGTCTAGACCTCCCGCTGTCGAACCGCGACACGAAGCACTTAATAAGAAATTCACATTTCAAAAAAAAAATGGTACTCCAATTTGGATGGTTTAATACATACGGCTTTTAATACATTCATAGTATTTGGACTTTTTCAAAACGTCATTTTCATTTACTAATTTAAATTATTATAATGTTCATTTTATTCATAATAAATTTATATTTAATCATCATCAGTATTGAGTTTTCGAATATTATGCTAGTTTTCTTGTAAAAAGGTAATACAAATTATGTTATAAAAGGTGGTACACATACCATTCATTCTTTTTTGTCACATAATGAGTTGTTCAATAAACATATAGTGACGTACATATATTTTTGACACATTTGTAATGATATACTACAAACTTTTAGTATATAATGAAACATTAAACCTTTACTATATTTATCACACTAATTTTCTTGATACGTATATAGTGTCACATTAAATTGTTTTAGTATATATTGACACATATAGTGGCACACTAAACTTTTACTATATTTATCACATTAATTTTCTTGATACATATATAGTGACACTAAGTTTTATGATACATTTGTGAAGACACATTAATTTTTATGACATATTATTAGTTACAAACTAAGTCTTTTGACACACTCAATTTCATAATACGTTTTTGGTGACACACTAAATTTTTTGACACATTTTCTTTGACACACTTATTGTTTTGTAACATTTGTAGTGACGCCTTAATTTATGGGTGTTGATACTTACACTATTTTTTTTATACATACACCACAATTGTGCATTAATGTCTTGTACAGTGTGCATTACAGTATTGTACAGTGTGTTGTATGTATAAGAAAAAATGGTATGAGTATTAACACATTTTTCTTGACATATAATAAAAAAATACTAATCGTGACTATGTATCTTTTTCTTTAAAAATAAAGGAGGAACTAATAAAAATGATAATAACCAGCAACGAATGAGCACCAAATCTGAACTCTATAACCAAATCTAAACTCTATACTTTTTACTCTTAGAAAAAATATCCATAGCCTTACCGGTTAATACAAAATAAAAAATAAAACAAGAGTAAAAAAAGAAAAGAAATCGTAATATAACTATCCTCATAATTATTGGCTTTTAAATGTTAGAAAAAAAGTATTGTAGTCATCGACAGTTGAAGGAAGACAAATAGAAACTAAGGCCTTTGTGGTGGTGGTTGTCGACGCCAAAAATGGTATTGAAGGCCTTCCGGTCACCATGGTCGTTCCGTTCAGAAAGACGACTAGGCCCGTCTACAACGCGTGCGAGGACTATTAAGATGCGGCAGTGAAGGGCGATAATAGAGATGTGACAGAGTTCAGGTGACCGGCAGAATTAATGGGCACGATTTTGGGTAACGCAGATCTTGGTTATGGCGGTTAGGGTTTCAAAGTGAGTGGTTGAAGATGACATGATTTTCATTTAAGGATGAGAGAATGAAATGAACGCTTTTAAGCAAAAATATAAGGAGAATTTTGTATTTCTAATATGCCCTTTTGATTTAATTTTTAAATTTAGTTGTATTTAAATTTATTAATAAAAGAAAAATCACAATTAATTTATTAAGTGTTACTTTTCAGATTTCTATTGGTTCATATTGTTTTTATTTTAAGGGTGGTCATCACATGAACACAAATATACACACACACACACATATATATATATATATATATATATATATATATATATATATATATATATATATATATATATATATATATATATATATATATATATATATATATATATATATATATATAAAGATCAAATAAAAAAGATAAATATTCATAAAAAGATAATTTTTTTTTTTTTTTAAAGTTCTTGAAAAATTCTCAAAAAATTCCACAAGATCGGGTATGATGATGCATGAAAAAGTTGTGAAAAACTTTTTTCTAAAAGTGGATATTTTTCCAAAAAAATTTATGAAAAAATACGTTTAGCATTAAATCGTTTTTGTGCATCAAAATTGATTTTTGCGCCAACCGTTGACTTTTTGATCAAAATAACATTGCGCATCTAACTACAACAAGTTGAAAATTTTGTGCATCAAAATTTTTTTGCGCATCAAAATTCGTTTTTTGTGCATTAAAAAAACGCACCAACATACCCTATCTTGTGGTGTTTTTTTGGAATTTTTGAATAATTTTTAAAAAAAATGTTAGGAATTGGAAATTCCATAATGAAGTGTCGGTCACCCCAAATATAGTGTAACACCGTGGAGGACGGACGGGTCTTTACCCAATGTATGCCTGATCCACAGCCCGACAGAAGGGCGAGTAGTCTGTAACTATAAATACCATCTACCTCCCAAGGTAGAGGGTTGGAACTTCTAAGCTAACCTTTCATTTTGTGTTTTATCTCTCTCTCTAGAATTCCCTCTCCTCTCTTCATCTCTCTAAATATGGCTCACTTGTTTAATCATAATCCTAGACCACCCCAATCATCTAAACAACATAAAATCTACGATCCTACAATTGGTATCAGAGACAAGGTTTTGTTGTTTGTGTTGATTCTCGTGGTTCTATGTGGGTTTTCATGCGGTTTATGTGTGGGTTTGGTTGCTCCTTGATGTGGTTATGATGAATATCTATGCTGTTTTGAATCTGGTGTTATCTTGTAACTGGTTTGTAGTTGTGATATTAACAAGTCGTATACAGTTTTGACCATGTATTGAATCTGTTTTGAACCTGTTCTAAATCTGTTTTGAAGCTGCTGTTATGGTTGTTAGATGCGGTTTGTGGTAAAATTCTTCGAAGATGTTTGTGTCAAAATCAGTCCAGATTCAATGCATGTCATGCGATTTGTCTAACTTTGGTCCTGATTTAATGAACCTATTGAGGTTTGTTGACTTTTATAAAAACATGCGTTTTGTTGACTTTTATGGTATGCGGTTTGTCTGGTTTGATAGTATGCGTTTTGACGCTTCAATATGCGATTTGTCTTGTTCAGAATGTTGCGATTTGTGTCAAATTTGTATTAAAGATGCGGTTTGTCTACAAGTTAACTCATGTGCGTTTTGATCCATAATTATGCGATTTGTCATAGATCCACTTTTAGATGCGACTTGTCAACGTATACCTGATGCGTTTTGACGCAACTCTTTGAAGCGGCTTGTCATGATAAGGTTTAATAAGCGACTTGTCTGTTTTCAAGATTATGCGGTTTGAAAAGATAAAGAAAGAAGCGAGTTGTTAACCAAGAAAACCAAATACCACATGAATCATTCACGACTTCAGGTTTATAAATCGTCATCAGTCCACACCAAGTCCATGTTACACAATAAGATAAAGAAATGAAACAAAAAATACTTCGGATCCAAAAAAATACATCAACCACGATCCAAATCTAATCACAAATTCAACCATAGAATCACATCTCATCATCATCAAACTACTTCGACTCTAACAACAAAAGTTAATGAATCTTAGATATTGTTCGAATACTTGATTTATCACGACCTCGAGGGTCATTTATCTCGAACTCATCATCATAGATCCCTAAACTAAAATGAATTACGAAATGTAATATCTACCCAAAGATCTCAGTTTGGTTTCATGATTACTTCACACCTTATTGGCATATACACGAAACCATATCCATCATAGATCATTATTTCAACCACTTGGTCTTAATATCCGAATATTCAAAGAAAAACAATTTAACAATCATGTTAATTGTTGTCTATGGATTCGTTGATGCTCAAGACATGTATTTAAAACTTACCTTGTACTTTCGGATTAGATCTTGCAGCCTAGACCTTTTAAAGGATGCCGATACCATGCCTCGAGCCAACCCTGTGGCGAGGTCGTTCTTGAATGACAAAATTTTGTGCACATGGTTTGTATTGAGAGTTGAGGTATGATGCGTTTTTGGTTTGATATTTGGAAAGATGTGAGGTACTCATATATGATGAGGCGGACTAATTTTTATATGGGATTAGGGTTTTGATTATATGTGTTTGTGATAAGTGGGAGGCTGATTTTGTGGTGAGATACGTTAAGTGGGGGGCGGATGTGATGAGAATAGATTAGGTTTTGTAAGTTGAGAAATGTTAGGGTAAGTATGAGTTTGGTGCGTTTTATACCAGCGCTCCTAGGGTAAGCTTCATTCGAAAATGGGCCTTTGATATGAGACTCATGGGCCAACCGATTATCTAAGGGACTTGGGCCGTGCACTGGATGACGTGAACCAAGTTTTTTTTAATTCAATCATTTAATAATGTCTTAATGTGGCTTCTTGTAAAATATCCGAAGTTGAGTCTCACAAGTTTTTGGATACACTAGCTTCAATATTTTTGATAATGAGACCTTGGTTTCATTTTGGTTTAGACGGGTCAGGTGATATACTGAGTTGGATCAGACAATATTTTGGTCCTTGTTAGTTTACCATGTGATTGGATATGTGAAACGTGGTTGGACCGAACATTGGTTCTATTAGGCTGAGATGATCAATTCTAAAATGGACTGAGATTATCATTGATCAGTTGAACCGGATGTTAAGATATTTTAATTTGATGATAAGATTTAATGGATTATGATATTTGATCATGAGCTTTAATGATGAGGTCCGTTGAAGATATTTGACTATGAGATTTGGCGTGATGATGAGAATTGTTAAGTTATGCGTCTTGATACTTTGGTGTATATATTTTTCTCACGAAGAATATTATGTCACGGCATGAAGTGCTTATTGAAAATGTGGACTACGGGGTTGTTTGGACGGTATTTCTCATTTGGATGTGATGTGAGGTTTTCCGGGCACATTTACTTATTTCGTCTTCTTTCTTTCTACCCTTCCGCGAAGATGACTTGTTTGAGCATTTATAGGATGTGATAAAGACTTGTCTATTTAGTTACTTTTGTTATTCTTTCTCGCTTAACCCACAACGTAACTATCACTTCGGTGTCTCACGATGTTGAGAATACGTCAAGAGGTTCTGTACATTGGGTACACCGTTTCTTTTTCACAAGGATTAGTACAAGTTTAAGTAACAAATCTGGGGAATTCTATTTCATGATCTAATTTGGTATATCAAGTTTACTTCTCCATGTGGTCACAGCAATAGCCGAAAGAATATGTGGATGATGTGTTTGCCGAAGGGCTGAATGGGTGAGATGTGATCAGCAATTCGACACCACTCAATGTTAATGACACTTCACAGTCTGAGTAAAATCTTTCATGAATCTTCAACGTCATACACGATTTTTCAAGATGTTTGCTTATGACAAGAAATTTTCGTGCTGATGGTTGTACACGTTAATGATGCTTTCGAAAGTTCGAAACCATCATGGGGGAGAATCGTGTACTTTGATGTTTTACGGTCAACCTCCAGGGAAAAGTAATTTATACTCGACTTAGTATGGTTTGTGAAGTTGTCTACTTATGGGTAAAGAATTGTTGATGATATTGTTGAAGATGAAGTATGAACCGCTGCATGTTCCCCTAAAACATATATTCACTGAAACCAAAGTTGTCATAACACATTCAAGCTGACATTGTTTACGGTTTTGTCTTGATTTTGTAAAATCCCAAGAAAGAATCTATTTCTCGGTTTAAATTATAGACTTGTAAAATCCCGTGACAATGGAAACATCCAGGTAATTGTAAAGTGCATTTCCGGATCTATCTTACGGTTTATTCTTGGTTTTGTAAAATCCCGTGAAAGAAAATATTATCGGTTTAAACCATAGATTTGTAAAATCCCGTAATGATGGAACCATCCTGGAGAAAGGAAAGTGTATTTCGGGATCTTATTTGATCTTTGTTGTCATGGTTTCTGTTTCGAAGAAGAGATAAAAGGGTGTACTTCATGAATTGGATGTGTGTTTGGATATTCGTCATGGCAGTTTGGTTATTACATGGTTTTACGGGGTTATGTGCTTTTAACCATGGTCGGGATGAAAACCATTATCATAGTTCACTTAAAACGTCAAAGGAGGATAAATGTGAGCTTTTAACCAGAAGATATGACAACGGGGTTAATTCACTATTATTTATTTGAGGTTGAAGTGAAATATCACGGGCAAGTGTACTTAGTATCTGAAGGTATCGGGGATGGTTGGATGAAGATTCTTCAAGATCCTTGTTCGAGTTATTATCAAAAACGAAGACTTGGAAATCTAGTTATTGTTGGGTGATTTTTTCCTTTTCTTTTACCACTTGGGAGAATTGGGCTCTTACCACCACAAAATAACTATCACTTTAAGGAGTTACGTTGTAGTGCTCAGTGTCACATTCAATTGTGGATTTTCAAGAGGTGATGTACGTCTTATACTTGATGGTTGGTTGGATGAAGAGTATATAGGACTTAGAGATTCAATGGAGGATGAACTCTCGGCATCGCTCTTTGTTACATATCTGAAAGTTTAAGTCACGAGTTCGGGTTAGTTTACTTCCGGGTCAAATTCATCATATTGGGTTTTCTCCATCAGCTGTCACTACAAAGAGCCTACTGAATGATAATGGGTTGATTACAAGTTTTGACAAGAGATGATGAAAAGAGAGAGATAATGATATTTGAACACAACAGTTCAAACCTCGTTCCTCAAAGAAAAGAAATGTGTACGCTTCAGTGCGCATTATCTACTGATAGAAGAGAAATCTTCATATGACGTTTGAACACAACAGTTCAAGCCTCGTTCTCTAAAGAAAAGAAATGTGTACGCTTCAGTGCGCATTATCTTCAGAAGAAGAGAAATATTCTTATATATGACTGTTGAACACAAACAGACCTTGACAGATCTTGAGCACTCGTGGATCGTTAGTGTTGCCCTTGACAGATCTTGAGTACTCGTGGATCGTTAGTGTTGCCTATGTAATCATAAGCAAACTAATAGAAAATCTCTACAACTCGTATTCTATAGCGGAATGTAAATACAAGCTGTTACGACTAAGAACACTTAGATCCTCTATAGATCTTTTTATTAACTGAAACTCTATGTTTCGAATTCTTATCTATTACAAACTATTAACTTCCTTTTATAGACAAGGAACCCTAAACTATTACTACTCAATCGACTAAACATGCAAGCATGCATTTAATGACTAATAACTAAACAATATTGAGCAGTACATACATTAATACCCATGCTAACCTCGGGCAGTTCAAGAATAATGATGGGTTAGTATTTAAATAACAAAGCGCATGCTGATCCTAGTCAGCTTCCACCCTTCAGCAGAAACACGACAAGCGCTTTTATTCTTGTGAGAATCTCTTCTTGATTCTGCTTCTACTTCAGCAGAATCCTTCGGTATTGTGCAGAAATCCTACTTCACATAATTCCTAACAATCCTCCCCTAAACTGGAATTTGACTTGGTTAAGTTCAGTTTCCTAACTTGATAGATCTTAGAGACTGCAGTAATATAGGATTGTTCTCCAACTTTTCAGTAGCAAAGAACCAAGAATAATCTCATCTCTATGATGACCAAACTTTGAAACGCCAGATCTTTGCAGCAACAATTGACATAGTGTACATCAAAACTCATTAGTTGCATACTATTCTCATCACATCCGGGTGTGTTAACTCCGAGAGAGGTGAATCATTGAAATTAATGGATTTGATGTCTCTTTACCAATAGCCATTACTATTGGAGTAGCCAAATGTTTAAGTTCGAAAACTATGGTACACCGATAACCATCGATTTATAGGCAAACCGAAACCATATAAGCGGATTTGATGTGTCTTTACATGTATCCGTTTGCTCAGGACTAGTCAATTCTTAGAATTGGTGAATTGATAACCAAATATGGATTGATTGCCTTTACCACAAGCCATATACTTGTGGGCTAGCCAATTCTTGGATTCCAAAAGGAATATACCATGGTGAATTGATGACCATACAACACTCATCAATAAAGCATGGGTGGTTGCAGACCCTATGATTTTGAGCAAATCATTACAGCTATCAACAGATTTGATGTGTCTTTACCAAAGCTGTACCCTTTGGACTAGCCAACTCTTTGAAATACACAAGGTATATCTGGTGAGTTAAAAACCATCAACAAAATACAACAAACCTGCAAAAGAAAGTTTTTCTTTTTTTTTTTTGAAACTGAAAATACAACAAACAAAATAAATTAAACAAAATCATCCCCTGAGGCATATGCCTCCCCTGAGGCCTATGCCTCCCCTTAAACATTGCAGTTAAGGGTTAAGCATTCCAATATTGACCACTAGGTGTTAAAACCTTGGTCCATCAAAAGCTTTTGTCAACAGATCTGCCACATTATCATCTGTATGAATTTTAGCCACATTTATTAAATGTTTTTCATATGCATCTCTTATAAAGTGATGCCTGATTTCAATATATTTGGTTCTACTGTGAAAGACTGGATTTTTGACAATGCATATGGTGCTTTGATTATCAATAAAAAGAGTTGTGTTCATGAAGTTATACCCATAATCCAGCAATTGGTTTTGAATCCAAAGGACTTGTCCACAGCAATTTGCAGCAGCAACATACTCTGCTTCAGTAGTGGAGGTAGCCACAATGGTTTGTTTCTTGCACTGCCAAGAGATCAATCTCGTTCCAAGGAATTGACAGCCTCCAGTTGTGGATCTCCTATCCAGATTTGCACCAGCATAATCACTGTCACTATATGCTTCCAACTTAAAAGGAGACTCTTTTGGGTACTAAAGGCCTAAATGAGGTTGGCCTTTGAGGTACTTAAAGATCTTCTTGACTGCATTGAGATGGGAAGTAAGTGGAGTGACTTGATGTCGAGAGCAGACACTCACAGCAAAGGTAATATCAGACCTTGAAGCTGTTAGATACATTAATGAACCAATCATTGATCTGTATAAATGAACATTCACAGGTAGATCTGGATCATTGTTGGTTTTTGTTTTTGGAGCTTCATAAGGTGTTGTGGCAGTTCTGACACCTTCCATACCAAATTTCTTCAACATGTCCCTCACATATTTATCTTGACTGATAAATATCCCATCTTGTTTCTGCTGAACTTGGAGACCCAAAAAGAAAGTAAGCTCCCCCATAGCACTCATCTGAAATTCTCCCTTCATCAGATCCTCAAATTCCCTGCACCAAGCTTCTTTAGTGGATCCAAAGATGATATCATCCACATACACTTGCACAAGGATGATGTCTGTCGAGTTCTTCTTCAGAAAAAGAGTCTTATCAATGGCACCTCTTCTATAGCCATGCTTCAGCAGAAATGATGAAAGCCTAGCATACCATGCTCTTGGTGCCTGATGAAGTCCATAGAGAGCTTTAACCACCTTGTAAACATGATTAGGATGATCTGGGTCTTCAAATCCTTTGGGTTGAGTGACATAAACTTCCTCTTCAATCTCACCATACAGAAAAGCACCTTTAACATCCATCTGATACACCATGAAGCTCATGTAAGAAGCATAGGCCAAGAAAATTCGAATGGCCTCAACTCTTGCAACAGGTGCAAATACTTCATCATAATCAATCCCTTCCTCTTGCCTGTAACCTTGAGCTACTAATCTTGCTTTGTTTTTAATCACCACACCCCTTGCATCTCTTTTGTTCTTCAGAATCCATTTAGTTCCAATAGCATATTTGCCATCTGGTAAGGGTACCAAGATCCAAACTTGCTGGTTTTGAAACTGTTGCATTTCTTCTTGCATTGCCTCAATCTAACTTGAGTCTTCAAGAGCTTGAGTGACACTGGTTGGTTCTACTTGAGAAAGAAAACACGCAAACAGACAATGCTTAAAGTCTGTGTGATTGTCTCTTTGCTGATTTGAGACATAAGAGAGAAAAGCAACCTGTCCAAATTTAGGACTAGAGATAGCCCTTCGAGTTCTAACAGGAGCTAGAATGTCACCAATAATATTGGATTGAGGGTGAGTTATGTTGATTCTTTTAGTAGCAGTGGGGTTGACTTCAATGGTAGGTTCAAGATTAGACACAGTTGGTACAAAAGTTGTGTCATAGGAAGGTGAGGTGAAAATGCATTTGGGTTGATGATTTCCAAGATCTGAAGGTCTTGGAAAGCGAGTATACGGTTCACCAAAGTCTGTGGACACTCCAGTAGGAATAGGAGTAGAAACAGTCGAGCTTTCAGCAGATTTGATGACGATGGGAGAGACTGCATTAGTGTCAGCAGAAATGTGGTTTCCACTGACAGCCTCATTTGCAAGCTCCCCATTCACCTTCTCAGCTTCAAGCTTAGCTGCAAACTCTTGAGTCTGAAGTCTAGCAAGGTCCTCAGCATAGTGTGATTCATCTTCACTCTCAGCAGAAGTAGCTCTAGAAGAGTTACCTGCAAGATTGTTAGGGGAGAAAGAAGGCACAAGTATGGGTTGTTCATCATCTTCAAATTCACTTCTAGAGTCAGCATCCAAGGTACCTGTGTTGTTAGTGGGAGACACTTGAGAACTCGCACTTTGGTTAGCCATATGTCTAGTATAACCCAAATAATAAGTTAAGTAGTCAAGGTCAAAAGACCACACATAACCCTGTCCTTGAACATTGGGCTTATCTTCCATGTATCTCAGGTTCAAAGTCTCCTCTATCTTCTTGCGAGATAAATTGTATACTCATGCGCCTTGCTATGAGCTGAATAACCCACAATATATCCATCATCAGCTTTCTCATCAAACTTCCCCAACGGATCACTGGTGTTTAGAATGGTCACTTGACAACCAAAAGGTTTGAGGTAATGAATGGCTGGAACCTTCCCAAAGAGAAGTTCATATGGTGTTTTGAGGTGAGGTCTAGTAATGGAGACTCTGTTTAGCACATAGCATCTTTGTGCCAACAGCTTAGGCCAGAACATAGTGGGCAATTTAGAGTCTGCAAGCATTGATCTTGCAGCCTCTATCAAGGTCCTATTCTTTCTTTCAGCTACCCCATTTTTTTTGGGGTTCTTGGATTGCTATAGTCCCTCTTTATCCCTTTAGACCTACAGAGTTCTATAAGAATAGCGTTTTTGAACTCTGTCCCATTATCACACCGAATTCCCTTAACCTTCTTGTTCAACTGATTTTCAACGAGGGTGATGAAGTCTTTCAGTACAGGAGATGTTTCATCTTTAGTCCTTAGAAAGAACACCCAACAAAATCGCTATACCCATCGATGATGACCAGCACGAAATACTTGTGATCAATGCTTTGACTTGAGTTGGACCAAATAGATCCATATGTAACGGTGAAGAGGCTCAGAAATAATACTCACAGCAGTGATAGCTTTGTAGGAGGCTCTGTGTTGCTTCCCTTTGTTGCATGCAACACAATTATGATCATTGGAGAAAACTTTGGAGGGAAGACCTTCAACAAGACCCATTTTAGAGAGTTTATTTATGGTCTTGAAATTCACATGAGCTATTCTCCTGTGCCATTTGGTAGACTCATCCACTAATGCTTTAGCCACCAAACAAGTGAGGTTACCTTTCGGGATGAACTTCATTGAGGTTGAATGTGTATAGATTGTGAGTTCGAGGAACTCTCAACAGAATTGAAGTATCTTCTGGAAGCTTGAACTCTTTAGAAAGCACAAGACATTCATCTTCAGTGAAGAGTACCTTGTTCTTGGTGTCACAAATTTGTGAGACAGAGAACAAGTTGAAGTGTTGAAGTTCCCTAACATAGTACACATTCTCAAAGTTCAGTAGGGGTGTCTTGATGGTGCCTTTCCCAATAATTCTACCATCACTTCCACCAAAAGTCACATTGCCTCCTTCTTCAATAGGAATAAAATTGTGCATCATATCTTTATTTCCAGACATGCTTCTTGAACAACCACTATCAACAATACCGATATCTTTATGCTTAAGAGGATGATCCTATAAAACAAACAATATATACAAAAGAGTGTTAGTTAACGAAGGAGGCTTAAGTCATTGCTGACTTGAACATGCCTTGTGGATCATAAGATTTAGGTCTAGCAAAAGAGTAAGATCCACCATTGTTCTTGGGTTTCCATTGAAATTTGGGTCCCTTATTATTCCAAGAACAACCTGCTGAGGACTTGACAGCAGTACCCCAACATCCTTTCCCATTATTCATAGAGTCAACATATGCAGGCCAATAACCATGTTTAAAGTATGGGCTAGTAGGTTGCACATAAGGTCTATCAGCTGATCTCCTCCAAGGAGAGTTATTACAAGAAGCTTGTGGGACATAAGGTGGAATATTCTTAACATTGGTCCACACAGGTCTAGGTTTCTGCTGAGTAGCACAAACACCCAATCTTTGCTCATAAAAATCACAATCCTTAATTAGATGAAATTTACTTCCACACACAAAACATGTCTTCCTTTTGGAAGATTTTTTCAACAAAGCAGATGTTCTATTACATGTAGAAGTACTTAAACCAGAAACAGTAAAGGAATTGTTTTTAACAGACATATTATGCAAAGATTTAAAGGACAAGTCTTCAGGGGAATCAGGCTTGGAAGTAGATTCCTCAGCAGCTACCCTAGAAGGCTTGTAGATAGACTTGGGTGCAGGCTTGGATGTAGGCTCAGGTGAGGGCTTGGGAAGGTCTGACTTATCACTTGAATCACAGCTAGAAGTAGACCCTTGATCCGATGAATTGTCACTGTCAGAGAAAGAGACAAAGTCATAAGATGAAGCATCGGTGTCTGGCAAGTCTTTTGACTTTTTGCCATACAAATGGTGTGATCCATCAAAGTCAACATTAATAGACAGGTCAGTGGGCATAAATTCACCTCTAATAGGTCTAGGGACAGCATGTAAATCACCTTCCTTTTTAAAATTCTCTAAGCCTGCAGGTGTAGATTTACGCCCATCTTGTCTAGCTTCCAATCCTACATACTTTTGAAAACCTAAACCTATTCCAGAGTTCACTGACTGACTATTATAGAGTTCTCTAGCTAGATTGTCACCTGATATTAACCATTGTTTATGTCTAGCTATTTCATCAGCAAGTTTCTCTTTAAGCTCTAGATTCTCAGCAATAGCATCAGCTTTTTCCTTTTCAGTGCGTTTAAAGTTAATGTTTGCAATATCTAGATCAAATTGAAGCACCTTAATCTTTTCTTCATAAGCTATCTGATTCTTTTGAAACCATACCTTTTGTCTTTCTAATGTTTTTAACGAAAGTTTATAAGCTTCATTATCAACATAGCATTCATTGTATTTAGGTTTCATAGTATCATAAGCTTCTTTAAGTTCATTGTATCTTTCACTACAACCAAATATACAGTTGTGTACCTGAGAAAGTCCCATTAAGGCAAACTGATCATGCCTATCTTCTGAAGTACATCTGGCCAGCAATCCAAGCTTCTCTGTACCAGCAACTTCCTCATTCACAGGTTCATGTGCAGCCCAATTGACCTGTTCATCCAATGTGACAAGAGTTGCTGAAGTACTGGCTTCCATCTGTTTCTGCTGATAGGAATTGTAGTTAGCTCCCTCTCCATTCTTCCTATCTTTGCATTCCCTTGAGAAATGACCCATCTGGTGACAAGAGAAACACTTGACCTTGCTCCTGTCAAAACGAGCTGGATCCTTTCCCTTAAAGCCAAACTTTCTTCCTGACCTCTCCTCAAACCTCTTGATATCTACTGAAAGCATGGCCACCTGCCATTTCAGCTTCATCTCCTCCATCTCAAGTGGGTCCACCTGATCAAAGTCTTCATAAACAAGATGCTGCTGAGTATCATAATCAACAACAAATGAATGAAGCACATCCTCCAATACACTACCAGTTTTAGCTTGAGGGTAGGATGGAGTGGGACGATTGTAAGATGATGATGGTAAGTAAGATGGACTTGGAGCATGCATCATCATATTGGAGTGAGATGTCCCAACAAAGGCTGTATGACCAGAAGAGGATGCACGGTAGGGAGATCTAACATCAGGTTCAAGAGATTTGAGCTTGTTGTATAGCTCATCAAAAGTGAGCATGTCCAACCCACCTTTAGCCTTAAGAGCTATATTGACATGTAACCATGATGGAGGCAAAGATCGAAGGAACTTTGAGTTGCAATCATCATTGTCGAGGCTTTGCATTCATGGTTTAGGCTGACTCGAGAATCTTGTGAAACTTGTCGTATCCCTTGTGGATACCTTCTTCTTCAGAGATATTGAACTCTTGGAAGTGTTGTCTCAGCATGGACTTCCTCATTCTTCTGGACTCTTCATTTCCACCGAACCTTGCTTTAAGAGCCATCCATATGTCCTTTGCATCATCCATGTGGTGAAAATCACCCAAGTGATCTTTAGGAATAGCTTGAAGAAGGATGGTTCTCACTTTGTGCTCTCTTTGCACAGCTAAAATCTCTTCAGTAGTTTTGGGAGGAGCAATGGTAAACTTACCATCAAGATCTGGGATAGTCTTCTTGATTTTCCTTTCTTCACAATCTCCCAAAGATTCCAATCAATATTGGAGATACAGTTCTGCATCTTCATTGTCCACAGATCATACTCTTCCTTCTTTAGATAAGGAAATTTACCATTACTGTTGGAGAGACTAAGTTCTTTGCATAGAGGTGGTGTTTTTGATGTTGTTGTTGGTGACTTCTAATTCATCATCAGTTCCAGGCATGGTGAATGTGTTTTGGTTGTATGGGGGTGAGGACAAATAAGGTTCTCAGTATCGTAGAGACTTTCCCGAGGCTCTGATACCACTTGTTGAACACAAACAGACCTTGACAGATCTTGAGCACTCATGGATCGTTAGTGTTGCATATGTAATCATAAGCAAACTAATAGAAAATCTATACAACTCGTATTCTATATCGGAATGTAAATACAAGCTGTTACAACTAAGAACACTTAGATCCTCTATGGATCTTTTTATTAACTGAAACTCTATGTTTCGAATTCTTATCTATTACAAACTATTAAGTTCCTTTTATAGACAAGGAACCCTAAACTATTACTACTCAATCGACTAAACATGCAAGCATGCATTTAATGACTAATAACTAAACAATATTGAGCAGTACATACATTAATACCCATGCTAACCTCGGGCAGTTCAAGAATAATGATGGGTTAGCATTTAAATAACAAAGCGCATGCTGATCCTAGTCAGCTTCCACCCTTCAGCAGAAACACGGCAACGCTTTTATTCTTCAGCATAATCTCTTCTTCAGCAGATTCTGCTTCTACTTCAGCAGAATCCTTCGGCAGTATTGACAGCAGAAATCCTACTTCGCATAATTCCCAACAATGACCATTCTCATCAAAATGCTTCATACTTTTTCCATGCGCTTTCAGTTATCAAGTGAACCGGACTATCGTTGCTAGTTCTCTTATTCCACTTGCTCAATTAAAATGGCGATGGCGACATCATTTGTAACCTTTGAGGGGGAGAAGTGTGAAGAGACTACATTTTAAAGATATTCACTTATTTAATCAAGAATGGCATCTCCGAATGCAATTCTTGAGGGGGAGAAGAAGTATGATAACTCTACATGTTGAGTTATATTTGAGAATATATGGTCAAACGGCTCCTAACTCATGTAAGAACCGAGCTTCTTCTTATCGGATCGTCTTCACATGTAGTTTCTTCTAAGAGCCGTTGGTTAACATCTTCACAAGCTGATATGATTAATGACAAAGTGTTTCTAGTTGCGAGGCAGATTTCCTTGATGAACATCTTTCTGTTCTTGTTTGATTGGGAGGGATTTGAGGTAAGGGGATTTAATAAATATAAGTTAACGGGAATGCATTTGGTGAGAGAAAGATGTTAACTTTCTGTTCCCCAAACGGACAATCTTGAAGAAGGTCGAGTCTAAAGTTTGTTCTACATTTTTCTGCTGCATGTTAGAAGACTAAAGACGAATTGCATTTGATTATCTAAAGATTTCTTCTTAATTCAAGCATTCATCATAAAGATTGGCGGTTTAGGGGAGAGCACTAATTGGGGGAGAGTGAAAAGCCAAAGTTAATCCCCAATTAGACTTGCTCACACTCTTCAACAAGTTGATTCTCACAAAGATTAAAAGTGTTCTTCTCAAAAGATTTCTAGTACATGGGCTTATAGTGTGTTGCTGATTATGAAGTATCAAAACCCGCAAGGGGGAAGGAGACACGTATCTAAACGCGAGTAAACTTGATGAACTTAATACTTCTAAGTGATTGAAGATATCCCGGGAAGACAAATGTCATTACCGCAGAGAAACTCAAGGTTTGACTCATGGCGTTTAGTGCTCTTATTCCAACTACGTGGGGGAAGAGATGTAAGAGACAGTTTCTAAAGATAAAAGAGGCATACAAGTGTAGGGGCACTTGGGTACTTCGGGTTCTTGAGCTTCATACACAATCATCAGGAAAGATAAATGTGCATTGGGTGTGGTGCAATCATTTATTCTTTGGAACTCTAGTTGTGCATATGGGCTCTTGAGCTCTATTCTAAGAAACGGGTTGCATCAATTCA
This sequence comes from Chrysanthemum makinoi, assembly GCA_910596185.1. Taxonomy (NCBI): domain Eukaryota; kingdom Viridiplantae; phylum Streptophyta; class Magnoliopsida; order Asterales; family Asteraceae; genus Chrysanthemum; species Chrysanthemum makinoi. Next base: position 89,761,076 of record OU343217.1, on the reverse strand, counting down.
ACTACTCGGGGGAAGTGGTCTCTTGACACCTTTTGGAATGGATTGCTTTAGACTTCAGTGGAATGAAATTCGAGAAGAGTTATTTATGTGTGGGATGATTCTTTGATGTTCTACTTGATGATATATCCTCGAACAGAGAATCTCGATTATCGTTCTTAAAAGGAGCAGCGGAAATTATGATAATGGTGTGCTCCTCTGTGCACCTGGCTAAGGCAAGCTTGAACTATAGCTTCAAATCTGCTCATTTGATGGATTTTCGGTTTTTGGGGAAGCTACCAAAGATTCTCTTTCTTAAAGGCTCATGTTCTGACTATTCTGGAGCCTTGGAAGCTTTGGTGGTGAATGTTTAAGAGATGATGACTTCTATCTTCTACAACGAGGCTGCTCGATATCCTTATCACGGTACTCGTATCATCATCTTCTTAAACTATATCATCTACTCTATCTGTAAATATTTATCAAAAACAAAATACAAAAATATAAAACCAACTAAAAAAAATAGAAAAATATAAAATCTTCAAAAACCCATAAAAATCAAAAATTTGAAAAAGACAAAAAATATTTTTTTCTCAAGACATGTCTTCTGGTATCGATAACATCTGCGGTCTTAGAAATGTCATTCAATAATGGCACGGGACCATAGATGAAGTTCGAGCAGGAGGTGTAAATATTTCTTTCCAAAACATGTCTCAAAATATGGCTTACAGTTACTTCAAACTGTAACCCGTGCTTAAACCATGGCTTGCTATTATTTTCAATAGAAACCCGCTCTTCAAGGAAGGAAAGTGCTGCGCTAAACCAATTTTCAAAAATTTCGTGCACTTTTCCTAAAACAAAAACAAGGAAAGCATGTCATCGATAAGACTGCTGTTCCTACTCAAATATTTTTCCTTCTAAAATTCTTCAGAAAAATATTTGTTGATTTCAAAAATGGTGGTAAATGAGTTGCTTGTAAATCAATCAGATTCAGAGTTTTTGTAAAAATTGAAAAGTCAATCAATGACTTCAGCACTTGTAAACTTTTCAGAAAAATAAGTCATTGATTGAGGGGGAGAATGTTTTTAAATCTATATCATCTAACGAGCTCATTTTATTATCCTATATACTTAAATGTAAAACATGTTAACCTACGTTGAAGGACTAGGTGCCTAGGATATGATTGTTAGGATTAGATGATTAGAGTTTGATAAACACATAATTCCCATGCATTTGCATGATCTGATTGATATGTTGGATTGACTTTTATTAGTCGATTGATGTTTGGGTGATGTCGACCACCATATATCTGTATGTGTGTTCACTAACGTATGCATGTATATTGGTATATAATAATGTTCCCTATCCGGATCCCACATAAGAAGATGATTGGATGCCGAAAGGAAGGGTAACTATATCTTGGGTCGACAAAAGAAGAAGCGGGCTTAATCGGATCTCTCCATGGATAGTTGGCACGATAGATGCAACTTCAGAGGTCTCACTGCTTGCCAGATGGTTTTCTTCCAACCTTTAGCAACTACAACCAAAGCAGCTCAACCACCTAACGTATCTTTGTGCAGGACAAGTAGTGAATAATACCATTTTTAAACAAATTTGATAAAATTGGTTTGAAAATGGAAAAATATTGGTTTGAAAATAAATTGACTAAATTTTGAAAATCACCGGACTTCATTTTATCAAAACTTAAGTCACTCAATCAACGACTACGGTCATCGATTGAGGGGGGGGGGAGTGATTTAAAATAAAATATTTTCAAACGATATTTCATCTATCAAGTCCGTTTGTACGTAATAAAGTGGTGATCTAAAGATTTAATGTTATGTCATGGTATGATTTTCTTTAAAACTCTAAGATCTTTCAAAATGAAATTTTTTCTGTTCTTGTTTGATTGTGAAATTGTTTTATTTTACTTAAAGATCTTTTAAAAACGATCATACCTGACACTAACAATCTTTATTGTCTTAAATTGATCCTTATCAGTTATTTCAAAAATTAAATCAAGCCACGTCTTTCCCCATAATTTTCTAAAATGATTTAAATCAATTGGGGTCACAAATCTCAAGAGGTTTGAAATTTTTGATCGGGGGAGAGATCGTGATTTAAATCTCAAATCGGTTTAAAAATGGTGATTGTTTCAAAAGCACTCATTCCTTCATGTGCCAAAAGATTTTGAAATACATGATCCACATGATTGAGGAGGAGCATTTAACCAAAAACCAGAAGAGCTTTTAAATCAGGCACATTTTCTCCCATGTTTTCTAAACCTTATTAAATCACTTGGGATCCAAAATCTCAAAGGGTTTGATATTTTTGATCGGGGGAGAATTTGTGATTTATATATGAAATTTGATAAATGATGATCGTTTTGATTCAAGTGTGCATACTGCTCTCCCATATGTGCTAAACGCTTTCGAATCTCGAAGCACATATTGACGGGGAGCATTTCATAAAGAAAATAAACTTTCAAGGTACAAAGATTTCTATGTTTCAACATAAAGTACCTTGATTGATTTTCTAATGGTTTCTTAATGGCTTTTGTGATCGTGGATGTACTTCAAATGAACTCTTTCCTCAATGTGATAAAATGATTTCAAATATCCTATGCACATATTGAGGGGGAGAATTTACCAAGAAAATCAAATGGCTTTTTCCACGGAAACTGAGATCAAAGAAATTTTTCTAAGACCTCTTGCCTCCATGTGCTAAACAATTTCAAAAATCATATGAGCACATGTTGAGGGGGAGCATTTCTAAAAGATCAAAAACAATTAAGGTACAAAATGCTTTGATATTATATCACAAGTACCTTGATTGTTTTTCCAAATGATTTTTCAATTGGTTTCGAAAAGGAATGAACAATACCAAAAGACCGACCAATTTACTCTATGCATGGTGTTATAAGGATGGTTAGGTTAGGTATTCGTTCCCACGATCACGCCAGAGCCGGAGGGACCTACCCAGGGATAATCCACTAGTTAACGTAGAGTCCTTAGGTATGATGAAAAAAGGAGAAAAATGAGAATATGGGAAGAGTGTTGACTGAGACAGAGCTAGTACTGTAACAAACACAACAAGGTTCTAGTTATGAAGTCTCGGTAAGCACTGAAGGGGTTGAAGAATGAAAAAGAAATGAAATTAGAAAAGGGTGAAAAGAAATAGCCCTCCAATAATTCAACCTTAGGGCAGAAACCAGGTTCAATTCATATGCTCTTGGTACATGTTACCAAGGTAACACGGCATTGAAGACAAGGCGTCATGGACCCATGACGCACTTTGCACCTAACTTCCCATCCTACTCAAGTTCCTCTTAAAAGGACTTGTTTCATTCTCACGGGGAACCTACATAATCTATCGACTTTCTCTTAGAGATTGTTGATATTGAAGAAGGAGACCCTCTCCCTTGTCTCCGAAATAGGAAACCAATTGTGCACTATTGAGTCTAGAGCCAAGAGATCATCCACAATATCTCATTAGGACACAAAAATAATGAAGACTTCTTTGTTTCACACAAAGTGGAAAGTAAGTATATATTGAGAGTCCTACGCATTATCCTTGTGGTATTGCCAGAACATCCGAGTGATATGTAAAAGTATTCACGATGAAGATGGAAATCCTTCTAGAGCCAACATCAAACAAGCTCTTGGGGGGGTGACATGTGAGATCTTTTCTAAAGATCAAGCTTGTGACAACTGGATAGAAACAATGGGGCTATTCAGTCTTGAATCAACCTTGGTCCAGGAAATGAATTGAAAATTCCATAATGAAGTGTTGGTCACCCCAAATATAAGCTAGCATAAGTTAGCTCGTAGACATATCGTTTGTTACGTTATTTGTTAGTTTATTAGTTAGTTATTAGCTTAGTTTAGCGTAGTGTAACACCGTGGAGGACGGACATGTCTTTACCCACTGTATGCCTGATCCACAGCCCGACAAGAGGACGAGTAGTCTGTAACTATAAATACCCTCTACCTCCCACGGTAGAGGGTTGGAACTTCTAAGCTAACCTTGCATTTTGTGTTTTATCTCTCTCTCTCTAGAATTCCCTCTCCTCTCTTCATCTTTCTAAATATGGCTCACTTGTTTAATCATAATCCTAGACCACCCGAATCATCTAAACAACATAAAATCTACAATCCTACCCAAAAAAAAAAAAAAATTATTCTTTTTACGGATATTTGTCTTTTTATTTTAACTTTTATATATATATATATATATATATATATATATATATATATATATATATATATATATATATATATATATATATATATATATATATATATATATATATATATTATGAAAAATACGTTTGCATTAAATGTTTTTTGTGCATCTAAATTGGTTTTGCACCCAACTTACTTTGACTTTTTTCATTAAAATAACATTGCGCATCTAACTAAAACAAGTTGAAAATTTTGTGCGTCAAAATTTTTTTGCGCATCAAAATTCGTTTTTTGTGCATTAAAAAACGTATCAAAACTCAAAATTATGAAAAAAAAAATTCACAAAAGTTTTATGCACCAACACACTCGATCTTGTGGGATTCTTTTGGAATTTTTGGAGAATTTAAAAAAAAACAATTCTTTTTATTCTTTTTACGGATATTTGTCTTTTTATTTTAACTTTACCCTATATATATAAATATATATATATATATACACACACACACACACACACACATAGGCTTCGGTTCCATTGAGAAGGTTTTTATTTTGAGAAGATTGAGAAATCTTCGTTTGACCAAATTGATTCATGTTTTTTATTTGATTCATAAGTAAACATCATTTTATGGTGAATCGAATCTATAAATCACAAATTTGATTCACAAATCATTGTTAAAATGGAGCTATGATGATGATTCATTAAATTTGTACAGATGATTCGGTATTCTACATATATCTCAAAATCGAGAGATTTTTAACATTGATTCAAATTTTTTTTACACATTTTGAATTTTAATCACATTAAAATGAGTTTTACGCTTGAAAAACATGAATCAAAGTTAAAAATCTATCGTTTTTGAAAACCTTCTCAATCTTCTCAAAATAAAAACCTTCTCAATCGATCCGGATTCTGTATATATATATATATATATATATATATATATATATATATATATGTATATATATATATATATATATATATATATATATATATATATATTATATATATATATTGGATTATTTAAAAAGTTGATCTCAAGAGAAAAGTGAGAGAAGTGATCTCAACCGTTAGATCACCCCCCCCTTCCCCTCCATTTTTTCACACCAAACTACAAGGACCTAATTGTATTTTTTTTTCATTCTTAAAGGGAAGTTTTTGTAAATTGGAACATATCATATATAATTAATATTTTTTTTCATTTGTTCTTTTTCTTCTTTCTCTAGATCCAGAACCTGGACATCTCTTAGTTCCAGATTCACGAAGTTCATGAAATCGCGACCATGAAGATTCACGAAATCATCTCATCACAAATTCATATCATGTTATCAGATTCAATAAGGTATGTAATAGATTTCGTGTTATCAGATTCAATCGTGTTATCAGATTCAATATCATTTCGTCATAAATTATCAGATTAAAGATCAAATTAAGGTATGTAACTGAATTTGATTATAGATTTGTTATTTTTGCTACTTAAAATCAATTATAAAGCTTATATATTGATTGTTGTTGCTTAATCAGAATGACGTGTTGTTCATATTGAGTTAGGTTTTTGTTTTTATGTAATTTGATTTGTTAAACACTATCTTCGTTTATAGATGTAACGATTTTCAGAGTTTATTGACATCATTCATTGTATATAATAGTTATTTTGAAACAAAATTGAGAAATAAATACATGGAAAAGATGTTTACAAAAGAATGCACACCAAGTGTTTGATAAAATGTCTGAATGGGATTTTATAACTGCGAAGTACTAATTTTACACTCTGATGCCCTAATTCTTGTGAATATATTCTAGTTAGACTATGATGCCTTATATAATTTAGGCAAGAGGATTTTAGATTTGGATGAAAACACTCGCTAAGACAATTGTACGGACATCAGGTTTGTTGCTACTGTATGTATCACCACGTCAACATACCATGTGCTACGACGTTAGGTTACAGGTTTCAAGTGGAAAGTTGAAAGTTGTTTGTCTGAGTAGCATAAGTCGAATAAGGACACATGATATGGAATAACGTTATTTGAAAAATTTGACTTTTTTCAGTAACTTATTTAAATCAAATCTTGACTTAGTTGAAATAGGTTTCCTATTCACACTTGTTCCTATGCAGGTGCTTGTTAATTAACTGAAAGGTGTTGCCCCTGCTATACGTAATTCAACATCAGATTTGAGTGAGAAAGTGAATAGTATCTTCACTAATCTTTCTCAAGTGACAAATTACCATGGAGGATCTACCTCACTTGTATGACAAAGCACTAGAAGGACTATGGTAGTTACGTTGTACCTTATTTGCTTTTTTATGATGATTAGCTAAAAATTTAAATGCCCATTTGAGTACTAAACTGCACATTTGATGTATGAGTATCAGAAGTCAAATCAAGACACATCAGGTAGAGCTTCGTTTGATTTATGTCTGAAATTCATTCACTTGACCAAACTGGTGCACTAAAGTGACTCAAACAGATGCACTTAAGTTCATCAAACCTGTGCATTAAGTTGCGTCGTATATTATCATGTTTCATTTTCGTGTGTAATTGTCGTATTCTATGGATGTTTATTACAAATTGCATATAGTTTACTGATCTTCTACTTGTATGTTTAATAGTGTCTGGAGTAGATGCTAAAGTGCATAACCAAGTACCAAACGACATGGAACGTTAATACATAAACGTTATCCCACTTTTGAAACTAGCGCAAAGGCATTGGTTTTGAATAAGTGTAACATGATAAGTAGATACTATCATTTACATCTTGTGTTGTAAACTCCCTATAGTAAAGAAGATATAAAATCTGTATATTGTATATATTAGTATTGTGTTCAGAAATATGAATTGACTTTAGATTCAAGATTTCATTATAATAAAGTCCAATATTCTATATTTTTGGTTTTAATATAAAGATGTTTCTTTATCACATTCATTGCTTTGGAATGTTGTTATCAGTTGATGATGTAACATGTACTATCTCCGTAGAGTCTTTCTTTGAAGGTTCGTCAACTTGAATCTTTGCTTGGTCGTTAATCGTGTTTGTCTTATCATTGTTTGGAGCCGCATCTTCGTCAATTTCATGAACCTAAAAGTATTGCACTTGTTTTGCTTTTATGATACAAACGGATGCACTAATTACATCAAACGAATGAACTAAAGTTCCTCAAATAGATGCACTAAAGTGCCTCAAACAAATGCACTAAAGTAATATATGAGAAAGAACACATCCATTAATATAAACTAGAAGGGTACCCGCGCAATGCAGCGGCGGGTACCCGGTGACTATTTTTGTGGCGAGCAAATATTTTTCATTTTAAATCTTTCTTATTTAACATGTCCCAAATACTTTATAACATAATAGATATATGTTTTCTTAATAGTGTAAATAGTTATTAGAGGGGGTTACTATATGGTTTAAATGAGACTTAAATTTTAAAATATATCATTATTGTAGGGGCCACATTAATTTTCTAATTTCCTTTTATAGTAATATTTTTTGTCTTAAAATTTTAAGACTTCCTTTTATAGGAAGTCCAAAATGCTTTATATTGTAGTATAGATAATAAAAAAATGCATTGAATGTAATGGAGATGAATGGATAAAGCTGTATATTAAAAAGAATATATTTCTTGTGCGATTGGGAGTAAAAAATATCAAACAACAAACATAGTTGAACAAAAAATATCAATAAACATACAAATAAGTAGTCATGTTATGAACGATTTAATCATATTATAAACTTAACTTGCCAATCAGAATACAAGAGATGCATTTTGTATTGATGAGTGATGCTACAATAAGAATACAACGTCTCCTAAGATATAATAAGCTAAACAAAAACTGAAAAAAAATATTTTTACAAGCTAAGGAATGACTATCTTCAAATTCTTGCAAATTCTGAAACATCCAGAGAAGCCTCTCCAATCATTTACCTTTCGACGCCTATAAAGTTATCACCTTGTAACAAAACATCAACGTTCAACCAAGAACAAAGGTCATATTCTTGACTGACAAAATCATCTTCGTCATTAAATTCATCCATTCCATGAAGTTGCAGATGGGGAAAGGTCAAATGTTTCTTTCTAAATAGAACCTAAATTAGTTGAACAATCATTATGAATTGAACAATCATTATGTGATATTCCATACATATGCCTTATTTTTTAATACATATGCCTTAAAATGTACACAAATTAGTATATATAGCCAAACACCGCTTAATAATTATCATGAAATATTTCATACAGATGCCTTATTTTCCAATATAGATGCACTAAAAATTGTATAGAAATTATTATATTGCCAAGCACCCCCAATGTTTACTACATCGCTGGATAATATTTATGCAATATTTAAAAATTATAACGTATAATGTTGATGCACTAATGTATAACACAGATGCAATAAGATGTTACCCTTTGGCAGTCTTGACGTGAGTCCACCAATGCCCATTGTTAAATTATAGTATTAGTATTCAACTCCCTTCTAATAACGTAATTAAAAAGAAAAGAACATGTCAAGATATCTCAGAAACAGTTGTAACTTGAAGTTGAGCATAAGGCAAGTTGATTGAAATCCCTTCAAATTTAAATCCCATCAATGGAATCTTTGTGTCCTTAACAGAGTGTATACTCGACACCTCTACATTATTTTCAATCAAGTTGTGTAGACCTATGAAGAAATCCTCCTGCATAATGTAAAATAATAATTGTTATCAGAATGTTGCATTTCCATGTTTTATTTCCTAAGTGTATGCCAATAAATGAATTAAACAGATGAGATGACGAGGCACTGTCAAAATGGCAAACCACGGGCCAACACAAAGATCATCAATGTCGTATTCTACATTATATACCTACACAAGTTTTGAATAAAATTTAGAGCAAAATAAAATCTTGCTGCAACCAAAAATGAAAAAAATAAGTAACATAAAAAGAAACTCACACCAAGACCATAAGATCCAATATATTCACAAAACTCTTTCATAACATATTGAGATGCATCAAGAGAAATTCCACCAAGCATACAAATAGACGCCCAAGTATTTCCAATGATGCACTAAACATACAAATGGATGCCCTACTATGACAACCAATGCACTAAACATACAAACGGATACACTATAAAAATACACGGATTCCCTAATATCTTTGACGATGCACTAATCATACTCACCGATGCCCTAATATGTTCATCGATGCACTAAACATACAAGTATATGTTGAAGTATTTCTAGCGATGCACTAAACATACAAATGGATGCCCTACTATTACCAACGATGCACTAAACATACACACTAATACCTTAATATGTCTGATAATGCACTAATCTTACTCACTAATGCAATCATATTCACTAATGCTCTAAGATGTTCAATGATGCAGTAATCATACTTATTGATACCCTAATATGTCCATCGATGCACTAAATATACAAATAGATGTCCAAGTATTTCCAAGAATGCACTAAACATACAAATATATGCTGAAGTATTTCTAGCAACCACAAACACAGATGCACTAATACAATCTGATGCCTAACTTGTAATTCTTATGTTGCAAATATACACACAGATGCCCTCAAATGTCATATATTTCAATATTAAGCTCGTATACTGAAAATTAGTGCATCACAGCTTTAAAATCTTATTCAGACATTTTATCAAACACATGGTGTGCAACTTTATTAAATACATTTTATATGCATTTTTCATCAAATTTGTTCCAAATCTTGTAGAAAACATGATGATATGATTATAAACTTTCAACAAAACTTAAAAAATCATTACATCATAGTTAAAAACTTACAGATTATATACAATTAAAAGTTACATAACAAAGATTAAAAAAATCTATAATTAAAAACTTACAGGTGTCTAAATCTCTGGTTCGATTTCAATGTTCTTATGATGTACGAAGGATGTATGACGGATGGTATGGTGTGCGGATCATGTGGCGATGGAGGCGATGGTGGCGATATGGAGTGGTGGAGATGGAGATGATGGTGGCAATGGAGATGGTTGTGATGGAGATGGTGGCGATGGAGATGATGTAGTATAAGGAGATGGTGGCAACCAATATTGGTGGTGGTGACGGTGAACTGGTGTTTAAACGTAATGTCTCGATGGAATTGTGAAAAGGAAAGATTCCCTGATTTTAGTTTTGTTTTTTCATTTGTTTACCCTAAACTTTCATTGTTTACATAATCTACCTTGTAACTTTTTTTCATTTTTCTCTAATTACATTTTTCTCTGAACCTGGACTATATATATATATATATATATATATATATATATATATATATATATATATATATATAACTTTTTTTTCGAACCCACTTTAAGTAGAACCTGCGAGAACCACCTTTTACAACTAATAATAATACACAATACATCATTTAATGCTCCACGCATTTTATTATTTTATTTAATTCAAAAGGTATAATAGTAAAAAGACATTTTCATATTATTTTTGTTTTTTTATAATTCCCGTTTTTTAAATCTTAAAATTCGGTTTTTTTTTTAATGCTAATATGTTTTTAAATAGTTATAGTGCATACATGTTTTTTATACCTAATCAATTTTTTGGAAGTCTCAAGGAGCATGCATGTTTTTCTTTCATACATGCTTTTTTCTCAAATAATCAAGGTGCATACATGTTTTCAATTAGTCAAAGAGCATACATGTTTTTTTAGCTAACACTTTTTTTATCAACCTACCAATATTTTTACATGATCATTATTTTTTTTGAAAGTTTGAAATACAAATTAAAGAACATAAATTATTATAAAAAGAAAAACAAGAATGATATACTTAAATGTTACATTTCACTTGATTACAAGTAAAAAAAACACATGCAATAATCATATATCTCCAAAAGTCGCAAATTATCTTCATGTATAATCGTGTTCATCCACTTCCCGATCTTAAATGATATCATCATCTTCATTAATCAATCTGAAACAAGGATGCACAGAAACAATTAAACCACAAACAAATAAAAAACGAAAATTAATCACAACAACTAGCATAACGCATATGCACAATCTTGTGTATATTAAACTAATGATGTAAACATGTTTTTTAATCAAAAACACAAAACATATGTGTTTTATACGTAAACATATATATATCTTTCCAAAACGTATATGTTTTTATAATCCAAATACAAAACATATATGTTTTTTTTTAACCAAACCCACAACCATCGGTATACTATAAACGTGTAATCAAGCCAAAAGACTAGTCATATCAACTAACCGATCCAGCCCAATCAATTAACACCATAAACATAAGATCACTATGAGAAAAAAACACAGCTTTATATGACTCAACCAATCGATTCAAATGCTCTAACACTGGGATACCAGTACTTTTTTAGCTAACCCGAATGAACCTTATTCATATAGTTTTTTCACTCTTTCGGGCTCTTCAATAATCTTTCTAGATATATTGTTCACTACTCTGATATCAATAGCCAGATTTAGCCAAACCAACAAAACTCAAGATACACTAGGGTATTGACTTAAAGCCATCATTGGATACAGAAGCAAAGTAGTACAACTTTAATGCACCAAGAAAGTGGACGAGAGCTGCTATTAGCTAAAAAACATGAAACTTTTCCTGTTTGATGCAAGATGTAAGGTAGAATAATATCATGAAATATTGACATAATGGAGAGCTAAACACAATTTGGAACGCTGAAGTACATATATACTAGAGCCTGAATTGTTTATGCATACCCTCGTAGTTTTCTAGGAGAAACAACAATTGATAAGCAACCATTTGATTGCAACTATGCCTCATAATATCAGTTCCGGATTTATAAGTGTACTACAAATTGTACCAAATTAGAGGCATGGATTTGAAACATAAGGAGAGAAAAATCTTATAATTGATTTTTGTTGTTAAATACCTAATAATTTAAGAGACCTCACATGGATGCCGGCTATTTAAATGAGGTCATTCACCGACCTTTGTTAATCCTCACCGGAAAACCACCATCTTCTTCATATCACCACCGTAACAACCGAAACCCACCACCACCGTCTCTACATTAACAAAATATCCTCAAGATAAATCGATTTACATTAAGATCGATATCACCATCGGCAAACAAACGTAACAAACGAAACCCAAACGAAACGCACCACCACCATGACTATAAAGATTTACCTATGCCGAACGTAACAAACGAAACCCACCACCACCATCTTCTTCATATCACCATCGTCGCATATTTCTTGGTTACGTTCGGCAAAGGTTAGATCGGCGGCGGCTAGGGTTTTTTTTTAATGGAGGAGGATGTGTTTATGTTACAAGTGAGAGAAGAGAAGTTGTATCAAAAATGAAAGAGACGGTTTTAAAAAAATATATTATGATTTTCCTTAATTACCCTTACACTATTTACATAAATATACATGATCTTTTAATCATTTACATAAATGGCACATTCGTTTTTGACCATTGATCAATTAATCTAATGGCTAAAAAGTGGTTTTCGCATTTAAAGTGGGTTCTGAAAATAAAGTTTCACTATATATATATATATATATATATATATATATATATATATATATATATATATAACAGGAGGCATTTGGCATTAATGCCACCTCAATGCCAAATAATCCAATTTAATGCCACATAAGCATTTGTTGTCCAACTAAGCAATATTTTTATCCACCATATATATATATATATATATATATATATATATATATATATATATATATACATATTATATATATATATACATATTATATAACAGGAGGCATTATTAATTGTTAAATTTCGAAAGGTGCCTTGCAAGGATTGAACCTTGGTCATTTGGATAAATAACATGTGTGTTTACCACTAAGACAACATGATTTTTGGAATATTTGTTGCAAGTCCAAAATTATAAATCTATGCAACCAATTATGTAGGAGAATCCCTACAACTTAGGTAGCCCTAAATAAAACATATACATAAAAAATTCGATTCATTCATATTTTTTTCTACCAGCCTCTTTTTTCCTAGAAACCCTAATGGTCTCGTTATACTTTTTACATATTGTTTGTTTCTTTTTGCCCTTTTGTGTTTGGTTTTGATGGTTCATGAAGTAGATGATGATGTTCATGGGAATTATGTTTATAGAACTAATGATACCTCTACCTCACATAAAGGTTTCTTTTTGTTTATTAATTAATATACTTTTTTGTGCATGTATAACGTAGAAGCAGAGGAAGCAATCATTTGGCTATAATAACGTCTTCAAACCAAAAAGGTTAGAATCATAAGATCAACTTTTTATTAGTATAATATGTTGGTAAAATTTTCTATTAATCATGTATATCTACTGTCATATTTTCATGCATGCTGATATCCAATTTTGTTTTTTCATGTATACTGTCATCTTTAATGTTTAGGTGATGTTGATCTCATGATTTGATTTTATTGATATTTATTATTTTATTATATTTAATTTATATGATCCTCAATTTCCTCCGCCTCGACTCAGCAAATTAATGACAAAAAAGGAAGGTGTTGATGAATCAACTAGAGCAGACTCGCTAATTGATGAGGGAGGTTACCAGCCAAGTCCTAATCTGGACTTTAATGTTGGTGTGGAACATGGTCATTCTGATAAAGGTCCTGTTAAATTTTGGGGTAATAATCTGTGGCAAACATGTCATTCTATCAATTGCTAATGGCTTCCAAGTTATGTTCATTGCGTGCTTACAGGGGTTAAACATGGACAAAGCATAAGTGATTTAAAGTTCCAAGATTCTCATTTCACGAAGGCTTTCCTATTTCTGGCGATGTGACTTTTATAGCGTTAGAGGGTCTTTGTGTATCTTCATTTCCTATTTAATAAGTCCTTTAATCTAGGGTTAGAAAAACACTTGTGTAAAAGTATCATTGTATCACACTTTTCTTCTTCGATCATTTCATTGATCTCGTCTTGTCTTTGTACTTACATGATTATTGTCTCATTGACATTAATCTAACCTTGTAACATTTTTGATACTATTGTAAACTTAATCTAAGCTGACTATTGTGGCTTAGGTTTGAATAAAGGTTCTATTGTTCATCTTGTGTTGCTTATACTTTCAACATGGTATGAGCTTTCGCTCATTGATTCTCTTCGGCAACATATTGGTGGTTTGGGGTTATTGCTATTGGCGTAATCACTGGTTATCTTCTATTTACAATTAGCCCTAGACTAAGTGAATCTAGGGTAATTGTGATTTGTTCTATTGCATATTTCTATGTAAGTCTAAGTCTTATCTCTTCTTCAAACATACAGTACTTAAGTCTTTGTGTGGCATACCTACTTTGTTACCCCACCACATGTTTGGTGCTTGTTGTTTCTTAATTACAAAGTCTTGTTTATTTCTTTATCTGTCTAATTACTAAGTCTTACTTATTTATCTATCTGCTCTTGCTTTTATATCTGTTTGTGTTTTGTCTGTCTTATTGTTTACATTATGGCTTTCTCTATTGTCTCTGGAGGAGAATCTCCCAGAAATGCCACTGCTTTTTCTGCAAAAACTTTTGATAATGGAAATTTTTTTGACAACACTTTCAATAAAGGTACTGGTTTTAATACTGGTAACAGATCCAATAACAGAGGACCAAACATGAATCTCAAATGTATTAACTGCAAAAAACCTGGTCACACTATTGATAGATGCTATGATCTTGTTGGGTATCCTGCTGGATATGATAAAAAGATTTTTAATGCTAAACCCTTCAGCAGTAACAATGTTTCCACTGATAATAGAACTAGCAACTCTCCTCTCTCTTTGTCTAATGAACAGTTCTCCAAATTTATAAGTCTTCTTAATAACAAAGTGTCTTCTGCTAATACTAACGTGACAGGCAAAAATTTTTCAGGAACATTCTTTAATGGGTCGTTTAACATAAACTTCAACAAATTTTTTAACAACAACACAAAAATCTTGTCTGGAAACATCAATCTTGGTTGGATTGTTGACTTTGGTGCAAATCAGCACATGACTGTTTCTGCCAAATTTTAAATTAATATTGTTGACATTTTAAATCTTGGTCTAACTGTTAGACATCCCAATGGTACTCAGGCTTTAATTACAAAAATTGGTGATTTAAAGGTCAATAATGATCTAACTCTTTTTGATGTTCTTCACCGAGTACAATGTCACTCACTGTCTGTTCATAAGATCGCTAGAGATAACAAGATGTTTGTTGGGTTTAATGAATCAAATTGCTATACAAGATTTACATATAAAAAAGTATTGGGGATTGGTAAACAATATAATGGGTTATATATGTTTGATATTGATTCTACATGTAAAATTACTTCTAATAATTGCATTTCTGTTTGTCATGGTTCTAGAAATCTTTGGCATCAAAGACTTGGTCATCCTCCCACCAAGTCCTACATATACTTAAATCCACTCTTAAACTTGATAGTTCATCTAAATCTGACCATCTTTGTGACACTTGCAATAAAGCCAAACAAACCAGGGAACCATTCCCTCTAAGTGAACATAAATCAACTAAAATTGGTGAACTTGTTCATCTAGATGTATGGGGACCATATAAAGTCACTAGCAGAGATAGTTACAAATATTTTTTAACTATTATTGATGACTATTCTAGGGCTGTGTGGGTTTATATGCTTAAGGGAAAGGATGATGTTTATATTTCCATTGTTAACTTTACTCATATGCTATCTAATCAATTTGAACACAATGTTAAGATATTTAGAAGTGATAATGGGACATAATTTGTCAATAACAAACTTCAACACTTCTTTCATGAAAAGGGAATTTTACATCAAACCTCTCTTGTGTGTTTACAACACCACAACAAATGGATTAGAAGGAAACATAGGCATCTCCTTAATGTGGCTAGATCCCTTATGTTTCGGAATTATCTCTTATTTAATGAATGTGTTCTAACCGCATATGTCATAAAATTAGGTTACCTTCTTGTTGTTTGCAACCGGTCTTCCCTTTTGTATATGGGACCCCACCACTCTCTCTCCTTAGAGTCTGGTTGCTGCTATGCCACCATTCTCAACATCTCTGATAAATTTGGTAGTTGGTCCGAGAAAAGTGTTTTTATTGGTTATTCAAATGAGAAAAAGGTTATAAACTTTTAAGTTTAGAAACAAAAAATATCTTTTATTCCAGAGATGTCAAATTTTATGAAACCTGTTTTTCCTTCAAAATGAAAAATACTTTGTCAAAACCTTTTGTTGAAACTTATGTGCCTAAAGATTTAAATCACGAGAACTTCTTTGATTCACAAATAAGTCCCAATAATGAAGGGAGAGTGACATCCTATGAAGATGGCATAGTGTTGGGTCATCCTACTAGGGATAATGAACCTGTTGCAACTTCCATAGATGATAATACACTCCCTGAGGGCACTATATCACATGAATCACATCCCGGCTGATGCATCTTCTGACTACTGATGCATCTCTGATTCAGGTCGGTACTTGATTCACATCAAAACTCGAAAAGAAGAAGGCTTGCCACCACTACTCGCTAGAAGGTCAACCAGAGTTTCTAAGTTGCCCGAATCTTAATGACTTTATTATAGAAGGGAAAGTTAAATATGGTGTTGAAAAGGTTGTTAATTACTCTAACCTTAAAAAGATAATTACCTTTGCTTCTAGTCTTAATAAAAGTATTGAACCTACATGTTATGAAGAAGCTATTCTTGACGTTGTTGATGCTATGAACTCTGAAATTGAGGCCTTAAATGAAAAACATGCTTGGGATATAACTGATCTACCCCCTAATAGAACTCCCATTGGTTACAAATGGATCTTTAAAATCAAATATAAAGCTAATGGTGAAGTTGATAGATACAAGGCTAGATTAGTTGTTAAAGGTTATAACCAAAGGGAAGGAATAGACTATGATGAAACTTTTTCTCCATTGTGAAAATGTCTACTGTTAGATGTCTTATTGCCTTAGGTGTGAAAACAAATGGCCTCTTTTCCAACTTGATGTTAACAATTCTTTCTTATATGGAGATCTTGATGAGGATATCTATATGACCATCCCGGGTTCTCAGTAATGAGAACAATAAAAACAAAGTCTGTAAACTTGTCAAGTCTCTGTATGGCCTTAAACAAGCTCCCAGAAAATGGAATGAAAAACTTGTCGTGTTTTTAAAAGAAAATAATTTTGTTCAATCGTCAATGATCACTCTTTGTTCACCAAACAGAGAAAAACAAGTTTATTGCTCGCTTGTTTATGTGGATGATATTGTTCTTACTGAAAGCGTATTGATGAAATAAACCTATTCAAAGAGTTTCTAAAATCAAAATTTCATATCAAAGACTTGGGAAATCTAAAATATTTTCTTGGCATTGAGGTTTAAAACGGGAATGACATTTGTCGCTCCCAAAGAAAATACTGTCTTGAACTCCTCAAAGAATTTGGCCTTCTTGGGTGCAAACCGTGTCTACTCCTATGGAACCCAACTCGTGCTTCCATACATTCCCATCTGATGATCCTTTACCGTCAACATCACGGCTATCGGTTACTTGGGAAACTATATCTACCTCACTCATACACCGACATCTCATACTCGGTTCATTGTCCGCAATATATGCATTCTCCTGAAATCTCATCGGAATGTGCCCTCCCTGGAGATATCAAGAGCTCCGAAAGGTCTAAGGTACAATTTCGAGACTCAAAATCATCTTGAAGGATAGTGATCTGGGCCAAATGAAAAGAAAAGGTGTAACGTGTTATTTTTTTTAATGATTGTTTGATCTCATGGAAAAGTAAAAAACAAAACACTCTTTCAAAATCCTCCACGAAGCGAATATAGATCTATGTCTCACGCTGCCTGTGAAATCATTTGGATTCAAAAATCTTAAAAGATCTAAAAGTTGATATTAATCTTCTGTTAATCTTTTTCTGTGACAACAAATCGCCTTTACAACTTGCTGTCAACCCCGTTTTCCATGAAAGATCAAAACACTTTGAAATTGATGTTCACTTCATCAGGAGAAAATTGCAAGAGGTGTTATAAGTAAAAAGATTGGCTCTTCAAACCAAACCGGACATACTCACTAAAAATCTCCCTGTTTATCAGATAAATTTTTTCAGAAAATTGATATTGTTTGATATGTTTGCTCATCAGATTAAGGGGAAAATTTTGGGGTAATAAGTTGTGGCAAACATGTCATTCTATCAATTGCTAATGGCTTCCAAGTTATGTTCATTGCAGGCTTATTACAGGGGTTAAACATGGACAAAGCATAAGTGATTTAAAGTTCCAAGATTCTCATTTCTGCTGAAGGCTTTCCTATTTCTGCTGATGTGACTTTTATAGCCGTTAGAGGGGTCTTTGTGTATCTTCATTTCCTATTTAATAAGTCCTTTAATCTAGGGTTAGAAAAACACTTGTGTGTGCAGTCATTGTATCACACTCTTCTCTTCTTTTTGATCATTTCATTGATCTTGTCTTGTCTTTGTACTTACATGATTATTGTCTCATTGACATTAATCTAACCTTGTAACATTTTTGATACTATTGTAAACTTAATCTAAGCTGACTATTGTGGCTTAGGTTTGAATAAAGGTTCTATTGTAGCATACTTCTTTCTCTATTATTTTTAATACTTTAATGCAGAAAACTTAGAAATCCAGAAATCGGAGAATCAGATATAGTTCAATTGTGCAGAAAGGTTAGTCTTATACAAAGTTTATGTTTCTGCTCCAACACGTCTTATGAATGCAAGCAACTTAAATCTGTACCTATGCTTATAGACAATAGATATACACAATCGTCATTCCCGGTACATGAGACAGACATTGATCTAAGGTGTTATACTGTGGATGAAAGTATTCTTCTTGCTTTTCTTTCTATCCAAAGTAAAGAAAGTTGTCACCTTCTTCGTTTATTGTTTCATTTCTTGCTTTTATAAATATGAAAAACAAAAGAAAACCGGTTTCTAGGATTGATACTGATCCTTTTACAACGAATGATGAGAACGACGTTACTGGTCCTGTTAATATGAATGTTCATGAGGTGGTCCCTGTTTATGCAGCATTTGCAGCAGGGTCACAGGTTTCTCAACAACATGCAACCGGTACTTTGCCTGTGTACCTTGAGTTTCATACCATCGGTATGTTTCGTTGCTTTTTTTTTTTCCTCTTGCCTTAGTCTCCTTTTTTGATTATTTTTATTTCCTTACCATTGGATAATTAAAGTTCTGTAACTCTGTTTATGGGAGAGCATAGGTAATCAAAGGTAATATGAGATTAAAGGCAATCTTATATTGGATCAGTGTGTATACAAAATTAGTGATAAGGGAAAAGATCTGCACTAGACCCATCACAGTCTTCAGGTGGAGACCTGGTCGAGATGCTAGATACAATAAAAGTGAGATTTTCCAAACTTTCAGCAAGTTGAAAAAGCTTTTCAAGTCTGGATTTTTTATCTTGGTTTTGGTTAGTGGGTTGGTTCAGAGGTTTATGATGTTTGGGTGTTTGGATTCTGGTGTTTAAGGTCCTATGTTTAGAGAATGGGAAGCTGCTGAGTGAGCTTGAGGAGATGAGGGATGTAGCCCGGTCATCTGAGGAATCTAGGAAGGTCCTTGATGATGAGGTTCAGAGGTTGAAACCCTTGGTTGAGGAGGTTGAGGGCCTTCGTTAGAAGTGTCAAACCTTTGGGGTGGCCGAGGCCTCTCATCTTTCTTTGGAGGCCAGCTTGCGAGAGGAGGTTAAGAGTTTGTCCACTATCCTTGAAGCTGTAAAGTATGATCGTGCCAAGTGTATTAAGGATATTTTTCCTCTTGCTATTGCAAAACTTCATAGCTCTGAGGACTTTAATTATATACAAAAGTATAACAGTAATAAACAATAATACAGGTTGTCATTTTTAATACAGAACATTCGGTCCATAAAGATTTTTTTCCCCAATTAGATACAAAAATAAGATGTTTAGGTTCTCAAAAATAGCAGGCTTGAGAACATTGTTCGGCTTCACACATCTAATATATTTGTAAATTGTTTAATTAGCACTAATCAAGTGTCATAATAACCTGTTAGGTAATTGTGTTGCTTAGATTTGCAAAGGAAATCGTAGTAATTCTGGTATGATAATTATATCACAAGACAAAGGCAGTTGATCCAGATTTATCATCTTTTTTTAAATAGCCTGTTCTTTTGTTCTCGATTGTCTTTGTGTCTGCAGTGTGTACTGGTAAAAGGATGGAAAGGAACAAGCTGGAGTTTCCCTAGACGGAAAAAGAATAAAGACGAGGAAGATGATGCTTGTGCTATCAGAGAGGTATATATCATTTCCAAACACTCCTTATCAGTCTTTTGTATCCTCCTTATAGCTTCTTCTTCAAGATAGCTTATTATACGCAGAAATAATCATAAAACTATTTGGATAAGCAATCCCTTGAACTGCCGATGAATGTAAGGAATTAACGGTGCTGTAAAAATAACATTAGATTAAAATTTGTAATTATTCATTAATGACGAATTAAATGTAACAAGACAAGTTTTTTAAATTAACGCATGCGTAGTTTGCTTATGGAGTTACAATCTGCGGTTAGAGGCATACGATGAGGTTAGTTTGACTGTTATATATCTTCACTAAAGTGGCAATTTGTAAGCGGAGAGACGATAATGATCCTGAAACAACCAAGTACTCAAACCGTATATTTTACAACTCGACAAGAAACAAAATTTAAAGAGTGGACATGCGATGAGACAATAATCAAGTTTTTGAACGACAAGATGTTAGTCCAAGAGCTTCTTCAAGAATCTCTTTCAACCTACAGGTATGTTGTCTTCACCACTATTGGAGTAGAATAAGTCAACTTATTAGCCAACGGTTTGTTTAAATTACGTTTATCGAAAACGAGTCACCTTGCTGAAATAAATATTTGGGATAAACTTATTAAACATGCGACAAATTGCTTCGGACCAATCTGCCCCAAGCCTTTTGAGGCTTACCTGAAACGTCCACCTATAATATTTGCAGTGACTCTTTGAATTAGGAAAAGTCGGGGGTTAGAAAACAAAGAGCAAAAAAATGAAAATTTTGACCCATTTACTCTTTGAATGGGTCGATACATGTTACCCCCTGATAATTTCTCTTCTAGAACCAATGACACAACTATGAATATTGATATAAAAGTTCGTTGTACCACCGAATAAATAGAAGTTGTATCCTTAAACTCAACGGAGACAACCAAGGACACAACTCCGAATACTGATTTAGAAATTTGTTGAAGCACTGAAGAGGGAGAAATTGTCTAACGCAACTCGAATAGTGAAAAAGAAACTTATTGTAGCACTGAAGAGAGACCATCCGTATCCTTAAACTTAACAGACCCGACCAAGGACACAAAATCAAATACTGATAAGAGAAGTTACTGTACCACCCAAGTGAGCAGCTATCACCTCAAGCTTAACAGACCCGACCACGGACACTAAATCAGTTACTGATAAGGAAACTTAGTTACAGATAAGGAAACTTATTGCAGCACTGAAGTGAGAGTAGATGTCACCTCAAGCCTAATGAAGAAATATCACTAACAACCACCGTGAATTACCCCTTTGGTGGTGGTGTTTTGTCTCAATCCACCAGCATTGTGCTAAAAAACGAGATGCATGACTTTTCAGTTCCCACCGAAGTAGCCTCTGATAAGTTCCTCACTTCGCCTTCAAAATTTTTCAAGCCAAACAAGAGACCCTTGTCTTCCATGACTCTCATTATCGTTCAAAAGGTAAAAACCATGTCCTATGATGTTTGACTTTAAAAAGTCAATTGAACAACTGTTGTATAGGGCAGTCTTAACCCATTTACTTAAACATAAAATGGGCCGCCTTAGATTACCGGTTGACACATATTGGTATATACTAATTTACTGATATTAGTCTTGCGAAAGTCAGCTGAGTTATGCCTGATCTTAAAGATTTTATAATTCAATTTTTGACTTTTGAGAGTTGATATAAAAATGTGGTTGTTTTACAGGATGACTAATTAGCCGGGGTGATTGGAGGTACTGGTGGAATGTACAAAATACTAGCAGTTGTACAAGTTTTCATCACTCATTTTATCTCGGGTATGGACCCTCCGAATATGGTTCAGTCATCATGAGTCTACCACAAGGTCTTACCCATTTTTTTTCATAATAAATAAAATGATGTCAATTAACAGAAGTCTCAAAAACAGTAGGCAATATGTAAAATGATATACATATACCAAAGTTAGCTCAATCTTAACAGTAGGCATAATAACAATAGTGACTGTCTAGGTGTTTATTATGTAAATATATATCATAATAACAGTAGGCAATATGTAAAATCATTTTAAAATGGTAAGTCATTTTGGTGCATCCTGATGTAAATCATGTTGTTCTCCCCAAAGTTATTAAAATTTTTTCATAATGGTTATTAAAGTTGGCATAAGTGATCAATTTGTTGAAGTTGTGAATCAGTTTGGATTTGATTATGAAGTTCTGACCTAGCAGGTTTTTGGGGTACAACTTCTAAAAAAATGACTTTGGAGCCCTATCCATTTATTAATTTGACAGGTACAGTAAATGGTTCAGAAAAACTGTCTCCATCCAAGAGCTTCTTCCACGCATGTGAACCTCTTATCTTAACCTATCATTCGCCACATTCAGCATCATAGTGACATACCTTATTTGACCTGAGTTGATGTTTGTGTGTTAAGAAGCTGAAGGAAATGAGGAAGGAAGTGAGAAAATAAATACGGGCTGAGTTTGCCGAGATGCTTGCAGCAAGGCAAGATGACATTCCCTGTTTCAAAGACCTATAATACTACTTTGGTTTTTGTTGATTGTTGTATATATGGTGTAGGTTACTGATAAATTTACGGTTTCTTAGGTGTATGTAAAGATGGGAATTGCTTCAGATTTTGATTTGTAGTAACCTTTACTTATTCATTTGGCACATGTTTTGCTGAGGATGGAGGAATGGGTACCATGTCATGGGAAAACAGTGACCGAAGGCGTGTGGTGCAACATTGAATGAGTGTATGATGCAGTTACATTTCGTTTGTGAAGAGCGAGCAACCATGTGATACATACAACAACCATGCTCACTGCCAACGTTTATAGGTTTTGTAAGCCCTTCTCCTGAACCAGTTTTCTTTCTATATTTTCATGTGTTCTAAGAGGCTTCAGTCAGTCAGTTGTTTCATGAGGTTCAAGTCCCACAACTGATCGGTTCACAAACAGAAACAACAAACACCCAATGTTACTTGGAATAAGCTCTCCAATTAATCGAAAAAATATTTGCTTACAAAAGCGATATTGAATGCATACTAACAAACCACAGCTCGGTTTGTATATATAGGGAATAGAACAAGCTTTCCTAATCCTACTACAATTCCAATATAACTAGAATATTAAAACCGACATTCACCCCATGGGCTCGGGTCAATAGCTGCTGCCCCATGGGCTCGGGTCAGACATTAGCCCAACATTCACACCCCTAATTTCACTCGAGATAGGAGGTCTTCAACTCAGTAACTCTTGCATTTCCTTGAACTTAATCCTTGCGAGAGCTTTCGCCGAATATGACGTTGCAAATCACCTCCTACAAACTCAACTTGTACTTGGCCTCTTTCAACACATTCTCGGATAAAATGATAACGTGTGTTTATATGCTTGCTTCTCCCGTGAAAGACTAGATTTTTCATAAGTGCAATAGCCGATTTGTTGTCAACAAATAAGACCACCACTCTTTCTTCCATTCCGGTTATTTCACTCAACAATCCACCGCGAACCATATCCTGACACGCGGCTGAGGTTGCAACCATGAACTCGGCTTCACAAGACGATAGAGCCACCGTGTTTTGCTTTTGTGAGCACCAAGTGATAGGTGATTTCCCTAGATAAAATACGCGCTGCCGCCAGTTTCGACCATCATCTTGGTCCATAGCATAACTACTATCACTAAACCCCACTAACTCCTTGGTTTTCTCTTGGTTGTATCGTATTCCAAAATTCAAACTACCTTGGATATACCTTAGTATTTGTTTCACAGCCATATGTGATTCTTTTGGTTCTTGCATGTAACGACTAACCAAACCAACCGAATAAGATAAATCGTGTCGTGTGTAGTAAATACCTTAAACATCCAACTCGTCGTCTATACAAAGTTGCATCAACTGGTTTTCCTTCCTTGTCCATGCTTAACTTCATTCCAGGTTCTAATGGACATTGTGTAGAATTCGCTTCATGCATCCCAAAGATCTTTCAAGATCTTCCTTGCATAGCTTTCTTGACTTATTGAGATACTCGAATCCTCTTGCTTTACTTCAATGCCAAGATAATAGCTTAACTTTCCCAAGTCACTCATATCGAACCTTTCTTGCATTTGTCTCTTAAATTCACCAATTTCGACAAGCTTCGAACCGGTTACTAAGAGATCATCTACATAGACCGCAATAATCAAGATTGACTTGTTTTCTTCTTCACATACACTGCTTGTTCGTGTTGGCATCTTTTGAAAGACATTTGCTTGAGTTCTCTATCAAGTTTTGTATTCCACGACCTTGGTGCTTGTTTAAGTCCATAAAGCGCCTTTTTCAACTTGTAGATCTTCCTTTCTTCTCCTTTCTTCACGAACCCCTCCTGTTGTGTAACAAACACTTGCTTTTAGTTCTCCATGTAAAAGCCGACTTTACATCCGATGATGTAGCTCCCATGCTTTTTGCGGCCTGAGATCAATAAACGACCGCTTCAATCCTGTGTATAGCAAATACCTAGTCAGTCAATTCCTTCCTTTGAGCATAACCCTTTACTACTAAACGAGCTTTAAACTTATTAATTGAACCATCCAGATTTCTCTTAATTTTGAACACCCACTTTAATCCAATGGGATTAACATTAACCGGAGCTTCAACTAATTCCCATGAATCATTCTTCTCGATAGACTCAATCTCTTGCTTCATAGCAAACTTCCACTTGCTTGAAACTTTTGCTTCTTGCTTCTTGGTTCATCATCTTCAATCAAAAGCGATTTTGATCTTCATTAACAATCGAGGTTATAGAACTAGACCCATGATAAAGTCATTAAATCTTGTTGGCCTAGTTGAAACCCTCAAGAACCTCATAATTGATTTTACGTCACAGATTAGGGTCATTACACCTTCGATTTGGTCTTCTTGTTCGGTATTGACGGTTGAATTTCATCGGCATCATGATGATTTTGCCTCTTGATCTTCAACTTCATCGGTCTCACCTGGGTTAACAAATCCACAACCCGTATCAATAGAACCGTGCCATTCTATGATAAACATACCGGTTTAGCTGTGTTTCGCTTCCGACCAAGTTTCTCATTAAACTCCGCGATCACGACATACCACTATCTTCTTTAGTCTTGGATTAAATAATCCGAAATGTACGCTCGTTTTGATGTAAATGAGTCGCGTTGACCTGTCGTCTAACTTATGTAAATATGGCCTTGTTCCCGTTGCATAAGCCACACATCCAAATACCCGCAAACCCTCCAAGGCTTTTTCCTTTGAAAGCCTCAGATGGAGTTTGATTAACTAGAGCTCGCTGAAACTCTATTAATCAAGAATGCGTGTCTAACTCCTTCACCCACATGTAGTTTGGTACGCCGTGCTTTCAAGATGCTCCTAGTCATTCCCATAAGAGTACGGTTTCGCCTTTCCACGACTCCATTTTGTTGCGGTGTGTGAGCTAGATGTCCTTATACCCTCGTTTTCAAAAAAGTTGGTAAATTCTTTTGAAGTGAACTCACCTCCTCTATCGGTCCTTAGGGTTATAATCTTGCTTCCCGACTTCTTCTCAACTAAAGCTTTGAACTTTTTGAAGTATTCAAATGCCTCACCTTTTTCCTTCAAGGTAAAAGTCCACATAAACCGTGAGAAGTCATCAATAAGAACAAATATGTAATTGCTTGCTATGGATGGTGGAGAAACTGGTCCACATAGGTCGGCATGTATAAGTTGAAGAGGATGTGTTGCCTTAAATTTTCGGCTTTAGGAAACGCCTTCTTAGTTTGTTTTCCTACCAAACAAGATTCACACAACTTGTTCTCTTGATGAATTATTGGCAACTTTTCAACCATGCCCTTCCTTGCCATTAATTCCATCGTCTCGAAATGACCCATCCTAGCATGCAATAACCAAGCATCATCTTCCATCTTTGCTTTGAGACACACCGGACTTCCAACTTGGAGCTTAATCTTGTAAAGTCTATTACTTGTTCTAGGAACCTTCATCAAAAGCTTGCCATCCGAAGTCACGATAGTAAGAAGGTTACCTTTCATCACAATGTCACATCCTTCGTAGCTTGCCCAAGACTAATTATGTTGCTTTTAGCTCGGGTAGGTAATAGACTCATGATTAACCGTTGCTCTTCCGTTTTCCCTTCAATGATTATCGAACCCTTCCCTTTTATCTCGATGTAGTTATCACCACTTCACTTCACTCTAGATATTCTCATTCAACTCCAAAAGTATTCTGATCCCGTCATGTGATTACTTGCTCCATTATCCAAATACCAAGTGTCTTCCTCATTTGGCTTAGTATTCAATTGGTTTGGGATAATCTTTTCTTCATTCAAGAAAACTACTTCTTGAACGCTTTTCATCATAAAAAGTGTTGGGTCATCATCATCCTCCGTTTTCAAAAGGTTTGATTCATGCTTTTGCTTCGTCATTGCTCGTAGGCTAGAAGCAAAGTGACCACATTCATCACATCTGAAGCATTGAATCTTTGAAAGGTCTCGACTTTTGTTCTTCTTTTTATCCGTATTGCTCCCGAGTTGTTTTGGTTTCACGGTTGTGGTTATTAATTCACTACCTCGAGATTTGTTTTGAGAAGAAAAGTTTTGACCTTTACCGTTGCCACCAGAGGAATTCCTTCCTCGACCTTTCTTATCATATCTTTTCAGCCCTTCCAACATCAACTTGCCTTGATCTTCGAGTGGTGTCAACACCCTTCATTCTTCCTTCAAAAGCTTTCAACCTTCCAATTGCTTTTTGAAAAGACATAGTATTCAAGTCAGCAAATTGTTCTATTGAGGCAACGATTGCAACATACCTATCCGAAACGGATGCAAGTAGCTTTCAAAGTTTCTTGTCTTCATAAATTGTTCCCAAGCTATTGACTTCGCCAATTTTGCCCAACCGCGCAAAGTCATCGATTGATTCGTTGACTTTCATCTTTAAAGATTAATTCGCTCCAAGGTTTGCAACCTTGCCTCGAACCGATCAACACCCACATACCCGGTCTTCAAAGCTCCCCATTTCTTTGGTCTGTGTTGAATTGTGAAACTTGAAAAACAAGTTCTTCGGAATCGCCTGAAGAGTAACGCCATCGCCATGTGATCTTGCTTAGCAACAACTTGTGTTCCTTCCCCGTTCTGCATCGAGTATTCCATGGACTCGGACCGCTTTAACTCTTATTGCCCATATGTTATAGGCGTGCTTGTTAACATTGGACATTGAAGAGTCGTTTTAGAATGTTCAATAGGTGGTTGACTCGACTCGCCTTGCACCATCCTTCTTGAACGCCTTTTGTAAGTTACCTGTAGTTGGATTGTCTTCCGACCCTATAACACGCTTGTTTTACTTCTTGCCTAAGTAAACCAAGTTAAAGTTTGAAACTTTATCGACTTCTTGGAACCCTTTAGTCGTCTTGACTGTCTAGGAAAACCCTTTAGTCGACTGCTTTTGAAACCCTTTGGTGATCGACTTCTGTTTGGAACCTGTGATCGACGCTTTGGAAACCCTTCTTGATCAACTAAACTTAAACTGTTGTGATCGACTACTTTGGAAACCCTTCTGTTGATAAACCTGAACCTGCTGTGATCGACTACTTGAAACCTTGCTCTTGATACCAATTCAAGTCCCACAACTGATCGGTTCACAAACAGAAACAACAAACACCCAATGTTACTTGGAATAAGCTCTCCAATTAATCAGAAAAATATTTGCTTACAAAAACTGATATTGAATTCATAATGACAAACCACAGCTCGGTTTGTATATATAGGGAATAGAACAAGCTTTCCTAATCCTACTACAATTCCAATATAACTAGAATATTAAAACCGACATTCACCCCATGGGCTCGGGTCAATAGCTGCTGCTGCCCCATGGGCTCGGGTCAGACATTAGCCCAACAGAGGTTGCTTCAGTGGGTTGTGTTAGTGTGGTTAGTTCAATGGGTTTGTTTGGTGGGTTTGTTCAGTTGATAGGTTCAGGGGATACAAGGGGTGGATAGCTTTATTGTGTTTGTACAGTAGTTTGGTTCAGTTTATGGGTTCCATTGGTGGG
Organism: Chrysanthemum makinoi; assembly: GCA_910596185.1. NCBI lineage: Eukaryota > Viridiplantae > Streptophyta > Magnoliopsida > Asterales > Asteraceae > Chrysanthemum > Chrysanthemum makinoi. The sequence continues at coordinate 89,732,621 of OU343217.1, read as the reverse complement.
TTCAGCGGGTCGGTACAACCGAAAGTAAAGTCGACAATGAAGAACACATGTAAATATCATGACCTTGAAAAAATTGCGTTATGTGTGTTTAATTAGTAAATTTATTTGACGTATATGTTTTATATGGAATAGTAGATACTTAGAAGACTTCTCAATGGCAAGACTAGATACCGTGAAAAACATCACAGGATTAACAATGGTTTGGGCAGAATAAAAGGCTCCGGAGTTTGGTCAATCTCATCATTGTGGCTGGTTTCTTTGACCCTTCAACATCAAAGATCCAGTAGAATTTCATGAACGAAATCAACAATCTTGCCTAGGTAACGACACTTTACTGACCAAGAAGTTACTGATCTAGAAGGATTTACATGACCCTAAAAATTCATATGATCCAGTGAAATGAAAGAAAATGTAGAAGCAACAGATCTTGAAGAAGGACTCACTGTAACCAAGTCAGAATCTCGTCTCATAGAAGGAAGCAACATAGCTTTTACTAGCTCTAAAAACAAACATGTGATGTGCAAAGAGAGTGAACGCAATTCTGAATCATGACCACTTCTACTATACCTTTGTTGATATCCAAAGGTGTGAGCCAGATCACGATACAGATTACTCAAATGAAAGAACTGTGACTCAAAACTCCATTCTGACATTCTTCTCCTCATTAAAGGATCAAGAAGATGTCTAAAAGAGTTAAATCGTTGCTCTTCAAAATCTGAAGGTTGCGATTCATCAGCACCACAAGCACTGCTAACCTCAATTTCAAACGTAGCATCTTCACATAATGCAAGCTGCCATAAAATCTCAAGGTGAATACTTCCAATATCTTCCGGTACATCCTTGCTACCATTTCCAAATTATTGGAGCAATGCAGTACCCATGTATTGTCCTTTGAGGCAGCTAGAAACAAAAGAAACTAAAAAAAAGTTGAAGGGAAACTCTTGCATCTGGCGTTGATTTGGGATCCAGCAAAATAAGCTGAGAAAAAGGACTAAATTATATGACTTCTCTCCAAGAATATTCACAATATGATGATTGGTAATTCACTTTTTCATAGTAATCACTTCCTATGATTAACTTTATGCAAATGATTTCCATGGTACTTATATTTTGATGCTTATAAAAACTTAAGATTTCAAGCTTTATGAATAGGAGGGACTGATGCATTTTCCTTGATTGTGGTTTATAAGATTTCAAGTTTTATGATTTCATTTAACAGTTATTTGGACTAAATATGTGTCTGAGAGTTCCTTTTTTTGACCTTTGAAGTGTTTTATCATCACATAAATGTCTTTAGACAATAGGTTTTTGGTTTGATTCAGTTCTTAATATTTAAGTGTTTATTATGGATTCAACTGATGAAAGGCCGCCCACTGAGGTTACATTGTAATTTTGCAGATACATACAGGTAACCATAGTAATATTTAAAGGGTATACGTGCTGATCACCAACTCATTGAGGTTATTTGATCAGACAAGTAAATTATTTCGAACTGAATTATAATGTGATTATGCTACAGCTTAATTTGAACTACGATAATTGCCAAAAAAAAAAAAAAGTACATAACTTTGTTCTTTTCTTAAACATGATCATGGGAAGGTTCTGTGCAAGTTTTATTCTTTTTCATATATCGTGTTTAGCAATTTCTTTCTTTTGTGTATCAAGCTTAATTCTTTTCTTAATTTAATAATTGCAGTATGATGACTTCTTTTGTTGAAGGTCTGCTTCTTAGTGAGAAAGTAGGGCTCGACCCAAGTGTGGTTGTGGAGGTACTCTGAAATTAAATCAGTTTGGCCTATGCGTCTCTTACTTTTTTCCTTAATCAAATCCCATATACAAAATCTGTAATGCCGGATAGTAGAAGGGTCATGTTAACACACATCTGTACATATGGGTTATAATTTATTTATAAATGTTTCCATGCATATAATATAAAAAGCTGGCTAGAAAGGAAACGGGTCAAATGGGCTCAATGGTTTGTAAATACTAACGCATGAAGATCAAGAAAACTTATCACTTTTTAGACTTTTACCTGTTTGTGGCCTGTTTTGCTATCTATACTCAATCCAACTCATTTGTTATTCTTTTAGCGTAATTAAAGCAACCATCTTCAATTTGATAAGGCATTTGAGGTCTTTTTTTCAGGTAATCTCGCAGGGTGCCATTAGTGCAACAATGTTCTCACTAAAAGGCCCTGCAATGGTGCAATCCAAATACCCTACTGCTTTTCCCTTGAAGTAAATTTGACACTGCTATTTTTAATTATTGCATTATTTCTTACGTTTGTTAAAGTAATTTCAGATATGGTGGCAAGTAAAAAAGTGAAAAACAAGCTATGTGAGCGAAGAAGCAAGACATGGTCAGGATTTTGTGGAATCTCAAAGAACTGTAATCGACAATGTCGTGAATGGGATAAGGCCGCCCATGGAGCTTGTCATCGTCAAGGACTAGGAATGGCATGCTTTTGCTACTTCAATTGCTAAATGTTACAAGATCGGTTACTGAATGCAGCTAACTACATACAAGTATGGTATTTACGAGTGGTCACAAGTGGTTAATGGCATGGGTATTTTAATAAATCAATATATGTTGTGTTTGCTTATAGTGCTTTGATAAGTACTTCAAATTATGTTTTATGTTTGTATGAAATATGTTTAGGAATAAACCTGATATAATTCCAGAAAATCGTTTGTTATCTGTCTTTGTAATAACATCATCGATTGAATTTTGATTCCTCGCTTGAGCATCAGCATTACCAACGCCATTACGATATTTTATCTGTCTACCTGATAATAATACAGAAAGGATATTTTTGTACATGTTAGCATACAACATGTATTATAGAATGCATATATTATATATACATATGTCATTCGTTATTTCTAAATTTCCTACATACAATAACAAAATAAACATAATTCACAAAAACATAGAGTAATAATAATAAATGTTAATAATATTATCTAATGTAAAAGATGTTCATGATTAATATTGTTTAAAACAAAATGTTATAAAATAGTTACCTCCTTTTAGCCGCTCTACATCAATTATAGTTCTTAACCGTTTAATTTAACTTTTAATAAATCATTTTTTTAAATAAAAAAAAACAACAACAATGTCTTATAATATAGTTTGACAATTTTTAAAAATGTATAGAAGTTATTTAAAAACAACAAACAAATGATTAAAAGTAATGCCCGACCAATCGTCTTATAATATTCAATGACAATTTTATAAAACGTATTTACGTTAACAAAAAACAACATACAAATCATTATAAGTCATACAACATTACATTAAAACTATATATATATATATATATATATATATATATATATATATATATATATAAAGATCAAATAAAAAGACAAATATCTGTAAAAAGAATAAAAATATTTATTTAAAAAAAAATCTCCAAAAATTAAAAAAAAAAAAAATCTACAAGATCGAGTATGTTGGTGCATAAAACTTTTGTGAAAACAGTTTTTATAATTTTTTTGAAGTTTTTTTAAAGCAAACAAAAGCGAATTTTGATGAACAAAAATTTTGATGCACAAATTTTTCAACTTTTTTTTAGATGCCATGAATGTTATTGATTGAAAAAGTCAAAAAGAATTTGCAAAAAACAAGTTTTGAAGCACAAAAAAACGATTTAATGCACAAACGTATTTTTTCATAATTTTTTTCGGAAAAAATGTCCACTTTTAGAAAGAATTCCTTCACAATTTTTTCATACACCATCATACGC
>OU343217.1:89690008-89728773 GCA_910596185.1 Chrysanthemum makinoi | reverse complement strand
GATGCCACAGGGATCGAATTCTTCTGTCTTCACTTTCATCCCAAAGGTTAGCAACCCAATATTCATTAATAATTTCTGTCCCATCTCGCTTATTGGCATCCACTATAAAATCATTACTAAAATTCTAGCAAATCGGTTCTCTAAAGTGATTGCCAAGATTATTATCCATGAACAATTCACGTTTATCCTTGGCCGCCAAATTCTAGACGGTCCGCTAATTCTTAGCGAGATTATTGATTGGTACTAAAAAGGAAGAAAAAGTTGTTAATTTTTAAAGTCGATTTCGAGAAAGATTTTGATTCCGTTACCTGGAAATATCTGGATTTCGTTCTTCGAAGCTCGGTTTGGATCTAAATGGTGTTCTTGGATTAAAGCTTGTTTACACTTGTCCAAAGCTTCAGTCTTGGTAAATGGTAGCCCTACTTGAATTTTTCTTAAACGTGGGCTAAGGAAAAGAGATCCTCTTTCGCCTTTCTTATTTATTCTCGATATGGTGGGTGATAACATCAAATGGACCTGATACTCTAAGTGTCAATTTCCCCCATTATGATGACTAATTATGCAATACTACATTCGAATATGCTCTTATTTCTTAATATTTCATTTAAAGATAAATAAAAGCATTTGAACGGATTTGATACAAACATTGGCATATAAAGGATGAATTTATGAATAACACAAGGTTACGTCGTAACTAATCATTAAGGTTACGACGTAGATAATTGAAGACTTAGCCAAATTCATAGATGATGAAGAATACGCCGTAACTAATAAATAGGGTTACGGTGTAAAATTGGAGATTAATTTAACGAGAGTATTACGGGCGTAACCTACTCTTAAGGTTATGTCATAGGTTGACTAACGTGCTGACCAAGGATTAAGGTTACGGCGTAACTTGCTGATGAAGTTACGCTGTAAGTATGGATAACATAATATTAAAGATTAGTCTTAAGAAGAGTTACGGTGTAACCAATACCTAACGTTACGCCGTAACAAAATCGTGCACTATATAGACTCGAAGAATTCTGCATCAAAATTATCTCCCATTTCCCAAACTTAAACTAGGGTTTGGGGAGAGCAACCACAGAATATTAATGGAGGATTAGAAGATCAAAGAAATGGATTTTTATGTAGCTAGGAATCATTCTAGTTTCTTTCAAGTTTTAATTCTTTTATGCTTTTCAATTAATCGTTCTATGAATTCATTTGACTAATTTAAGCTTTGGTTTCATACTTTATCTTTGTTTCTCTATACAGACGTTTTCTTTGCTTGTTTGTGGACACTATTGTTTCGGTAGTATCAAAGTTTGGTAGGATCTATAAAGTTAGGAGAATTGACCATAGGGCCCTAGACGAGTAGGTTGCGAGGATTGGTAGGAATTGACCATAGTACTATCATTTCCTTGTGTGCGAATTGACCATAGGATCACCTATCAAATGGAGAAGCTTAACAAGTTAGGGGAAACCTAAGTTAAGAGAGGTCGGGGCCCTAGAACAATTCTATTAGACATGGAACTTAATGAGTCTATATAGGTTAACCCACGAACTCTGTCAATCGCATGGTTCTGAGAATAGGAACCTATGGAACATAGGCTAGACTGAATTTACCGAGGAGTCTAGTGACATTTACCCACTGTATGGAATAAAAGGAACAAGATTTAGGTACACCTACAGTCTTGATTAGAAACATCATTCCTACTTATATCTGTTAGTTTAGAATTTTATTATTTATCAAACAACTTTCACTAAATTAAATCTATTTCAAATATAATACCTTATTTCACCAGACCTACAGCTCTTGAGACGACAGTCGGGTTTACCTAGGCTATACTTCACATGACCGGGTACACTGCCCGTTAGTATGTGTTGGTCATAGTATCTCTTAGTTTATAAATACAAAACAGAATGGAAAATGCACATCAAGTTTTTGACGCCACTACCGGAGTAGTTTTATTTGGGCGATTTAAGGTATTCTCTTTTACTAATATCTTTATGAGTTTTAAAGTTTAAATATCAGGTATGGCGACATTTGTGGCATTCTACATAAGGTAATGTGCTTGTAGGATGAATAACATAATGTGCAAGGATCTACAGGTATGCGATTCGTTATGATGTATAGGATATATTCCTTATCATATTTACAAAATAAAATATATATATATTATAAACTTAGGACGTAACTTACTGATAAGGTTACGACGTAAATAATTTCAAAAATAATAAATCTAGGGTTTTCAGTAAAATAGATTACGGCGTAACCAATTCATAAGGTTACGCCGTAACTTCCAAGTAAAATAATTAGTTATAGCGTAAAGGTCATTTTTTACCACAAATATTTAACTACCGCCGCTACAGTAAAAAAAAATTCGTGAATAATTTTCGTGTTCGTTCTAAATTAATCCTAGGGATCTACAATGGCTGGTAATTGTTCCTAATCTCAATCTTGATTTTCAATTTTTAATTTAAAGTTCTTATTATGTTCAATTAATTGGAGGTTTAGGTCTTCACAAAATTGAATAATGAAATTGGATGTGTCAATTGGTGCATATGTCATTATTATTCATGATATAGCTATTGAATTAGAAATCTATTTATATTAATTATGGGTTTAGACGAATTTTGAATTGATTATATTAATTAGTCTAGGCTTTCGCATATCGTTATGATTAGATTAAAATGGGTTATCTTTTATTGTTGGAGCAAAAATTTAATGGTTACGGCGTAATTATCGACCTATCGTAACAATGGGAAATTTTCACTATTTGAAGGATTCTACGGCGTAACCAATACGATGGGGTTACACCGTAACTAGTGATTGGGTAAATTTGATTAACTACAGATAAATAAAGTTACAACGTAACCAACGAATATGGTTACGCCGTAACTTTGTTACAGGTTAATTCTACGGCGTAACAAATGTGGTTACGCTGTAACTTGGTTCTGGACTGCCATCTAATTATAAAATTTTATTTGTATTTACGATAAACAACCCCGTCGAATGGATATGGTTCATGCAGATTTGAGGGGACGCAAGTAGGAAGTGTAGAAAAGAGCTTGGATTACTTCTCCAAAAGGAAATTGAAGCACCCGAGGCCCTAAATTTCATTGAGTTTGAGACAGTAAACAATGGGGATGCCGCTAGAAATCTTAAAAGGTTTTGTCAGGTTTTTTATGAGAGTGATAATGGGAAGTTCACTTGCTCGGCTTGGTTGAAGGTGTTCAAGATTCATGAGCCGGTTTTTCATTAGTATGTCAGGGAGTTCTTGGCGACTGTGGATTTTGAGCATCACATTACCAACATTAATGAGCCCATTCTCTTCTTCCAACTTGGAGGAGAGGGAAATTGAGCATGTGGGAATTCATTTTGGCTATGGGGTTGTACACCCAAAGGGAGTTGATCTCTAACATATTTTCGAATTTTATGGGAATTGTAGCGAGAACTAGACCCCACAACTACATCCCACGACTTTATTTTGAACAGCATCTCCACTTTGTAGGGTATGAAACTCGAGCCTCTTGGTGTGCTCGCGAAATTTTTACGACTTCGTTTGAACTTCGAAAAACATGAAAATATCGTCGAAACTCATCTGAAAATCACCGTTTTTGCTTTGTTTTCAAACCCTTGTACCTGCAAGACATAATAACACATATACTACATTTTTGCAATCTAATTTGACATATTTCATGGTTATTAGTCAGATTTAGCATATTTTTAGATATAAAATGATGGGTGTTTTAGCACACATCAGAATACCCCACACTAAAACCATTGCTGGTCCCACACGCAATGTTAATTACACTCGTAGTGAAAGAAAATCTTTTAATCCCTTTAACTAATAATCCCTCACATCAAATAAGAACAGAAAGATGTTCATCAAGGGGTACAAAAAAATCTTTAGCTTTGAAAAGCCCGTTTAAACCATTTTATCAAGTATATATATAACATTAAACACTTTCCTTTTTGTGTGACGGTTTGTTGAACTTTCATGTCAATCGATAACTCTCACATTTTTCAAAAGACATTTTTAGGATCACGGAGTAGGAAACACAACTTAGCGAGGAGTGACCATACGGATAGAATACATCGTCCCTGATTTTTCACAAGTCCCCAAACTAAGCGTAAAATCAAAATCATTGTTAAATATGATTTTAGATGCTAATACTACCCATGGAAGTTACTTGTGTAATTACCTCTTGCTCCCATTTTCCTATTTTTCCTCTATTTATTTTATTTTTGGTGAGAAATGAATTTCTTCATGATTTCTCGTTTCGATAATTTTTAATCCAATAAAGATATGAAGCTAAGTCCCTAATTAGTTATCCATCTTCTCTCAAGAACCATTGTCTTAAAAATGAGGTCCACATCAAGGAATTTTTATTCACTTATATTTTTGACTTTTTCATTTTTCATTTTTTTTTTTTTTTTTGGTGCACTTATACTTTTACTTATATGAGCTATGAACTTCGGAGCTTCACGGGGTAATTCCAAGACCTTACACGTTTCAGAATAAAGGATCCAAGGGCCGTTACGACGGAGAATTCCAAGACTCTAGGCTTCATGAATTGAGATCCCGATTGGGTTAGACCAAGAACCTCACACAATCCCGGCTAGAGGTCCAAGGGCCGGCGTAAGAGGGTAGCCAAGACCTAAACGCTTACTTTTGAAATAAGGATCCAAGGGTCCGATCTCGAACCGTAGCTCATAACTTTATTTATTACTTATTACTTTATTTATTACGAGTCCTTGATGTGTACCCAATTTTTAAAACAAAAATTCTTTTAAGAAGATAAAAAACTAACTATCGCCAAAAACTCAACATCTCTAATTATTTATTCACCTTCGATGGGCTCTAAAGAGAACCAACTACTCCACGCTTAGCATCTAAACTCATAAGTAACTCTATCATTTCTCGATCTCTGCAAATTTAAAATCCCAAATAATGAGATCCGCGGATGCTTAGCCGATAATTAAATTATCTATGGTTAAGGGAACAAGCTAGGGCTCAACACGCCCGGTCTAGTCAGAATTCTATTCCTACTCTCGCCAGCGGAAAGTCAACAAGGTGTCAAAACGTATATTAATTTAGCAAATGCTTCGTTAAATAATCTCAAGTCTCGCATTTTAAAGTCGCTATTAGAAACTAGAAAATCTTTTCAAAGCTTCGCATATTTAAAATCACTTAGGGAGGCTTGCATATTCTTGGCCTTGTGAGCTAGAATCGCATTTTATAGCCTCTTGTCTAAGAAATTAGCAAAGATTTTTTTCAAGAAAACGCATATTTAAAGTAACTTCTAAGAGACTCGCAAAGACTTTTCAATCATAAAACTAGCAAAAGCTTACAAAAAATTTTGATTTTTTTTTTTTTTTTTGAATAAAACGGTTAAAAACGGTGTTGCATGGGGACCATACAAAAGAAGGAAAAGTCATATTTCGATAGAAATCCACCCACACTTAAAACTTAACATTGTCCTCAATGTTTAAAAATTACGGGTGTTAACCCACACTTAGAATTGAAAAGGGTGAATGTTTTAAAAAAATTCTAAGTGTGAAAGGTGAAAAATCATTTTTAATTATGACAAAGGGTTATCCTAAGATATAACATATAAATGATCGGAGACCGAGTGTTGGAGGGTTTGAAAACAAGCACGGAGGTCTTCACGATCATAGGGATTCATCAAGCAAAACGGAAACCTGCAAACACACATGGAAACAAACACAACCCCACACTAATCTACAACACACTTATTAGAAGAAAAATAAAGATAGATAGATAACACGGGTTGCCTCCGAGAAGCGCTTATGTTTTTTTTAACCGAGTCGCTATCTTGACTCGACCCCAAATTCATTTGTCCTTGGGGGAGCACGTGTGGAATCCATCAATTATGAGAATTTCGGGATCAAAAATTGTATCCTCATTCCCCGAGGGAGTGAAGGAGAGGAGAAGTCACATTATATGTGAAGAAGGGAAGAAAGATTCTGATAACATACGTTTCAAGCTCAAATGACTCCATAGGAAGAAGGAGTTCATATTTGGATAGAGAATTTTGAAAAACATTTTGATCACATTTTAAAAACTCATTTTCTCTTCCAACGAGTATCCCTGGTTTAAAATTTTTGTCTTCACAAGATGTCTCAATGGGATTCTCGAAAGATAACTCATCAGTAACGGTAGAATCGTCATCACATGACGGAGGAGATGAGTCAGAATACAGAGGTGGGACAAGTGGTGTGCTCTGAGAGCTAGCAATTTTATATCGGACTCAGACATTTCATCAAAAAGAGGATTTACTTCGCAAAAAGTATAGTCATCGTTAAATTCAAAAAGTGGATTTGAGAAAATCCCGGAAGTAACCTCAGAAATGTTAAGAGAATCATCACGAAAAGGTAAATCATACTCATCGTCGGATATATCCTCAGACTCACTTGGGATTGGGACAAGGTCCTCAACACTAGACGATTCGTTTCGAAATAGTCTTTGAGATGCTCGTCCCCCATTATGAGAGAGTCCTCGGGATCCTCGTTGGGTAAGACGGATGTGATTGCAATAGACTGAGGGAATTGAGAGATAACATCGTTCAAAGGAATAGCACTCTCCTCGTCATAATCGTCGTCGTTACCAATCAAGTGCATCTCGCGAAGGCTAGCTTTTAGTTCTTCGAATAGTAATTCTTCCATAGTTTTATCGCGAGACGCCATAAGAATTAAAAATGAGAGGGTAGAGAAGATAGAATTATCGGTTTAGAGGATAAAGAAGATTCTTTTTAATATTAAATATATATATATATATATATATATATATATATATATATATATATATATATATTGGATTTTTAAAAAGATAGAAAAAGGAAAATATTTTTGGGTTTTTTGAATTTTTCAAATTTTTTAGTGATTTTTCTTTTAAAGATACGAAAATTAACTTTCAAAAGAAAGGATCTTCAAGGCACTAACTCGAAACAAAACGCAAAAATCTTAACATATCTCTCCGGCAGCGGCGCCAAAAACTGATTGGTGCACATACTCAAGGCACTAACTCTACGCCGATTGGTGCACATACTCATTGCCCTTTCTATCAAAGGAAGGAATTCTTATAGGGAGAAGTTGACAGTTGATGACTTCTATTTCTTGCATAACATGGATGGGGGTGATATGGTTGATGTCCTTTAGCACTTGGCCAAGTTTATGTCGAGTGGTACTATGGGATACCAAAAGAAGTATGATTTAGGGATCCCAATTGATTGGAAAGCTTGCTAGGGGATTAGGTTTGATGACTCCTACGGCTTTGATGGTTGTGACTAAGGGGATTGACACTAGCTTGGTTGGGATTAGCAAGCTAGTAGAGTATGGGATTTGTAAGTACAATGGTTTAGGAGGAGGTAAGATGGAAGACGAGATTCAAGGTGAAGGGGCACTTGGAGTTGGTATGTTAGGTCACCATAATATGATCACACAAGTAGGTTAAGTTGTAAATACGAAAGAGATGAAGGAGAGACGGTCGGAACTTCACACACACACACAAATAATAAAAAGTTTTGCATAAAATGAAGAACCAACACCCTCCTAAGAGGGTTTACATAGTATTTATAGGCAAGAGAGCTAGGGCAACACTTCTAGTCCCTTCCCTTATTCGTTTGGGCTTAAGCATAGACTCATGGGCTTACTACATAAGCCTTGCACTTAATACAAACATATAATCCTAATTAGCAACTTATTACAATACTAATGACCGACACTTGAATAATAGTTACACGTAATCCCAACAATCTCCCCCTAAGAGTTGGTCATCAAATAGATATGGTTGCTTGACGTCTTTCTAGCATTCTTCTTTCTTGTGAGTAGAGATGTTTTGAATTTTTTGACTTTATCAGCTTGACGTCTTTTGTTTTCTTTGTTCATAGTTCTTTGTGGATGTGGTGATCATATGTTGTTGTCCGCCATTCGTCAACTTCTTTAGTTAGATGTATCTACATCTTTCTCCACCATGCTCACACTTCTTATGACTTTAGATTTCCAATACGATCTAGTTCTCGAGTCTTTAAACTTTGTAGATTCTTTGATTTTGATGAAGAATCATCTTTAACTTTGTGTTGCCTTTGATTTGATGAGAACTTTCATGTGTGATGTTGTTTGTATGAACATGGGGAGATGGTGCGGTCTTTCCTTCAAGGAACAATCATCAGTACCTGCATGAATATGTTAGTGAAAAATGCCAATTGATCACTGTGGACTTTTCTTAAAGAATTGACCACTACGATCGTTTTACTGCTGAATGTCTTGATTCCATTCACCTTGGTCGGCGAATCACCGTCCAAATCCCATAAGGGACAGTTTGCATTACATTGAATGTCTTCAAGTGATGACCCACATCTTCGTGACTAGATTCATGAAAGGAATATCCTTAACGGGATTTCCAGCACTTACAAGTTCGAATGTCGAGGGTGTTAACAACATATTGTGAAAACACATCTCTAATTCTTACAAAGGTTGTTCCTGAACTGGAGGCCCTTAAGTAGGATAACACGATATACCGAAGTATATCTACAATTCATGTGAGTCACTGAGGTACACCGAAGCATCACCTCACGACTGTAGACCATTTGAGACACACTAAGCGTAACCCGCAAGGGGTTACCGAAGTGACCTGTTGTCAGGGCTGTTTGATGTTGACCCTGGTAGGAGTTTCCATTCAATCACTGAGAATCACAATTATGAATTCCCTCATAAATGTTCTCGGAAGATTGCTAAGATCTGCGTAGGACTCTAGAATGTGTCACTTATGTCCTTATTGTTGAACAAAAAGTGATGAAGAATCAAGTATTCCTAAGAGATCTTATAATGACTCTCGTGGCTCTAGACTCGATTAGTGCGCTTTGGTTTTCCTAAACGGAGACTAGGGAGAGGGTCTCCTTCTTCAATACCAAGCATCTCTAAGAGAAAGTCGATAGATTATGTAGGGTTCCATGTGAGAATGACACAAGCTCTTTTGATAGAACTTGAGTGGCTTAGAAGGTTTAGTGCAGTGTGTCACTGGGGACGACTTTGTCTTCAATACCGGTGTCATCTTTGTGACGACCAGTAGCATATGAGTTGAACCCGGTGTCTGCCCTAAGTTGAATCATATGGAGGGCTATTTCTTTTCACCCTTTTCTTTAAATTTTCTTTTTAATTCTTCAACTCCTTCTTTATCCATTTCTCATATTCTCCTTTTTCAATCATACCTAAGGACTTCTAATTTCTAACTATTGGTGATGTCCTTGGGTAGATCCCTCCGGCTCTGGCGGATCGTAGGACATTTATTCCTAAACTTAGTCACCTTATAACTCCATGACTATCCTATGTTGCCATAAAACCATTTACTTGAAAAAATCTCTCAAAGCGTTTATGAGTAGAAACATGTTTTGAAACACTTTGAGAGTTTTGTATTTTCAGAAATACTCCCCCCCCCACACGTGCTTATGAGTTTTGACTTAAATCTGCACAAGAAGGGTAGAGCGCGCACTTTTGAATTGGTCGACTCTGATAGAAAATTCCCCGTGAGACACGGTTACGTTGTATAGTTAAAGAGTTCCATTGTCAGCTTTTAGGTGACAACTAGCTCTAATAACTACCTTGAAGGTGTGAACAAGTCAACAAACCTTGTAAAGGTTGTCAAACCCTTCAAAGTTCATGTCTATCAAGAGTTTCTCGAATTGGTACAATCTACTAAGACACGTCTTCAAGACAAGTCTTTTCGATTTATGACATTTCAAAGCTCGTCAATTCATGGGTTAAGTCTTCGTACTTTGAGATTCCATTACTTTTCAACATATTTTGATCACATATATTTTTCTCCCCTTTAAAAATGGCATATTAATGTCGTTTTTGATGAAATATTGGTTTAAAATATGACCATTTTGAGTTTTGCGGGAAGATTTCCACAAGTACTTTTGTTTAAACAAATTTGTTTGCAAATACTCCCCCTCAACGAGTAGTGTTAACTTTTGAGGTTTTGAAATATGAGAGAGAATACTTGTTCTTTTGAGCAAAATTATGAAAATATTGAAAGTTTGATTAATTTTACTCAAAAGTAAGAAGCTTTCGCTCCTTATATTAGGATTGTGGCACTGAAGCGTACTACAGGGTCCTTTCTTTACAAGTACGGGTTGTACACTGTTATATGAGTACAAACCATTATATATATTAATATATATATATATAACAAAATAACATTTAAGAATTTTCAAGAATACCAAATGTTTACACAAAACAAACCAACTACTGAGGATGTTGGAACTTCAGAATAGGAAAGCCAGGTCTTCCTCCCACATAGCTTTCCAGCCCCCTCATCTGATCACGGTGTATCAACCTTTCATCGATCCTCTTGATAAACCTACGAACATCCCGTTGATCCTGAGAGTTCCATCTTTTACTTTTACCAAACTCAAGATCCTTCAACCGATAAGCCAATCCATCTCGAACCATCTTTAGAGTATCGTCACAGAACTTGTGGATCTCATCAAACGCCATGAAGCAATTACGGTGATTCTCACTTTGGTAGACGAACCCGGAATTTTGGTTTATGGAAGAGTTTGTATTGTGTTTCTTGGTTGACTTCATTGAAGTGTAGAAGCAGTGCTGTAAGGTTGAGTTGCTTCTGGTAACTTTCGACACCGAGCTGGAGATCTTCAACACGTTCTTGGATGATCTTGATTCGGATGAATACAAGGAGAGCAGTGATGTACTTTAACTGGATATCCGTCGGAAACTGATGCATCCTTCCTTGTACCTTGAGTGGATACATGTCTTCAATGTCATTGAGAGACAAATCAGGAAAGTCACCTTCGGAAAATTCATACTCCTTTTCATCTTGTCATTTTACCACGATCTTGTTCAAGAAGGAGTAATCCCACTTGGAAGTCGTAGATACCGACATAATTGCAACGATCCTTTGTTCATGCTTCACATCCTTGCTTGACTTGCCGAGTCTGCTGCTCTTGTAGAAAAGCCTTCACCTTTCGGCCGTGTGATAGCCTTGTTGGTGGAGAATGAGGCAGCCGGTATGTTGAAGGTTAAGGATGTAGCATACTTCTTGCTTATTGAGCTTCCGAGTTGAAGAAACTCAAGGTCGTTGTTAAAGAAGAACTTAAATAGAATCTTGGGTTGTTCGGGTTTGCCGATCATTAGGAGTGGCTTGGTCCAATCAGTGTAATAGGGTCCATGTTCCTTTATTGAATGATCAATGTTGGACTCCAGATTGAGCCATCAATGTTGTTGGACATTGCACGGGCAATGTTTTCTAAGTGATACTCAAGCTCGATCGGCTCGGATCTTTCATTTAGCAATGTGAAAGTGTCGTTCTTGATCCGTCGAAGTTCCTTCTTGGTCATCTTCTTGATTTTGAACTAACTTTTGAGTACCTGGACCTGTTCCAATGTGCGACCATCCACGGGCTCTTGATCTTCTTTGAGAGGTGGTTGTGCCTCGACCAATGTAACATATTGGTTATCATAAACACACAAACACAAATACCAAGGTTCGAATCTAGAGAGATTTTAGAGAGAGAAAGTGGAGAGGATGGGAACTTTTAGTGAGAGAAAGTAATGTAATATTATGAAGCTCCATCCTTTGCCTTGTGAGGCAAAGGGTATTTATAGTATCTTACAAATACGCCACCTACGGGCTGTGGATCAGGTATACAGTGGGTAAAGACTCGTCCGTCCTCCACGGTGTTACTAAACTAACTACTAATAATGACTAAATGACTAAGACTACGAGCTTTCTAATGCTTACACATACTTGAGGAGATCGAGTCTTTAGCTTACAGATTTTCTAAATCCTAACAATATCCCTCTAAGGGAGGTCACCACAATTACAAATATATATTACACTTTGAGTTCTAGCATTCTATTATTCGTTCTTTGTTTTGTAGCTCGTAATCTTTGATTCTTCAAAATCCGCATGCTTTGTACTTCAAGTGGAGCTCTTTAACTGATCTACAACTTGGTGATTATTTGAGCCTTCATTGAGATCATCAGCCACAATAAATCTCTTGACTCATCCTTGGTTGTGTTGCCTTCATGTGATGTTAGTGACTTTTGGACCGACATGCTCACAGTTTTGGATCATGGCATCTTTTCATCAGAGTTGCGGAAGCTTAGTTGGATAATGATATTTGCATTAGCGTAGCGGAAGCATAGCTTGATGGTATCAGAGTAAAAGTAGCATGATGTTATCTGAGCAAAAGAGTGTAGATGTGCACTTATCAAGATTTCTTTAGACGTGAGTGTGATGTGTGAGCATGTGATTATGGATTGACTTCTCATTAAAATTACAACTACAGCTACTCTACCAAACACTTTTTTAAATTAAAATGTTACTGCTAACTGCTATTCCCAACTGATACGGCTAACGCTTCTGCTAAGCGCTTAGTGCTAGTTTCAACAAACACACTCTTATTGTCCATATTTCCTTTTATAGATGTCTCAAATTAATTGTTCACTTTCCATTTTTAGTAAAAAAAAATACAATTTAATAGGTGAGTATTCTATTTGAGTCGTTGAAAATTATAATGATCATACTTTTATTAAATTTTAGACTAAAATACACCGTTGGTCCCTAAACTTGGTCATACGCTTCGCGATGGGACAAAGTTATCATCGCCGGAGGTCCAAAACTTGGGCTTTAAATGCCAAACTCGTCCCTTGACCAGGATTGCCATAGTCAACTTTAATTTTCTGGATTTACTTCGAGGGTATAATAGACCATTCACAATTTTGACCCAACATAGTTAAAATCTAACCCAACCTTCAACCATATTTATACCGGCAACACACAACATTGAACCCTAAAATACAATCAACACACATTCTACCCAAAGCAAAAAAATGTATAATGGCACAAAACGATAAGGGGAAGGCTTTGTTGAGTTCGTTGAGGAAAGAAGACTGCCCAAATGAAAAGGATTTGGGTGTTAAGAAGGAGAAGGAAGAGGCTGACATCGTGTTATCAAAGTTTAACGATTTGGGAGAAAGGATTAAAAATCTGGAAATTTTGTTTAAATATCTTAAGGAAAGGAAGGAAATGAAGGAAAAGGATGATAGGGAGAGTTGTGGGTCTAGCTAAGTGTATGTTTAGATGATAGTAAACTTTGTAGTTGTTGAGAACATGAAATCGATGAATAAAAATTTGGGTTCTTATGTAAGTAATTGTGTTTGGTTGTGCATTGTATCTGCTTGAAATCGTTTTGCATTTCTTAATAGGTTTGACTTACCCAAGTCATACCACAATAGTAAGTTACAATTGTTTGCCTTTCATAAGTTTGTTTGACTTTGGTAAGTCAAAATTCAAGATGTTACAATTTGAGACATTGGGCGTGTTCAGTCCCACTGTCAAGACTAACACCAAACCAATTTCTTCCTAAATAATACACCACTGTTAATACATTATTATTTAGTGCTAAAACGTTTGCATTTTCAACACATATTTTTAAACCACTGCCTTTGCTTTTTGTCTGATACAGGGTGTTTGGTTTTCTTGTAACAACTTTTGCTTGATAAAAGGGGCTGTTTGGTGTTCTTGATACAAGGGGATGTTTGGTGATACATTATGATTTAGTGCTAAAGCATTTGCATTTTCAACACATATTTTTAAACCACTGCATTTGGTTTTGCTGATACGAGGGTGTTTGGTTTTGCTGATTCAACTTTTGTGATAAAAGGGCATTTTGGTTTTGTTGATACAAGGGGACGTTTGGTTTTGCTGATACTAACTAGCCTAAAATACACCCAATATCACAATACAAGAACATATTAAATACATAAAACTTAGATGATATTTTATCATTAATATAGTCGGTTAAAGATCAGAAACAACTACATCAAACCAAGACCAACAACTAAACAAAAGATCCAATTTACATACCTTTTTTACCAACCTATATTTCCAAAACTAGCACCCAAAAGACCGCATTTATCTACCCCTATGAAAAACCCAAAATTCAGGGCATTATGTTCACCATTTTCTTAACAAAACCTTCGTTGAAACGAATAGCTTCATCAGTTTGACCAACATTCTGTATGAATTGAACAAGTCGGTGTGTGTGCCTCGCTTGGATTTTCCTCAGCGCATCTAAACAGTCAAGCGATATTCCCCAAGGTCCCAGAGCTTCGTTCTCTTTGATCAGCTCCCTACGCTTCATGATTCCTCTCTTCAGATGATCAATGCACTGAAGAACTAACTTTTTCAAAATCCCTTCTTGTGCAGCCTCTTCTTCAAACCACACAGCCATGCGATCATTCAACTTGGATGAACAAGCAATCTCCATGAGTTCATTCAAAATGGGGAAATCTTCCATTGGAAATTGTTTGTGTGTGGAAAAAGTGGTGGATGGGTTTATCGGTTGGTGTGCGCAAGTAAATAGCGTCTCCGGTAAGAGACGGTCAAGGGTCTAATAGTTACTTTTTTTTCACACTTGGTCACTGAATTTGTCTTGGTTGTCGTTGTCATACTTAAAACTCCCGCCCAATAATCACTTTAGAATACACAATTGGTCCCTCAAGTTGCCAACTTACGTATACTACAACTTAGTTAAAGATTAAACAACGCAAAACCATTAGAAGTTTGACTTTGTTAAGTCAAACTTCTAAAACATATCAAATTATCAATAAACTCCAAAACAAATATTGAGTAATGGTTTTACAATATTGACTTTACAAAGTCAAATATTGAGTAATGGTTTTGCAATTTTGACTTTACATTGTCAAAATGCTAATACTACGTACAAAATAGCCATTCACCATTTTCAAGTATTGACTAACTAAAGTAAACTGGAAATGCAGTTTTACTAGCTACAATCAAATTGAAATGCTAAATGAAAGTTTGACTTTCGAATGTCAAACTTGCATCACCTACAATATGCACAAACAACAACATATGAACAAGCTAATTTTAAGCAAACCATATAAACAAATACTGTACCAAAATACTAAAACTATTTTGCAACATTAATTGTCATAGGGTATTCAACCCATACATAAACTACAACCACTCAAAGAAATCTACCACAGCTGTGGGGGAAGCTCGGTGGAGTTTCAACAGCTTCCAAGCCAACTCCCAGTTCTTCTTGATATTTTCATTCCCATCATGACTCCTATCGCTGACCCTGGTATAAATTTTCTTCAACGGGAACACACAAGTATAAACTTTATTAAAGTTAATTCATGCTCTGTTGTCACACCCCCAAATTACCTTTTGCGTGAATGGAATTTGGGGGTTGACTGTCAAAGCATCACAATCACAGTTATATTGAACGACCTAAAGTGTCGTTTGGAAAACACATCGTTTGATTTAATAAAACAATCAGAGTTTACAAAGTATAGGTCCCAAATGAAAATCAACTTGTGCGGAAATAAGTTTGTTACAAGCCAAACGATGTTTTAAAGTGCATAAATCCCATGTGTGACGCGTCGTCACCACGACTCTATGATAATTCCACATGCATGCCATGAAGTGTATGCCTTAGATACCTGAGATAAAACATGCTAAAAGTGTCAACACAATGGTTGAGTGAGTTCATAGAGTTTGTGTTGAAATGTAAAGCCTTTCAAAATCGTTTATGCAACAAAGGCATTGTAAATCCACTCAGTTCCAAGTTCCGCCCATACAAAACTTGCAACCTGTGTGTTCACAACCCACTGCCAAAATGTGTATAGTTTATGTTCAAACACACATCGTCAAATGAATTTACAAAATAGTGCATAACTTAATGTATCAATAGTTACTTGATATAACACATATGAGTGTTGTTTCAAATCGTTCCAAGACCATTAGTTCATGATTCTACCAAGACCATTAGTTCAATGATTATACCAAGACCATTAGTTCCATGATTATACCAAGACCATTAGTTCAATGATTATACCAAGACCATTAGTCCAATGATTATACCAAGACCATTAGTTCCATGATTATACCAAGACCATTAGTTCAATGATTTATGATATATAAATTCTAAGTATGGCAATCTGTTATTGCCATATGACTAAACATTCAGTTCAGATAAACACATAGTTTGCAAATAGTCATGAATGTCATAAAAATTGTTGAGCATGTATCTCCCCCAAAAGTAGTATAAAAACAATTGAAAATGGGGCTATGGAACTCACAAGAATCATTATAAGTTAAAAGTACTTGTGTAAATAAAAGCAAGTAGTTGAGCATGTATCTCCCCAAAAATAGTACAAAACAATTGAAAGTGGGGCTATGAAAACTCACCGGTGCAATGTTTATGATGATATAATGGCAATACTGAAATGAGGCGCAACCTCTAACCGCAACTTGAAGTTTGAGGTGATTTGATGAGAAATTGATTAAGAAACCTAGGTTTTATCACAAAACCTTAACAAGGAATGAAAGTAAAGCTTGATTAAGTCTTGATCTTGGAAAGTTTGATGGATCCTCCTTCTTCTTGCTATGGCCGGTTCTAAGAGAGGTGAGGAAGAGAGTAACTTTTATTTTTCACCTTGGATATTTAGTTGTATGTGTAGGTTTGTAAGTATAATATGAATATAAGTATAGTATAAGTAGATATTTAGTATCCAAATGGTGTGACTCACCCTTGTGTCGACAAGGGTGTGTTTGTGTTAGCTAGTATACATTTTTTTTATTAAGTATTTATGTGTAGAATAGATGTGTATTTGTAAGCATAGTTGGTAATTAGGTATATATTTGAGCTTGTAGGATAACGTTAGCTAATAATAAATTTTAACGGGTCAAAATAAAATATATTGAAGTCATAAAAATTATAAAAATACATTTCTTGCAAAATTTGAGTGAAATAATAATTATCGTGTAGTATTTACGAAAACCGTAAGTAATTATATAAATATAATAATTTATATACAAAATAAATTTAAAACACCGGGTAAACTCATAATATTATTTTTATAATCTTAATATGAGTATAAAAATATATCGGGATAATTTTTGGAAGTATCGGATCAAATGTTCAAAATAATTAATTACGCGATAGCGTTTATTTAATAAGAAATTATGCGTTTAATGTAAAATGCAAAACCATGCATGAACTAATATGATGATAATGATGCTAATGATATGTAGATTAAACCTAGTCTATATGAAATGTCCTTGATGATATTTCATGAATACGCAGCTAAACCCTTACGGTTACGCGCATTTGATACTCGTAAACCTAGTTTACGAAAAATGATGAATAGTAACCGGTGAATAGTAAATTCCCGAGATGAATAGTGAAATTTTCAAAATTTGTAAAATGACCTGAAATTACGAGTTGTCACATCTGTTCTAGGAAAAGCTCGAAACACTACAGCGTAGTTTGCCATGGTGAATGTGTTTCGTCTACAACATTGGAAATTTTTTCCAAAGGTAGAACACTAAGCGTGTTTGCGACTGAAAAATCAAATAGTATTGAGATACACAAACATGGCAATTTAGGAATGTTTATTTGCTACATATGCATTACTCCAAAACACTTACTCTGGTATCCAGCATTTTCAAATTTGGACATCCACGAATCATTTCAATGATGAACGATAACATAACAATATTCCCAAAATCGACATGGGACAACTTAAGGTTAATCAGGGATACAAAGGGCACATTCATCCTAGAATTAGCTTCCCGTATCAACTACAACAAGTTTTAAAGATTAAATGTCATTATTGTTACACATTTCTTTAACATTGTAAAATCATAAGTGTAAAACTCAAATTGTTCTTACCGTGCAATCATCAAAATCCAATGTAAGGGTCTCAAGATTTTGAAGTCTTGTCAAGTGAAAGATATCGGATGTTGTGATTGTCATCACAATATTATAACGACCGAATCTCAAATCTAACTTCCTCAAATTCCTAACTTTTGCAATATCCCATAGTCTCATCTCATTTGTACTAGGATGATTCATTTTAAGAGACTCAAGTGAGGGACAACCAGTAATAAAGTCCCAACTGCACCGCTTAGAAAATTGACATGAATCATTTCTAAGCTCAATAGATTTGGAAAGCCATGAAAATATTCCAAACTAGCCATACCACAAACATGAAGTACCGGATGTTTCAACTCGCATACGAGTAAAGTTGGGTTGGGAGCATAACTGGTTCACCATACCAGTTTGTAATAATCAGCTCCTCAATTCCATGCTCAGCCAAAAACAAGAGCCAATCACGAATCTCTTCATAATGAAAGTTGTCTATTCCAAGCATTGATCTTGGCTCTACAAATAAGACGAACTTTCTTATTGGACCCATAAGACGATTTAAGAGTCTATTAACAAGCCTCCCATCAAACTCATATGTTAAATAATAAAAGAAATCCTCATCAACTATGACATCGGTGAGCAAAGTCCACTTAGACCTCCAGTTTCGCGCTAAACTAGAGGTTCTCACCGCTTCTAACAAAGGAAACCGATTCAAAATGTTAGTGATCACTACATCTGGCATGTTGCTAATACGATCGATCAACATGGTTTTGTTGGAAGTTGGGTTGGTTTTTTGAGTTATGGAAATGAGGATTTAGATTCGGATTTTGATTTTCAGTTTATCGTTTCTGGATAATGGTTTATTATGATTGGTAAAGTTGTTTGTTGGGTGGGTGTATTGGTTCGCGCGAAATTAAATGCAAGCGTCACATGGAAGAAACGGCTAGTAGGCATAATCACAATTGGTCCCTGGTTTGAAGGTTGGGTCAAAATTGTGAATGGTCTATTATACCCTCGAAGGAAATCCAGAAAATTAAAGTTGACTATAGCAATCCTGGTTAAAGGACGAGTTTGGCATTTAAAGCCCAAGTTTTGGACCTCCGGCGATGATAACGCCCAGTTTGTATCATCGCTGCTGATGACCAAGTTTAGGAACCATCGGTGTATTTTAGTCTAAATTTTATGTTTTTTTATCTCTTTACAATATTTTAGGCGGAGGAAGTAATAGTGACCTTGTTCATGTAACATCACAAAATTGAAAAAGTCATTCGAATTACTACATGGAAGCATTTACGACCGTCCGAAGCGTGGGTGATGGCCGAGAAAGTGTTTTCTTGAGGAATCGAGGCTCTACAAGGTTACTACTACTGTGAAAATTAAATGAATGTTGATTTATACTTAATTTAGGGAAATGTATTCCGGTTTTGAACTACTATAATATATCTTTCTCTTTATTACTTATTAAGTGTCTATAGCAATTCTTAAATTATTGAATTCTTTAAAACTTAACGAATTTATATATGATTGTTATGTATCCTACAAGATTCAAATTCAAACAAACACTAAAAACTTTTAGTCTGACACGATTAATCTTTTATCTTTATATGGCATATGAATTTTTATATTTAATAGTTTAAAAATAAAAAGGAAAGCGCTATAAAATAACAATCTACTTTCTTCAATTTGTCGCGTTGAAACAATTACTTTTTTATTACTTTACTCGACCAACTTACTTTCAAATTTTGATCTGATTTCACCATATGACTAAAATAAACTTGCATCTTTAGTCCTTTATAGTTTATACTTACGGCAGTTAGCAAATACCTTAAAATTTTGGTTTTTTTATGTTTTCGTCGGTTTTTACACATTTTCGTCCGTTTTTACACATTTTCATATGTTTTTGCACGTATAAAAACCGTTTTTTACTTGTTTTCGTCTGTTTTTACATGTTTTAGTCCGTTTTTGCATGTTTTCATATGTTTTTACACATTTTCATATGTTTTTCATGTTTTTGTCTGTTTGTACACGTTTTTGTCCGTTTTTACGCGTTTTCGATTGTTTCGCGTTTCTTACGTTTTTTGCACGCTTTTCATGCGGTTTACATGTTTTTGCACGTATAAAAACCGTTTTTACCCACTTTCGTCCATGTTTACATGTTTTTGTTTGTTTTAGCACGATTTTCGTCTTTTTGTCCGTTTTTGCACATTTTGTCCGTTTTGCATGTTTTTTCATTTATCATGTTTTCATCTGCTTTTTGCACGTTTTAGTCCGTTTTTACGCGTTTTCATTCATTTTTGCACGTATAAAAACCATTTTTACACATTTTCGTTCGGTTTTACACATATAAAAACCCTTTTTACACGTTTTCGTCAATTTTTGTCTAATTTTACACGTTTTAGCCTATTTTTGTACGTCGAAACCGTTTTACACATTTTGTTCATTTTACACATATAAAAGCCGTTTTTACGCGTATAAATATGGATGAAAACATGTAAAATCGGTTTTATGTGTGTAAAACAAAGAAAACGTGTAAAAACGACAAAACATTTAAACGGAACAAAAACGCGCAAATACGGACTAAAACATGTAAAACAGATCAAAACGTACAAATTGGACGAAAACGTGTAAAAGGGACGAAAACGTCAAAAACGGACGAAAACGTAAAACGCCAAAAACATGTAGAAACGGCAAAAACGCAAAACGAACGACATCTTGCAAAAATGGATGAAAACGTGCAAAACCGAAAACATTTAAAAACCGATGAAAACGTGTAAAAATAGACGAAAACATAAGAAAAACAAATTTTAAGTTATTTGCTAACGTCGTTAGTATAAAGGACTTACGATGCAAGTTTATTTTAGTCATATGGTGACGCCGATCAAATTTGAAAGTACGTTGGTGAAGTAAGGTAATAAAAAAATAAGTGTTTCAACTCGGCAAATTAAAGAAAGTAGGTTGTTATTTTAAGGTGTTTACCAAAAAAACATCCTAAATTCTACTATATAATCGATCACCATAATTTTCAAAAAAACTCATGATTTTTATTTTAAACAATCACGTGCATGGCATCATAGGTCGAATCAAAATTACGATTCTACAAGCATAATTATTTGGCGTTATACACCATCGCTTGTATGCAGTATACGTCTAGTTTATTGACATGTATACAACATTTTTTTGATTAAACAATAAAGATATGTCATTTGGTTATTATTGATTGTTAACTTTGCATATAATTGTCAATAACAATGCTCACTAGGCAGAGTTTAAAAATCATTTATTAACTCATTATTTCTATATTTAAGATAGTTACTCATTCTATTCTTTCCGTAATTGATTCATTTAACTTATTTAAAATACATTCATCATGAATCATAAATGCAATAATAAATTATATTTTAAAATTCAACTTAAATATGGCAATAGTGAATTAATAAATAATTTTTAAACAATGCCCGGTGGCATTGTTTAGCAAAACTCAATTGTCAAGCATATGTCTGTTTCTTAATAAAGGATAATTTAATATTTACCCAATATAAAGATAAAAATGTCATATATACCCAAATATAAATTTTAAATGCATGATATACAATGAACTTAAAACATATTTTGAGTAAATATGACATTATCATGTTTAAGTTGGGTAAATAATTGAATTGCCCCCTTTAATAAATCTAAATTTGCATATTTTGTTTTTTTCGGTTTTCATAAGAAAGGGGCAACGTGCGGTTTTCTAATTCTTACACATTTTGTAAACGAGAGAACATTATTTTCTAACTATTGTATGATTTTGATCCAAAAAGAGTACTATGTAATTGATGAAATGTATGCCAAAATGGACATAAATTAACCAATATATGTCACAAACATGGTTATATACACTTTTTTACCTAAAAGAATATCAACCCCCGCTTTAAGTATCAAATGACGGGAATCAAACATTAGAAGACAACATTTTTTTGTTATTATTTTTTTCCCTTCCCTTCTCTCTCTCTCGATTTCAAGTAAAAACATGTCGCAATCAAAACAAACATTAAAAGTTTAAGAATTATATTAACTTTCCTAATGCACACAACCACGTTGTTTTTATTAAACAACCAATATTGCTTGCATTCGGAAGCATAATACTAATCTCAACACAGTTGGTTTGCGTATGGCATACTACATACTAGGGGTGTTAACGAGTCAAGCTTTTATCGAGTTACTCGAGTTTGAGCTCGTATAACTCAAGTCGATCTTGCAAATAATCGAGCTCGAGTCGAGGTCTAACAAAAACTAGTGTTCGATTAATTTGTTGAGCCGAGCTTTCAAAAACTAGTATTCGGCTCGGCTCGTTCAATAACTCGTTTAGTTTATCGAGTCGAACGAGCCAAACGAGCTATTCGAGTTAAACGATCAAACGAGCTAAACAAGCTAAACATTCAATTTATAGGATTTAGCAATTGCGAGTATTTTTACTTTGAATTCGAACCAATATATAAAAATTGTGTCAAGCTTTACTAGTCAAATTAGATAAGTGCTAAACTTGATATTTTTGTCTTCCTCTGCTTGCATTTTCATTTTATAACTCATTTGTTTCATTTCTTTTGTTCCCTCTTCCGATGTGGGATTGAAAGGATTTCTCACGTTTGTATTTATAACAAAACATATGAATACTATATAACTATATAAGTAAAAAGTAAAAAGAGTAGTAACTAACAGCTACCACAGTTAAAAATTGTTTACATTTATGTATTTGTTATTAATAAATATAAAATGAATATTAATATATATGGAAAATTAGAAGGGAGTTAAACTTTTACCATTTTAAAATCTTAGTTTCAAAACTTATACGTGGTTTTGAAACAAAGATTTTAAAATGGTAGTTTTGAAACTTACACAAGATCAAACCACAACACGAGGATTTATAGTAGTTTGGTAACAAAACTCTTTGCCTTGCCCTATTCCGCTCCCTGAGATTCCGACTCAAGAGTTGACTTCACTATGTCAACAAGTTCCCTTACTTGGCGGAAAAAGCGTCAGTGTTGATTATGAACTTTGAACTATAGTAGTATGATATGACAATACAACAAGATTGCAAACAAGCACTAGTAACTATAACATACGAGACTAGAGAATTCTTCAAGTGTTATTTCTTTGCTAGAAAGATGGTTAGTAATATGAATCACTTGGATGGATATTTGAACAAGATATAAATCACTTGAATGAATGTGTGAAAGTATGTAAGAAAGATGATTGTAAGAGTTGAATCCAATGGTATACAAAAAAGTTTGCTTCATAGGCAAGCAATAGTTGTTAAAGAAGCACGACGACTCCTACACAGTTTTCTTAAGAGGTAGTCGTATTAGGGATTATGAAATTAACTCTTTTGTAAAAGATTATAAAATACGTGAGGTTTTGTGAAATCGTGCAAGTGTTTAATGCATTATAAATGATAAATGTTTATTTGATGAGGTTAATAAAACTGATTTTTCATAAGAATTAGAGAAAGAAGCATACTGTCCCACTTGGCTTTGACCAATTCAATGACGAATTCCGGCCGCCCTTTAACCCCAATCAATCCGATCATCTTCTTCTTTTCAAAAATAAGATCTAATCTTTAAACCCCCTTTTCCCTTAACCTTATTCTTCCTTTTTTTTCTCCTTAATCAAGATCTGTTTTTGTCATCTTTCTTTTTTCAAAGTCTTCCTTCTTTTAACCCTATTTAATAGTCCTTTTCCCCTTCTATTTTATTTCCTTCATGGCTGGTAAAAATAACTCACATGGTTGGACTTAGGTGTTTGGGATAAACAAAAAACAGCATTCCAAACCTATTGATAATCCGTTCGTGAAAGATTTCGAGAAGATCGCTACATCTTATTTTGTTACCAATTTTCCAGAGACTTTGGATGCTAAGAATCTGTGGAAGGAATTCCAATCTTACGGTCGTATCGTAGATGCTTTCATTGCAAATAAGCGGTCTAAAACTGTCATATGCCTCTGTGGCAAATGGGGATGCAAAAAGGGGTTTTTGACAACGGATTCAACCTCTTTGAAACTGTATCCACCTAGGTGACAATGACCTTATCAAAGTAGAAGATACATCTACTGTGATATTGGTTAAGGTGAAGGAGGTTGACTCGATTAGTAACATTTATGGTATATCAGGGAATGAAGGTTTTGCTAACATCAACATTCATTACGTTGGGGTCTATGGGTGCGGATCCGTTTGATAATTCTAAGGCATGTAAGGCTTTCAAGGAAAATGAATCACTTAAGACTTTTTGGTCCTTTATCAGAACTGTTTCTCCCTCATTCACGACTGACGAAAGATTGATTCGGATTGAAGTTAATGGTCTCCCGTTATGCGCATGGGGATCAAATGCTCTGAAAAAAGTTACAAGTTTGTTTGGCAAATTTAAGTTTTTTGACTCGGATGCTGAAGACAGTATGAGTATGGGTAGGGTCTGTATTGCAACTAAAAGGCATTCTTACATTTCTGAATCGGTATCAGTTGTTATTCATGGTAAGAATTTTAATGTACACGTTAAAGAAGTTGGAAGCTGGAGCACTAGCATAACTAATGACTTCGAGTGTAGTGAGGCTGAAGATAAAATAGGTGATGAGGAGAGTCGCTCCTCTAATGAGGAGGATAATTCCATTGAATCTCTTAATGATTTCATTGAACAGGAAGCTGAGCAAAAACCGAAGTCATGTTTCACAAAAGAGGTAAATCATGAGGAAAAAGAAAGTGAAAGTGTTGAATCAGACGCATCAGGTGATAAACCTCCAGGGTTTGAAAACGTTGTCAAGGAGGAAGATTTACCTCCCATGTTCCCGACAAAAGAAAATCCAGTAGTTATTTCAAAGGAAGAGGAATTAAAGGAAGGTGATTATGATGCTTCTGTCCCTCCGGGTTTCGAAAATATATTCAGAGGTGAAATTCTAGATCGAATTCCTCATCTAGATCAAAAGGTATCAAATGTTCAACTTCTTTTGGAAACTACAAATTCAAAGACATGAAAGGTTTCTCTTTTATTGATGAGATGAATAGAATGATTGAAGTGGGCGACGCGTTGGGATATGATGAAAAAGGGTGCAAACGTTCGCTAAAAAAGATGATTAACAAAATAGGTGTGTCGTTGGTGGATAAATGAATATTTTTTCGATTAATATACGCGGTTCCAGGAAGGGAAAGAAACGTGTGTGGATAAAAGAGTTATGTTTCAAACATAATATTCATTTTCTTGGCGTCCAAGAGACTAAAATGACAAAATTGGAACTTTTCCAGCTTAAATCTATGTGGGGAAATTTCAAATTCGATTACGCTTGTAGTATGGCTAAGGGTAGATCCGGGGGTCTTATTACCATGTGGGATCCTAGCGTTTTCTCAAAAAATAGAATTTGGTGTAATGATAACTATGTTATTATGGAAGGTAAATGGAAGAATTCGGTAGATGACTACTTTCTTATCAACGTTTATGGACCGCATCATCAACCTGAGAAATCGAACCTGTGGGAATTTCTTCGCTCTTATATCCAGAACCACAACGGCAATATTATCCTTTTTGGTGACCTAAATGAAGTTAGATGGGAGACAGAAAGGTTTGGCTCATCTTTTTCTAGTAGTGATGCCGCGATCTTCAACTCTTTTATACAGGATGTTGGTTTAATTGGTCTCCCTATGGGAGGTAGAATGTTCACGTGGATGAACAAATCCGGTTCCAAGTTAAGCAAGTTAGACATGTTCCTGATCTCAGATAGTGTTCTCCTCGCGCATGCTAATTTACAGGTGACTGTGTTGGATAGGGTTTGGTCGGATCACAACCCTATTCTCTTGCATTGCAAGAAAAGCGACTTTGGGCCAATTCCTTTCAAAATTTACCATTCATGGTTCAATCGAAGCGATTTTGATGACGTGGTACAACTAGCCTGGAATAGCTTTTCAACTTCTGATGAGGGCTCCATTTTGTCTCTGCATGATAAAGTAAAAGGCCTTAAGTCCCATATCAAACTTTGGTTATCCCGCACTAAAGAAAATGAAGAGAGTAGAAAGAAATCCATTTTGGCCTCATTGAGGAGTTTAGATGAAAAGATTGACGCGGGCAACGCAAGTGAAGAAGATAGAATGCTTCGAGTTAATACTTGGCACGAGCTTGACAAGATAGATAAGATGGATTCCATGGATTTGCTTCAAAAGGCTCGGGTTAGATGGGATGTGGAAGGAGACGAAAACTCCAATTTTTTTCATGGCATCATAAACTCCAAAAGGCATACACAAACGATTCAAGGTATCTTACATGAAGGTGTTTGGATTTCTGATCCAAGCGCTATAAAGATGGCTTTTCTTAATTTCTATAAGGATAAGTTTTCATGTAATGATTCCTCTATTATTTCCCCCTTTATCGGTACGTAAACGCGTCTAGCGACTCGGAAAGGTTATTTCTGGATTCAATGGTAACTTTGGAGGAAATTAAAAGTGCGGTTTAGGATTGTGGTAGTCAAAAAGCACCGGGTCCGGATGGTTTTTCTTTCATGTTTGTTAAAAAATATTGGGACATTATGAAGCTTGATATTCAGAATTTCGTGGTTCGATTTTTCACTACTGGTTTGTTCCCACCAGATACGAATTCGTCCTTCTTTACTTTAATCCCAAAGGTGTCTAATCCTCTTTATATCAAAGACTTTAGACCTATTTCTCTTATTGGTTTTCAATACAAGATTGTTGCAAAAATCCTCGCAAACAGGCTTTCCAAGGTCATAGATTCAATCATTAGTCATGAGCAATTGGCTTTTATTTCGGGTCACCAAATTCTTGACGGGCCTCTTATTCTTAGTGAGGTTATCGATTGGTATAAGAAGCGAAAGAAGAAGATGTTGTTATTCAAAGTCGATTTCGAAAAAGCTTTTGATTCAAGAAGTTGGTGTTTCCTCGTCCATGTCATGGATAACCTTGGTTTTAGTAATACTTGGCGTAGATGGATTAAGGCGGGCTAAATTTATTCGAGGGCCTTTATTCTGGTCAATGGAAGTCCTACTTCAGAATTCTATTTAAAAAGAGGATTGAGGCAAGGAGACCCTTTATCGCCTTCCCTATTTATTATCGTCATGGAAGGGCTCCATATTGCTCTTAGGGACGGTTTAAGGGCAAATTTGTTTCGAGGTGTTAAAGTTGGTTCTTCTTATATTCAGCTTTCCCATTTATTTTACGCAGATGATGTCATTATTTTATCCGAATGGAACCAAAGTGATATAGACAACATCATTCGCATCCTCAATGTCTTCTACCTTGCTTCAGGTCTCTAAATTAACATCTCCAAGTCGAATCTTTATGGTGTGGGGGTTTCGTTTGATGAAGTAGATCGTTATGGCTTCAGTGCAAGGTTGCTCGGCTAGCTCTCTCCCTTTTTCTAATCTCGGTCTTCCTATAGGTTCGAACATGAGCCGCATCTCGAATTGGAATATCTTGATAGATCGATTCAAGAATAGATTATCAGGTTGGAAAGCAAACTTGTTATCGTCAGGTGGTCGTCTCAATTCATCAAATCGATGCTAGGAAGCCTTGGCATTTATTATTTATCTATATTTAAAGCTCCTGAGCGGTCCTTAAAGTCCTCGAGAGTCTTCGTGCCTCGTTTTTTTTTTGGGAGCTACTGGTGACAAAAGGAAGCTTCATGGATTAAATGGTCTAATATTTTAGCTTCCCTTGATAAAGGTGGTTTAGATGTGGGTAGCCTTAAAGCTTTCAATAATTCCTTACTTCTCAAATAGAGATGGCGTTTGCTTAAAAGCCCGTCTGCCCTTTGGGTAAAGGTTCTTAAATCTATTCATGGCTGAAGAAGCACGCTTTAGAGCTTAGAGGTTGTCAAACCAATGGGCTTTGGGCTCGTATAGTTGGCTCCATATATCACCTTCATTCAAGTGGTTATGTTCCCTTGAATTCTATTCGTTTCCAGGTTGGAGATGGTTCTATGATTCGTTTCTGGAAAAATACATGGTTGGGTGACTCTCCTCTTTGTTCTCGTTTTAAAAGATTGTTTCACCTTGAGAAGAACCAAACCGCCTCATTAAAGATCGTATTGTCGAAGGCTCTTGGATGTGGGATTGGAGTAGGCCGGTGAATGGAGGGAGAACTCTAGCAGATCTCAATAATCTCCTGGCTGAAATAGGTTCGTTGATCATTGAGGTGGATAGAGATTCCGTTGTCTCTTCCTTCTCCACAGATGGATCGTATTCTGTGAGTATCGTTCGGAAGCATATTGATTCATGCATGCTTCCTTCTTCTCTCCCAAACACAAGGTGGCATAAGATTATTCCTCGGAAGGTTAATATCTTTATGTGGCGTATGTTTCTTGATAGGCTTCCACATCGCCTTAACCTCTCATCTCGTGGTTTGGACATTGACTCGATTATGTGCCCTGTTTGCGACAAGATTGTTGAGTCCAATTCCCATGTTTTTTCTCTTCGATACAGCTTCTAACATTTGGAGTCTTGTCCGTGGATGGTGTGACTTAAAAATCCCGACTTTTAATTCCTGTGGAGATTGGGATTCTTGGTATTCTTCGTGGAGAGCTTCAAAGGACGAGAGAGACCGAGCTTATGTTATTTTCGCTTCCACATGTTGGATGCTTTGGAATTTTAGGAATAATTACATTTTCAATCCTCAAGCTATGAGAAAATATGACATTTTTAATAACATCCGTTGTTTTTCTTTTTCTTGGTTAAAGTTTAGAGGAATAACAATAGTGTGTTATTACTATGTTCTTGTACACACGTACTAAACCGAATTAAAGTAATGCTAGTTTTTATAAAACAAATAAGTTTGCTTGTGGAAAAAGGATGGATCGACACCCTTGAGGTGGCCGATCGGTTTGTAGACAAAAAACACACACAAAACTGATTTTTAGGGTTTAGCTAATGAGCACAAGAGATGGAAAAATAAAACTCCTAGCCTTGTTTATATACCCAACTAAACTTGGTGAACAAGTTGGTTTTTCTTTCCTTATTTTGTCCCTATGGCCGATCGGTTTGGAGTCCCCTTAAGGGATTCCGGAACCTTCCCAACTTTTGCAATTTGATCCTTTTCCATAAATATTTAACGCCCGTTAGTCCATTACATTAATTACTTAACGTCCGTTAGTTATTTCGTTTAATAAATAAATAAATACAACATTTATATTTAATTATTAACTTTAAATTCTCATACATAAAGTGTGCAATCCCATAGTCTCGAGTTCGATCCTAACTCACGTCTACTAATTTATATCCATAAAACCAACAACTCCCACTTGGATATATCTTAATAGAGTGATCACATTCGGTTAGCGTCTAGCAACACTTCGATGCCTCTAGTACAACTCGAGCAAGGCTCTTGGAAAACCTTTTAATGATTTCTCATTATTATTATCCTTTTGTTTCTAATACCACGTTAAATAAAGATATGGAATTAAGTCATTCTTTATAAAACTATTATGTTTCTCGTTATTAAGTGATTGACCAAGATTACCGAATCATCTAAACATATTTAGGGAAGATTTGGGTGCGGCCGCACAAACATCTTGTCAACCCTACGAGGGGCCCAGCAGATTAAACTCTAAATAATTTTGAAGGGACAAATTCTATCTTGACTACAAGAATAACCCACAAACTTTGTAACATTTCTGAAAACAACCCTTATGACTACGAGTTACGTATAGCGTTAAGTTGCTTCACGTAAATGCACTACATTCATGACACTTATCCGGTATCTCAAGTCTGAGGATAACTATTCATAATTTACTTATAACAATATCCACAAAGTAAATTATGTAGTTGGGATAAGTCCTATATTCAATTCATTGAATATCATCTGAAATTGGTATGCATTCTCATCAATATACTTTCAAGTATATTCTACCACATCTCTCATATTTGTCTTAATTTAATGATACTCCCATATCATTAATTGACAACGGACATTTAGAATAACTTAGTTATTCATGGATTAAACATGCAAATATAGGACAACAATATTATGAATGAAAATAAACATAATCCAAACTTTATTTCATTAAAATAATAAATGTTTTACAATATCCTTTATCTAAATACTAATCACAGTTATGCATGAAACTTTTAGCTAAACGAAGTCCAATTTCATTGGCAAGTCCTACAAGCTTGTCTTTAGCTAAAGCCTTAGTAAATGGATCAGCTAAGTTATCATCTGTGTGAACTTTCAGTAGATTTATTTCACCTTCCCGGACTTGTTCCCGAACATAGTGATACTTCCGTAGAAAATGTCCGTGCCCTTCATGACTCCAAGTTCATTGGCAAATATGATTGCGTGAGAATTGTCACAATACATATCAATAGGTGATTCAATTGAAGGCATAACACCAAGCCCTAAAATGAATTTCCTAATCCAAACAACCTCCATTGCAGCTTCGAAGTAGCTATGTATTCGCTCGTCGCAGACATCGCATATCGTACTCGCTTCTTGCTCTTCCAAATCAATCGCTCCTCCATTGATGAAAAAGACATAACCCGTCTGAGACTTCGTATCATCTTTATCACACTGCCAGGATGCATCACAGAACTGTAACACCAAGTTCGCTTTCGGATTTCCTCCATACACCAAAAACATATCTTTCGTATTCCTAAGATACTTCAGAATATGTTTAACAGCAATCCAGTGAAGTTCACCCAGATTCTGTTGATATCGACTGGTCATGTTTTGAGCGAACGCCACATCTGGCCTTGTGCATCTCACAGCATACATAATAGATCCTACAGCTGAAGCATAAGGAACTTTCTGCATGCGTGCCACCTCAGCAGGTGTTGAAGCACACATATCGCTACATAAGCCATGCTTTACTTCCATCAGAAAATATCCTTTCTTGGAATTTTGCATATTGAATCTCTTCAATATTTTATCAATGTAAGCTCTTTGACTTAAACCAATTAACCGCTTTGACCTATCTCGGTAGATCTTGATTCCCAGAATATATGCAACTTCTCCTAAATCCTTCATGGAAAAACACTTCCCAAGATATGCCTTAACATTTTGCAAACTCGAAATGTCTTTTCCCATAATTAATATGTCATCGACATAAAGAATTAGGAAAATTACATTACTCCCATTAACTTTGTGATATACACATGGCTCATCAAGATTTTGAATAAATCCATACTTTTTGATTTCTTCATCAAATCTTTTATTCCATTGTCTTGATGCTTGCTTCAATCCATAAATGGACCTTTGAAGTTTGCATACACGGTTTGGAAATTGTGGATTCACGAACCCCTCAGTTTGCTTCATATAGATGTCTTCATCTAAGCGACCATTTAAGAAGGCGGTTTTGACATCCATTTTCCATATCTCATAGTCATAGTATGCCGCTATAGCTATGAGAATTCTAATAGCTCTAATGTTCCGCTAGGAGAAAAGGTCTCCTCGTAATCAATGCCATAAGTTTGAGTAAAACCTTACGCAACTAGACGAGCTTTATAGACGTGTACATTGCCATCCATGTCAGTCTTAATCTTATAGAGCCACTTACTTCCAACCACCGTAGCGTTTGGAGGTAAGTCAACCTCTACCCAGACTTCATTTTCTTTCATGGATTGCATTTCCCATTCATTGCAACCTCGCCATTTTCCTTATCAGGATTTGCCATGGCAGCTTTATAACTAGTAGGCTCTCCAAGATCTCCTAACATAGTTTCCTCAACCTCTACGTTAAGACATAGACGTTCAGGTGCACGCGTAGTCCTTACGGATCTACGAACGGGAATCACTTCAACTTCCGGTGGAGGACCCGCACTATCGTGTTCTACTTCGAAGTACGTTAGTATTTTCGTAAGGTAATGCATCTTTTTTATCATCTTCCAGATCATAAACTCTCCCACTGAATTCTTGAGATACGAGATCTCTTTCAAGAAAATCTTCATACCTAGCAACAATTACTTTATTTTCAGTTGGATAGTAAAAGTAGTAACCAATAGTTTCCTTAGGGTATCCTACGAAGATACACTTTACAGATCTTTGTTGGAGTTTATCTGTTGAGTCACGTCTAACATACCGCAACCCCGACCTTTAAATAAGACAGGTTAGGAGTTTTACCGTGCCATATTTCATATGGTGTCTTATCAACCTTCTTTGGGGGAACCATATTTAGAATGCGACAGTGATTCCAAAGCATAATACCAAAAGGATAAAGGTAGAGTGGTAAGATTAAACATAGATCGTATCATGTCCAACAATGTCGCGATTTCTTCTCTCGATACACCATTTTGTTGTGGAGTATATGGAGAACGAGATTCGGACAATTCCATTCTCAGATAAGTAATCTTTAAACTCTTGGCTTAGATACTCGCCTCCTCTATCGGATCGAAGAGCTTTAATCTTCTTTCCCAATTGCGTTCTACTCAGCTTTGAAAACCATAAATGTTTCAAACACCTCATGTTTATGCTTAAGTAAATAAACATAACCATAACAAATTGAAATCATCGATAAAGGTTAAGAAGTAGCTAGCACCTCTCTTTGACACATGTATAAGTGGTCCACACACATCAGTATGAATAAGACCAAGTAGATCGAAGCCCTCCATATTGCTATGAAAAGGTTTCTTAGTCATCTTCCAAGATATGCATGACTCACATTTATCAAATGATTCATCATTGATATTTTGCAAAAGCCCTTCTTGTTGCACTTATGCATGCAGAGCCTTGCCTATATGTGCAAGTCTACAATGCCAAAGATAAGAAGAATTCAAGTCTAACTTTATCTTCTTGTTAATGCTAAACATTGAATTATTATTATTGTTAGATTCATTTCCAATCACATCAATTTCAAACACACCATTCACAGTAATTGCTTTAAAATAAAATACACCATTTAAAGAAACATCAATTCCATTACGTGAAATAGTATTTGTAAAACCATCATCCAACAAAACTGAAAAGGAAACAACACCTCTAATTATAGAAGGTGCGTAATGACAATTGTTCAATAATGATTACTAAGCGAAGGCAATACTAAACTAAACGTTCCTATGGCTTCAACAAACATGTGCGCCATTTCACACGTGCAGATATTGCTCCCCATAGGCTAGCTTCCTTTCCACTCTAAACCCCTGCAGTGTATTACAAATGTGAATACCACAGCCCGTATCATATACCGTGAATTATTATGATTTAGAGTAAATAATTCAATGACAAATAAATTACCGTAAGAACCGGGCCCAAGGACCCTTCACACTTCTTTTTATTTGCCCGCAATTCATCAAGATAGAGAGCACAGTTTCTCTTCCAATGCCCAACGCCCTTACAGTGGTGGCATGCTTGATCCTTTTTAGGATTTTCCTTCCTAGGAGTAGGGTTCTTCTTGGGTTGAGGTTGATAGGCCATCACCGTTGCCTTTGTCAACATTTCCTTACCCTTCCCTTCTTGTTGTTCGCTTATGCGGTTTTGGCTTATTAATCCTTCCACCACACAATAGCAAGTACCGGCGGTAGGAACCTTTTGAGGCAACCCTTTCATAGTCAATTAGCAATGCGTGTAGGTCGAAGAATGCTCTTCCCCACGCGCATTACATATTGAAATTTCGACAAAACCATTAAAATCCTTGTTAAGGGATCGATTAATCGATTCACG
Organism: Chrysanthemum makinoi; assembly: GCA_910596185.1. Classification (NCBI taxonomy): domain Eukaryota; kingdom Viridiplantae; phylum Streptophyta; class Magnoliopsida; order Asterales; family Asteraceae; genus Chrysanthemum; species Chrysanthemum makinoi. The sequence continues at coordinate 89,695,446 of OU343217.1, read as the reverse complement.
ACCATGTCATCATCATAAGTTTTGCCAAGTGCTTTGAGTGGTCCATGTAACCTTTAATTTCCAATATGAGCACTTACGGTTTTACCTCACTTGCCTCACCTGCCTCTGTTGTGTAACGCGTCGGTCAAGTCATAAATCTCGACGGCAATTTGGTTTCTCAAACATAGTCCGAATTTTATTTAGCATATTAAATGGGAAATAATGTTCAAACTGCTTTTGAAGAGCATATTCCATTGTTCCCAACATAAGACAAGCCACATCATTATGACGCTTATACTCAAGTTGCCAAACATCAATTTGAGCTTGAGTAGTATCGAGACTCGTTGGTTGTTCGGGGAAAGGTTCATAAAGATATTTCAACCGGTCGAACTCTACTGAACAATTCTCAAAGAGCGTGCCAATCATTGAAATTCTTAGAGCGGTCAACTTTTCTCGATCAAAAAGCTTTTGAACGAGAACTTAGTGCGTGTTAGTGTTATCGTTGTTTTGAGCCATTTCTACAGAAAAAGTTCAAGTATTAGTATTTTCGATAATACAACTTTTCAAGAAAATAAAATATACCCAACGGTAATATAAACATATAACCATATAATTTTCTCGAAAACTAGGATCCAAATTATCATAGGTTCATTACATCGGTTGATCTGCCGCAACGAGCATATAATAAGGTAATCAAACATTAATTGCCAAACAATTTCCAACTCCTAGATCATTATGGGATTTATATTTTCCAACGCTATTGCAAATATAAACATGTTTCATCCCATCTTATGCCATTGAGTCCGTGTCTCACTTCCTACTCAACTTAAGTGTCTAACCTAAAGAACTGCAAATATGTCCATGTAAGGTCTGACTTTACATAGAGATTTACCTCTCCATCACAATCTAGCCAAATCTTGTCATGACATAAATTGCAACTTCAAGTGTTCCTTTTAATTAGATAGCATATTCTTAATTTAAAAGGGTACTAGTTTTGATTTTATGTGGTCAAATCAAATATGTACAAAGATGTCATGCATTCATCTTGTAGCATAATTTTAATAAAAAACTTTTATTACCAATTCATAAAGATCAAATTATCAAAGTTTTGATTGAGGTATTGGGTTCACCAATCAAGGAATTTAGTGATAATTATCGCCCATTATACCGTACTTTTGCATAAGTGTAAACACTTAGTGTTTCGGGTAATTACCACCGAAGTGGCACATGGAATTAAAACTAATTCGCCCTTAAGATGAGTTTGTACATTTTATGGCTTACTAAGTAGCTCCATTCAACTTCAGAGGCGGAGGAACAGTGGCATAAAATAAAGCATAACCTTAGACATCCTTTCAGTGTATATGTGCGCACTTCTTTATTAACCCCTTTATAGTTCATTCTAATGGGTGAGCCGTTCACACCATTTGTACCAAAGTCACCAATCAATTAAACTATTGAAAACTTAACTATTCCAAAACAAATCAAATTTCGCCATTGTTTAGTCCGTATTATTTTTCTATTCAAAATTACCCTTTGCTTAAACCCCGTCACAATAAATAAACAAACAAGTAATACCAATAAAAAATAAACTACTAAAAACAATGCACACATAATAAACAATTTATACGTGTAAACAAGTAGCCACATGCAACTTATTCGATAAAACCCTATTAATAATCAATTTCTAGGTTAAATTAATGTATATATTAATGGGCTTTCACTCAATGATAGAAAGTGAGCCACATACATCGTCGAATCGCATAGCCCTTAATTAAAAATATACCAAATTGCACATAATTGATTCATTAATAAACAAGATTGGAGTCTTCCCCAATTTAAGATTTATAAGTAATTAAGTATGTCTCAACAATTAAACAATTATCAAAGCAACTTATCCATGACTAACATGCATGTATAATCATGGATATCATAACAATTATACACATAAGTCACAAGATCGCATATCAAAATTCCATGACACATAACAAATTATTCACGAATTAATCACGTAATCAATATTAATTATAGGTTTTAATAAGGTTAGCAAACAATTTTCAAAACCCTAAAAATTTATACATGTGTCGACATAAAAAAATAGAGCATACATTAATTAAAAAAATGCGACCAAAACATAAATTAAACATAAACCCTAGATTAACATATCAAACAACATACAAATATTTGTTTTATTACGTGTTTATGTAATTAATTACTCATTAAAACCAATGACTCGTGCCTTGTTGGAATTATATAACATGACATTCAAATAAATAATCACAAAACATCAAAGTATTCAAAGGCGTATAAGATTTATTAATGAACAATTAATTAACATAAAAAGAATATCATTACCTTTTCTTGATTTTAGGCGAACAAGAATCAAATCCACAAACTAGCAACGGATGAACCCTAATTTGATTTAGTTAGGATTATGTGAATTACCCCTTACCGTTTTGTAATTCAATCCAAGATAATAACAATAGTGTGTTATTACTATGTTCTGTACACACGCATTACTAACCCGAATTAAAGTAATGTTAGTTTTTATAAAACAAATAACTTTGCTTGTGGAAAAAGGATGGATCGACACCCTTGAGGTGGCCGATCGGTTTGTAGACAAAAAACACACACAAAACTGATTTTTAGGGTTTAGCTAATTAGCACAAGAGATGGAAAAATAAAGCCTTATTTATATACCCAACTAAACTTGGTGAACAAGTTGGTTTTTCTTTCCTTGTTTTGTCCCTATGGCGTCGGTTTGGAGTCCCTAAGGGATTCGGAACCTTCCCAACTTTTGCAATTTGATCCTTTTCCATAAATATTTAACGCCCGTTAGTCCATTACATTAATTACTTAACGTCCGTTGGTTATTTCGTTTAATAAATAAATAAATACAACATTTATATTTAATTATTAACTTTAAATTCTCATACGTAAAGTGTGCAATCCCATAGTCTCGAGTTCGATCCTAACTCACGTCTACTAATTTATATCCATAAAACCAACAATAGCATGGTGCCCGCATGCTAGCATCGGGGTGTGACAAGTACATTATGCAAGTGAAGTGGGCGATATGAGTTAGTCAAAGTGCGATATGAGTTAGTCAAAGTGTTATGGGTAGTATTGGTAACGTGTATAGAGGTATCATCACCAACAAAGATTCATGAAAGCAACGATATTACCCAATGTGAGTTTTCGTGTTTGCCATGATAATAATCGTAATCATTCATATATAATTAGTTGTTTGTTAACAAATCTAAACTTTTACAGTCTAATAACACAGAGCTAGTAATAACATCTTTTGTCATTATTCACTTGGTATATATGCTTTTATTCATATTCATTACTTGATAAATATTATAACATCTTTTGTCTATAAATGTTTTTGTGTGTGCAAAAGTATACACTTGGACATAATAGTTATTCAAAATCCCACATCGGATGAGAGAAAGAAATAGTCTTCATGGATACATCTATAATAACAAAAACCCATAATCTAGTTATCTAATTAGCAAACTTTGGAGACTCCCAATTCTTCCCTACGTCGGGAGAAAAAACTTCTCTAACTCAAAATTTGTTTAAGAGCTCAAGATAGAACCTTTATCTTAATCAGATCCCAGTAAAATGTAAAGATTTGACCGTGTCGAGCGGGAAAAAAAACTCATGTTTGAACAGCATATTTGCTTGCTAGTACTAATTTTTGGTTTTGTATCGTGAGGCATTGAGACCACCTCTTAAAATTCAAATAGGTAAGATCTACTTGGCTACGAGCATTTCACGAGCGAAAAAGCAGTCCGAAGCGACAAAATGTGGAAACCAGCGTCACGAGCGGTTCGATTAAAAGGCACATTAGGCCTCTTTATGAAAAACACCATCTTGCTTATAAACAAGCATATTGAGATTTGGTTAAGCAAAAATTATCGAGCTTCGAGTTAATAAACTAGCATTTGAGCTCAGTACAATCTAAAATAATTAAGCGAGCACCGAGCTCGAGCAATAATAATATATTGAGCTGAGGTTAGAGCATGATTATCAATTTATTGAGCCGAGAATTAGAGCTCGAGCTAATTAATAGTTAATGAGCTGAGCTTCGAATATGCTAAAACCGACTTCGGCTCGGTCGTTAACCCACATTTTCTTTCTTCAACCAATGTGGGACAATTGTTTTCAAAAATGAAAATACTTTGGTACCTAAATATTACGGAGTATTTGCTTGTGCAGATTTACTAATCTAATATGTACCATCTATAACTATAACATTTTATCTTTGAAGTTACTTTCGATTAGATGAAGCATGGCGATGTGAGCATCTTTGGAATTTTATAGTTTGGAAGAATAGGAATGCAGAGTTTTGGGTCAAAAAGTGCTAGATGGGTAGTTTGAGTGCTTTCGGTTTTGTGTTTTCATCAGTTGTGTGATCATTTGTTTAAATCAGTTGTGTCATGGATAGTTGAGGAGCTTATTGCTAATTTACTTTTTGGCTTCGGTCCCGAGTTTAAATCAGTTATCCTTTTTAGTGCTTCTAGCTCTTTTTTGGTCAAATGCTCGGAACATCTGGTTGCTTGAGAATTCATGGGACACTTTTTAATATATCTGTTTTATTTTAATAAACCAGAGATATATTATTTGATTGGTATGTTTAAATAATGCTTTGACCTAGGTCCTTTATTTGAAATTTGATATTGAAACATATATGGTTTAAATAATGACTTGTTTTGTGTCATCTTCTCACATGTTTATAGATGAGATTTAAAATAAATAAAAGAAAAAAAAAGAAAAAAAGAAAGGCGTTTCAGTATTCTTAATTAAAATACGATAAGAAAAGATTTAAAATTAGATATTTGTTTAAGATTTATTAAACGTTCATTAAAGGAAACAGGGACAGAAAACTTCATGTACCCTCAGCAAAAGTTGTTGTATACATCTTTGATGGCTTTTTTTTTAAATTTAAATTTTTATTGGTCTTGCAAATTGGCAAAGTAATAGTTTTCTCAATGGTTTAATACATGCTTAGCTAGAAGCTTTGAATTACCTCATAGTTAAATATTTTACAAAAGTTTTGATACATGCCTACACTTGTTTATGTATCTGGATCTCAAATAATATGACTGTAAATGTATTTGTGAGTCTTTGAATACTACCTCTCTCCTATTTTTAATTTAGGATGTTCTAAAATAAATGTTTATTTTTGTTTTAACTTCTATTCAAAATTGAGTTTAGTAGGTAAAAATAATATTTGATTAGTGTAAACTAAGTAATTGTTTTTCAAAAATAATGACCAATGTATGGCATATTCAATATCAATGACTATTGTATAGTGTTTCTTTTCATTATTGTTTTTAATTTAAGTTTAATTCAATTTAATGGAAGCATGCTATATTTATACTCGACCAAAAGCAAAGGTATATTCATTCAATTGTTCACCTATTTTTTATGTTTGAATTGTTCACCTGGTTTTT
>OU343217.1:89584056-89689908 GCA_910596185.1 Chrysanthemum makinoi | reverse complement strand
AAACCTTGATTTGGTCCGGATAGAAATTACCTTGGTTTTGATAACCTTGGTTCATTCTAGGTTGGTTCCGATTCCGCTTTTGTATGTTAGATTTCGTTAAAACCGGTGGTCCCCATAAGTATTAGCACGGTAGTTTATCTCATTTTGAGGACGGTGACTCGAGGACGGCATTATTACCTCCCGATGTGAAGTACCTGCCATAGATTGGCTTCAAACGGACTACCATCGGTGGAAAGATAAATTGAGGTATGTAATGGAGGGCCACCACAAGTGACACCTCAAACTTTCTTCACTTCACCATGTGATGGTGTTTGTGAAAGTGACTTTCTTTGCTAGTAAAGAACCAAAGTTCAATAGCATCCGTGAGTTTGTCAATCTTAGCATCGGTGTAGATGTACTCACGGAGATGCAAGTAGAAGGTCCTCGTAGACTGACCGATATGTCCTGTTCGCATTACATGACCGACCCTGGAGTTTTCTATGATTTGCAAGGCTTCTTTGTGGTCTTGCTCAGAAATTACCTCCCTGAGGCATTTAAAGAGTCTTGGTCACTGGTTGACCATTGTAGAAAGTATCCATTTGCATTAATTCGGAAACCATGATGCGGACATTTCGGAGCAACTTGTAACGATCCCATGCCTCACCGAATGATTCATCAAATCTTTGAGTGAATTTCATTATCTCATTCTTAAGACTTGTAGTTCGAGATGGAGGATAGAATCTTCGTAACAAACTTAGTGACTAAATCCTCCCATGTCTCAATGGAACGAGGGGTTGTTTCTCGCCAACCGCTTGTCCTCTAAAGAGAATGGGGAACTAAGAAGCTTAATTGCTTCATGTGGGACATTCTTTTATTTGATGGTCGATGCAATCTTGTTGAACCATCGAATATGTGCATGAGGGGTCGTCCCCGCCAAAACCATATATAAAATTGGCTTTGGGTTACAAGATTAAGCAACCCGCTTTGAGCTCAAGGTATCGTACCACGATGGTCGGACAACAATGGCATCTCCGCAACCCTCGGCGGGTGCTTGAGAAGCTCTTTCATCGGTTTATCTTCCGCCATTACGCATTGTGGGGTGGTGGTGCTAGACGCCTCACCACGGTCGAAGAGCACCATCTTCTACGCTATGCGAATACTTACAAGCTCGGAAAGTAGACTTGTGAGTGGAAGAACGAAAGCGCATGCACTAAGTATAAAAATCGCCAAAACAAATGCGAGGCAAAACGACAAGTGAATTTAAACCAATAATCACAATCAATCCAGTTTTGAAAAAGGTATACCAAATCACAAGGATACAAAGGCAAGTTTTGATCTTTAAGATTGGGAACTTATTAATGTTCACACCCCCAGCTGGTAGGTGTTCGCCTTGGTTTAAGTGGTTGATTTTATGTATTTATTAAGTACCACTAAAGACGAGGTATGGATTTGTGCTAAGGGTTTAAATACTTTGGACAATATTTTGGTATCGCCTTTGTTTAACTAAATCGCACTCTTTTAAGAATCACCTTAAAGAAAAAATACATGATAGAAAATATTACCATTGTTTTGTTGTTGTATATATATATATATATATATATATATATATATATATATATATATATATATATATATATATATATATATATTTTTATGTTGTTAACACTTCAGAAAAGTGTTAATGAACTTTTTGATTTTGATAACTTTACAAAAACTCGCTACAAAAAGGTGGTATATGTGCAAGTATTGGTCTAAATATGTTTAAACACGCTACAGCTCTTCCCCTCAAGCAGCGGGCGCTTCAAAATTTGATTCAAGTTTCAACAAATAAGAAATATTGACCAAAGGTTTTAGTCAACAAAAGTCAGCTATTATGGACTCAATACAATTTCCCTTGGAATTTAGTGGATTCCTGTCGTTAAGTCCCACGGAGGTTGAATGGTGTGCTTAAAATGTTCGTGGTAGAATGATAACTGAGGATAATGATCTCAAGGATTTTAAGTTGAGAGTAATTAAACCAACGGATGATGTTTGGAATTAATTTGGATACGCAGCTATAAAGTACAACAATCCATTAAAAACAAAACGTATAGCAAGAAAAAAAAGTAAATTTAAAACTACAGGGACTTAAAATGACAAGTTTAAAACTAAAGGGTATAAAATGAAAATTTTAAACTTTTTAAACTTAAAGAAAATTAAAATCTAAAAAGAAAATAATTTACTAATATTATATTAATTTAATATTAATTAATTAATCAAAACTATTTTAAACTTATTTAAAATTTAGTTTAATTATTCTAAAAAGGATTTATAATAAAAAACTAACTAAGAAAATTACAAATTTATTTTCTAAAAATCTAGAACAACTTAAAAGATTTATAAAAATTAAAAACAAATATTTTGTCTTTTTATGTAAGGTTTTATAAATTAAAAACTTAATTAATAATTCAAATCTAATTAAACTAATTAAAGGATTAAAATTAGAAAATAAAAGGGAAAATATGATTAATTTTATATTGTTTTAATTTAAGTTAAAAAGCTAGGAAAATATAAAAACATGGTTTTACTTAATAAAAATTAATTTTACTATTTAATAATTTAATATTAATTAATTACACTAAACTATTTAATTATTAAAAATACTAGATGACAAAGGAAAAATCAGAAAATTCAAAAATACTTTAATATGATAGAAACTTAAGAAAAATATAAAAACATATAAGTGCTAATAAGTCAAAAGAAAAATTAAAAAGCTAAATTATATTAAATAAACGCTTATACACTATTTTAAAGTTGATTTTTCTTGATTTTTCTTTACAAAACCATTAAACTAATGAAAATAAGCAACTTTAATGAGCAAAAATTTTAGAACTTAAAATAAGTAGTATGGAAGCTTATGAGCTTAACAGCTTGAGCTTTAGCTCAATTTAATGATTCTAAGCTCAACTAAGCTACCAAATAAGCTAATCAAAAGGAATAAAGCCAAATAAGATGAAAATAAGTAAAAGGAACTGTAATGAGTAAGAAATTACAAAGAGTAGCAACGATGCTTAGGATAAGCCAATAAGCACTTTCCACTAAACCCTATCAACCAAACAAAGCCTGCAAGGATTTTGTAGGCCAAATTTAGCTAGGCAAGTGATCGCAGGTCAAAAGCAAGCTTGATGTGATAAGTGGCTTAGTGAGGTTCCCAAAACAAAGAATCTCACACTGGGCCCACTAATGAGCTTTGGAAGGCTTGAGAAAAGCTTGTAATATACCTAGTATTCAAGTGTAATAAGTGAAATGGTACAACTTAAAGCTACAAGGTGCTTATTAAATAAGTCAGCAGCCAAAGTTTTCTGAACCCTGAGTCGGATATATGTTTAGTTTCTCAAAAGCCAAAATACACAAGCTTAAGAGTACCCATAGCTTTGAGGATCTTATAAAAAGTTCTTAACTGTTAATCGGATGACCTCAAAGGTAAAGGAGTGACTTTTGAGAAAACAACACATGAGCATGATAAGCAAATCCAAATAAGCATGGAGGGAAATATAAGCTTATAAACAACAAACTAGTCAAGGGTTTAGAATCAAACAATTTACACAAGCTAAACCTCTCTAACAGTGTTCGAAGATAAAGCTTATGAAATAAGCTTACGCTACCGGTAAGTACGGGAGGTTTTAAATTGGTTTAAAAAGCTTGCAAATAAGCGCTTTAACTCTACTAATAAAAATAACTAAAAATAGTCTAATGAAGATGAGCAAAGAAAAAATACTAATAATATCCCAAAAGCTTAAGTCCTAAAACCTAACAATAAGATCACAAGAAAAATAACAAGTTTATTCAAAAACTGGTTGCTATGAAATTTGTTAGGAATTAGAAATTCCCGGTATTAAAGAGTCGGTCACCTCAAGTATATGTAATCGTTAGAATGCTCGTAGTCATAGTTATATTTAGTTAAGTAGAATTTTGTTAAGTAACACGCGGGAGGACTGACGGGTCTTTACCCATCTGATGCTGATCCACACCCGTTGGTGGCATGCTTTTGTAAGACTATAAATACTCTCTACCTCCCAAGGTTGAGAGTTGGAGCTCATAATAAGATTTTTCTTTCTCTCACTAAGTTCCCTAAACCTCTAACTTTCTCTCTCTAGAATTCACCTTTATACGCCCACTTTGTGTTATGGTTTGATGTGTATATGAAATCCAATATCCTACAATTGGTATCAAGAGCCATGGTTAGATCATATCTTACACATCTTTGGATTTCTAGTGGTTTTAGGTGGTTTTTGAGTTTGAAAAGTTTAGTGGTTTTTGCATCATTTGGTTGATTTCTTGTGTTAAAGCTTTGATTTTGTTAGTACTTTTATGTTTAGAATCATCACAAGTGTTTAGGTTTTCATTTGGTAAGCTTGAATCATCTTGGTTGGGTTGTTTTTGGATTGAAAAGTGATGTTTATGTGGTTTTTCTTGTTAGCGACTTGATATACCGGATCTTTTCTTCAGAGTTACTTGCTTTACAATTTTGTAGCGAAGTTACGCTTTGGAGCTAGCGACTTAGACCTAGCGATGAACAGTACAAGTAGTGGACTCTCCACTACGGGTAGCTTAATTTCTGGTGGTAGCGAGTTGGTTCTTTAGCGAGTTGTTTTAGCGACTTGAGTAGCAATTATGCCAAAATTTTGCTAGCGACTTGAGGCTTAGCTTAGTTACTACTTAGCGACTTGCATTTGTCTAAATTAATTTGGGACTTTAGCGCTTGGGGTGTAGCTTAATTAGGTGTTAGCGATTTGGTGATTATTCTAGCTTAATTTGGGTGATTGTTTACGGTTTTCTCTTGATTTAGTAAAATCTCGTGAAAGAATCTATTTCCTGGTTTAATCATAGAGTTATAAAATCCCGTATAACTGCTAACATGTCTACCAACGCTCCTACTATCATCTCCATCGTTGTCGAGGATGTTCAAGCAACCGTTCAGATATCGCCCACCCATGCTTGACAGAACCGACTACGATTCTTGGGCTCAACGAATCGATTGTAATCGCCTTGGAAAGGAAAATGGTGTCAACATTCTCAAATCCATTGATGAAGGACCGAATCGAGTTGAGACGACTAGAGATGTACTTGATATAAGCAAGATGGAACTCGATTACGGAATGGACACTAAAGATGTATGATGAGCTTGATGATAAGGAGAAAAAGAGATTCGATGCGATATCGTGGCTTCTAACATTGTTCTTCAAGGTCTTCCTAAAGACATCTACAAGCTGATCAATCACAACACAAGCAAAGGCAAGATGGATAATGTCAAGATGCTTCTCTCTCGTGTTCGAATTAACTATGGAAGACAGAGAATCACAACTCTATGATGAATTTGAACACTTCAAGATGAAACCAGATGAGAGTGTCTATGAGTACTATGTGAGATTTCATAAGTTAGTGAATGACATGAGGAACATCCGAATGACTATGCCTAACATTCAGCTGAACTCAAAATTTGTGAACAACATGAATCCCTAATGGCACAAGTTTGTCACTTCTGTGAAGCTCACTAAAGGATTGAAGAATACAAACTATGAGCAACTCTATGCCTTCCTTCTTTAGAATGAGAGACATGCTATGTTTGAAAAAAGGATTCTTAATCAATTCAAAACCAACCAGAGAGACAAGCTCATCTAATGACTCAACCGCTTCTACTCAAACATCGGAATCACAACCAAAGCCTCACAAGTCATACCCATTGGAAATGGTAATCACAAACCTTCCCCGATCCTATGTTCAAACAAGCTGATGCTGATGCTCACGTGGGTAACTTCATTTATCAACTAGCTCTTCATGATTAAACAAAAACATGACTCTCCCCACCAAACCAACCTCAACCAACATGAATAATCTAACCCAACTCACAATCAAGCTATGTAAAGATGGAAGGTCGTGCAACCGCTCAAGAAAGACAAGATGATCAAGGAAGAGGTGGAGCCGGTAGAGGTTATGTTGGTAATCAGAATCGAGGAAGGAATGGTAATCAAGGTCAAGCTAAGCCGATCAAATGTTATAATTGTGGTGGTGAGGGACACATTGCAAGGAACTGCACTTCTCCAAAGCGTCCAAATGCATTACTTCAGAGATAAGATGCCGCTTGTGCAAGCTCGTGATAATGGTGCCGCTGGATGAAGAGGAATTGTTGTTTCGTCGAGGGCAATGCCAAGACCTATGATGCGATGTGGATGAGCGACCTATTCAGAGATAGGTCACAATCATCATGCCTTTCAAGTCAGCCGAGTGATGCATACGACTGATGTGGATGATGGACCTACCGCACACACAATCTTTATGGCTAGCATTTCTCCAATGGTTTCTCCCAAGGTCTCTCTCTTCACCACAAGCTGGCCCATCCAAAGACAAACTCATCTCGAGGTACTAAAACTATAATGATGATGCCGTGACAAAAGATGCATGACAAAGTACTATCAATGAAACTTGAATCAAATATTGAAAATATGGGTAATATCAATGTTGTCCCATATGATCAATATGTGAAACAAAGTGAAAGTGAAGTTGTACCAAGTGATGCATCTCCTGCAATCAACAATGACTATACTTTTGATGAATACACCGCCTGTGTCCCCATGATTCTGTAATTCCGAACTAAATGCCTATAAAGAACGGGTTGCTATTTATGAACAACGTGCTAAATTTGAGTTGACCACTCGTGAGCAGGAAAAGGATGACCAAGTGCGCATAAATCATTAGAAAAGTAATTTTAGAGAAGAAGTATTAAAACAAGAGTTAAATTCCTTGCAAGAAAAGCTTTCTAAAACTGCTAAGCAAAAACAAGAACTTCAAGAAAATGTGAAAATGCTTAAGCAAGAATTTAATGCAAAGGAATCAAAACTCTTGTAAGATTTTTCTAATCTAAAACTTTGAAAAACAAACTTGAAAACAAGTTGTACATACAAGGGAACACCATTCAGATCGCCACATGATCACTAAGCATAGAGTCCTAAGCGATAAGCATAGCATTCCCCTTGTTGAGGAACCAAATCCCGAGGTCATTAAAAAGGCTAGAAATGCTCATAAGGTTCTTTATGATGGCAAGGAAATCCTAAACCTAGAGTAAAACCTAGTGCGCTTGAGTGCACCGAGGAAGATAAGAAATCGATGAAGTCACTAGGGAAAGATGAACAAGAAATTAGATGATCCTAAATGTAAAGAGAAGAAAATAAAGATCACTCCCCATGATTACAAGAAGGAAAACTGGATTTCCTTGAACATGTTTAAAACTCAGACATTGTTGACTCTAACAAGTTTCGAAAATGGATTTAGATAAGCGTAAAGTCGAAAATATTGTTGAAACAAACCTCCTCTTTGAAAATGCCTAGAGCAATGTGTATCCTCCTAATACACCAATGCATCTTGTTCCTAGAACAATTGCCACTAAAAGCAAGACCTTAATTAGCCAATATGTTATACTTCAACTATTTGTTGATTTTGAGAAAACTTGCAAGAAAAGGATCACACCCATTGGTATTACGGAAGGAGAAAGAGGTTTTGAGCAAATGAAAGAATGTTATTTAACTGAGGTCATGCCTTTCTTTAAACTTCTAAAAGATCACTTTGAGAGTCTTAAAAAGGGGATAGAAACTGATATTAAGGAATGGAAAAGGAATTTGATGCAATGATAGTTGAAGTTAGTGACTATGAGCGAGCACTAAAATATAATGAGATTGAGAGGAAGAACTTGCTTACACTAAATGAGAACTCGATTTCGAATGTATTGCTCAAGATGTGTTTTTCACCGCTACAAATTGTTCCATTAATGCTTCCAAATTTCATGAATTATCGGTTGTACTGAAAGTCTCCCATGATCGTGTCATTGAGCTTGAAAAACTAATTCTAAACTAAACGAGAAAATTGAACTCGATGATCACGACAATTTGGTTAAACATTTTTCTAAACTAGAAGTTGAGCATTTTAATTTACAACTAAAATATCAACATCTTAAAGAAAATGTCAAAACCTCATATATCAAGACATCCTCGATGCTCCGAGTTTGATGCATGTTTTTCAAATTAACAAACGTGATGAACAGATTCAAGCTCAGTGCAACACGGTCAGAAAGTTGAAAGCCCAAATCTCTCAATTAAAGGGTCAAACGAACAATATGACAGGCTCCCAAATGCCTCCTCCTTTAGATTCTCAGAATTCTCAAACTTTTCATCTTCAAAACTTAGTTGATGCCTTACAAAAGGAAAACGAGAGTTTTCTAGAAGAAAATGAAAAAGTTAAACGACATTTTAAAGAGTTATATGATTCAATGAAAGTCACCCGTGACCAAAACAACGGAAAAATAACGTCTTTACAAAAGGAAATTGAGAATCTGAGAAGTCAGGGAAATGGGAAACTGCCATTTGTTTTCAATGAGAATGTTGTCTCAAAGTCACCCTTAGACTGCAAATACACTGTGACAGTTAAAAATATTCCTCCTCATCTTAGAATAATGACATGCCTCATGACTATTGTGCTCACCAGTCTGGAATGTCTCCGTGAGATTGTTGAAGAGGACTTCATTAATAAACCTCTTGATTGAGAAATTAGGTTTGCTTGCCTCCAGCCAAACGACTCAAGAGCTGCTTGAATGTGTAATTGCAACATGTCCAAAACCTTAGGTGAAAAGGCAAGGCTGTGAAGCCTTGTTCTATGCCTAGTGCCAAGCAGGAAATCGGTCTATGCTTAAGAAAGGAAACACTAATGTGCCTTCAAGTAGTTCAGATTCAGATATAGTGCTGAAAATGAACTTTAGTGTGCCTGCAAAAAGCTCAAATCACTGTATTAAGAAAGTATACACTAATGTGCCTTCTAGTACTTCAGATCCTTGCACATCAAGTTCAGGAATGCAAAAATTAGATCAACCAACTAATGTTCCCATTCCTCTACAGAGTAATCAATGACATTTTAAAGCAAGCGGTCAAAGTCTCAAGACAATACAAGGAATGATAGGACCTCGCAAGCTAAAAATGTGCATTGGAAGAGAGTAGAAGACCAACCTAGGAACTTTAAGCTTGAGTTGAATAAAACGAATCGTGTTGATTCTAGTATTAGCCTTAGGCGTACTGTAATTAATTCGAATTCTGATACTATTTGCAAACCTTGTAATGATGCCTGCTTGAATTCTGTTGCTAATCATGAATGTGGTGTGAATGCTTTGTCTAATGATGTCAAATGCCCAGTTAAAATTGTTAATGCTAATAAGGCAAAAAGGCAAAACAAAAGATTGTTAGAAAACAGTGGAAACCCCAGAAGAAATTTTATAAAGATAGGTTATTATTGGATACCTTTTGGCCATAAGAATAATCAGTTTTCCTCTCAAACTGCTAAGATTATGCCCGCTAGAAAATGGATGCCTACGGTAGAACTATTCCCTTAAGAAGTGAACATACTTTGAATAGGTCAAATACAGACACCAGCATTGCATCTATTCCCAATGATTCCATTGCTTCTACTTCTGATATGGATGTTTCTATTTCTGATGTGGGTGTTCCAATTACTGTTACTAACCAAGTGGAACCCATTCTTGCATGGGGATCCCAATTATCCAGTTATCCATTCTTGTCTGTGTTCAACTGCAGATCATTCAAATCGTTCTGTGGTACCTGGACTCAGGCTGTTCCAAGCATATGACTGGAGACCCGTCGCGGCTCATGAACTTCGTGAGCAAATTCATCGGGACAGTTAGATTCGGTAATGATCATTTCGTGCAATTATGGGTTATGGTGATTATGTTGTTGGTGATAGTGTTATCTCTAGAGTATACTATGTGGAAGGTCTTGGTCATAATCTGTTCTCTGTCGGTCAATTCTGTGATTCTGATCTAGAAGTAGCCTTCCGAAAACATACTTGTTTTGTTAGAGAACTTGATGGTAAGGAACTTTTAAGAGGAACTCGTGGTTCAAATCTTTACATCATCTCTATAGAAGATATGATGAAGTCTTCTCCAATTTGCTTGCTATCAAAGGCTTCAAAAACAAAGTCATGGTTATGGCATCGACGTCTCAATCACTTGAACTTCGGCACCATCAATGATCTCTCCAGAAAGGACTTAGTTGTAGGTTTACCTCGACTAAAGTATGAAAAGGATCATCTTTGTTCAGCATGTCAATTGGGAAAAAGCAAGAAGTATGCCCATAAACCCAAACCTACTAACTCTGTCACCGAAGTTCTTCATACAATTCATATGGATTTATGTGGACCAATGAGAGTGCAGAATATCTTTGGGAAGAAATATGTGTTAGTTATAGTTGATGATTACTCTAGATTCACCTGGGTCAAGTTCTTAAGGACAAAGGATGAAACTCCTGATATCATCAACAAACTCATCAAACAACGCTGCAGTTCGACTTAACAAAACCGTCAAAATTATCCTGACAGACAATGGAACTGAGTTTGTTAACAAACAACTTAGTGAATTCTATGAAAGCATTGGAATCAGCCATCAAAGAAGTGTTCCACGAACTCCTCAACAGAACGGTGTAGTTGAAAGACTAAATCGAACTCTTGTAGAAGCCGCTAGATTTACTCAAAAGTTCCAATGTTTCTCTGGGTAGAAGCTATTGCCACTGCATGCTACACACAAAATCGTTCCCTGATTCACACTGTTCATGGAAAGACACCATATGAACTTGTCCACAACAGAAAACCTAATCTCTCTTTCCTTCGTGTGTTTGGAGCATTGTGCTATCCAACTAATGAGGGTCAAGACTTAGGCAAACTTAGAGCTAAAGCAGAAATTGGAGTATTTGTAGGGTATGCACCAAACAAAAGGGATACCGAATCTACAACAAAAGAACCCGAAACATCATGGAAACAATTCACGTTACGTTTGATGAGCTGACCGGTCAAACGGCTCCTGAACAATTCAGTTCTGGACCCGCACTTCAAATCAGTCCAATTGGTTCATCCCTTGTTCCAAACTCTTCTCAAGAAACTCCATATGTACCTCCATCTGAAGATGATTTAAAGAAATTGTTTGATCCTATGTTTGATGAACTTTATGATCCGAGTACTAATGAGGTGTTGATCCCTACAACAGAGGCTGCTCATATTCCAGTGAATGAAGTCAATCCCTCAGACTCAATATCTTTAAGTCAAGAAGCACCTGCTACTGATCCTTCAGTCTCATCAACAAATCATCATTCTTCAAATATACATCATGGAACTGTTTTTGGCATCAATGATGAAGTTAATCCCTTTGCTACTCCTGAAGATGCTCCGTTTGAAAACATATTTGCTCCTGAATCTTCATCAGAACCATCCTCGTCAGGAGACATCAACTCTGCTACTTCAGTTCCTCAACAACTACCACATGAACACCTCAGAAAATGGACTCACGATCATCCATTAGACAACATCATTGGAAATCCCTCTCGTCCAGTATCCACACGGAAACAACTTGCAACCGATGCCTTATGGTGCTTCTTCAACTCCGTACTCTCTAAGATCGAACCAAAAGATGTTAAAACCGCCATGAATGAAGATAGCTGGTTCAATGCTATGCAAGATGAAATTCATGAGTTTGGTCGACTAGATGTATGGGGAATTAGTACCTCCAGATTGTGCTATGATTATTGCTCTAAAATGGATCTTCAAAGTGAAACTTGATGAGCATGGTGATGTGTTGAAGAACAAGGCTCGATTAGTTGCTAAAGGATACCGTCAAGAGGAGGTATAGACTTTGAAGAATCTTTTGCTCCTGTGGCTCGAATCGAGGCAATTAGAATCTTTTGGCTAATGCTGCAAGTAAGAACATGGTAGTCTATCAAATGGACGTAAAGACGGCATTCCTGAACGGAGATCTTAAAGAAGTCGTCTACGTCAGCCAACCTGAAGGATTTGTAAATCAAGAGCATCCTACTCACGTTTATCATTTGAAGAAGGCCCTTTACGGTTTAAAGCAAGCTCCAAGGGCATGGTATGATACACTGTCAAAGTTTCTTCTATCAACCGGATTTAGCAAAGGAGCAGTTGATCCAACATTGTTCACCAGGAAGTCAGGCAAACATTTAATTCATGTTCAAATTTATGTTGATGATATTATTTTGCCTCGACAGACCCAATGGAATGTGATCGTTTTTCTAATGAAATGAGTTCAAAATTTCAAATGTCAATGATGGGACAAATGTCATTTTTCTTGGGATTACAAATTTCGCAAAGTCCCGGAGGCATTTTCATAAATCAATCTAAATATGCAACTGAGATCTTAAAGAAATTTGGATTTGATTCAAGTGACCTGTTGACACTCCCATGATTGATCGAACCAAACTAGATGAGGACCACTCAGGGATCATGATTGACCAAACAAAATATCGTAGTATGATTGGATCCTCGATGTACCTCACAGCTAGTAGACCAGACATCTTGTTCGCTGTTTGCATGTGTGCTAGATACCAGGCTAAGCCTACTAAAAGCACCTTGAAGCGGTTAAACGGGTCTTTCGGTATCTCCAAGGAACCATCAATATGGGTCTTTGGTACCCGAAGGACACCGGTATGTCACTAACGACCTATGCAGATGCTGATCATGCAGGGTGTCAAGATACTCGTCGAAGTACATCTAGAGGTGCTCAGTTTTTGGGTGATAAGCTTGTGAGCTGGTCTTCAAAGAAGCAAATGAGTACTTCTATTTCCTCTACAGAGGCTGAATACATAGCCATGTCATCTTGTTGTGCTCAAGTCTTATGGATGAGATCTCAATTATCTGACTATGGCTTTGAATTCAACAAAATCCCTCTGTACTGTGACAATAAAAGTGCTATTGCTCTCTCTTGCAACAACGTTCAACACTCAAGAGCAAAGCATATCGACATTCGACATCATTTCATCAGGGAACAAGTGGAAAAAGGTGTGGTGGAACTCTATTTTGTGAGGTCTGAATATCAGTTAGCAGACATCTTCACCAAAGCTCTTCCAAGAGAACGTTTTGAGTTTATTCTTCCACGTCTTGGCTTGAAAAGTCTTCAACCTGAAACACTCAAACGTCTTCAGGAGGAAGACGAGGAGTAAAGGTCTATCTTCATCTATCTCTTGTATATATCTATTCGAAAATCAAAATACAAAATTATAAAACCTTCAAAAACCATAAAAATCTTAAAAAATTCAAAAAATCTTCAAAAATATTGTCATTTTGTCATGCGTTTTCTCGGTTCGATAATATCTACGGTCTTTGTGCTGTCATTCAAAGAATGACACGGGACTTTAGATGTTGTTCGAATTCAAAAAAAAAAAAAAAAAATCAAAAAAAAATATTTTTGGGAGAAAGAGAAACAATGGTTTATTGTCATTTCAGGCAGTAACCCGCTTTTCAAAGAAAGAACAGAGCCATACTTTATCATGTTTTCAAAATTCCATGCTCTGATTTTTTAAACATTTATCTGCATGAAAACTAACGCTTTGAAAAATAACTCCGTCTCTATTTTTGATAATCATCTGGACTTATTTGTCAAAATATCAATCTCTCAATCAACAACCTATGTCATTGATTGAGGGGAGAATGATTTCAATTAAATTAAAAAGTTATTTGGCATTCAATTGTTTTCAAAAGATATTCAGCATGTTTTATCAATGGAGTTTAAAGTCTTAAAATCCGATCATTATCAGTTAAAACGCTTTCATAATCAAGTCACAATTCTCCTTAAAAGCTTTCAAAATCAATTTAAATCTATAAGAGATCACAAATCTCAAATGATTTGATAATTGTGATCGGGGAGAATGTGTGATTTAAATTGGATTTAAACTGATAATTCGGTAAATGGTTTTATAAGGATGTGCAAGCTCTCCTTCCCACATGTGACAAACGATTTCAAATTTTCCATGCACATGTTGAGGGGAGCATCTATCTTAAACCTATGATTTGAAACGTGATCACTTATCTCATTGTGCAGGTTCCCTCTAGTATGTGCAAAACTCTTTTCAAACCTCGAGGCACATATTGAGGGGAGCAAAACTCATGAAAACATCATCCTTCCCAAAAATGCTTTATCTACTTGATTTGATTAGGGAAGTGATGTTGATATCTTTTAAAAAATGGTAATCAAAGGTTAATTTTCTCTTGATGCAAAACTATTTCAAAACATTTGATTCACATGTTGAGGGGAGTTCTTCTTCTAAAAATATCAAAAACAATTCAGGTACAAAATGCTTTGATAAAATATCATAAGTACCTGGATTGATTTTCAAATGGTTTTCAATTGGTTCCTATGGCAGATGAACAATACCAAAAAGACCGACCAACTTTACATTATGTATGGTGATATAAGGACGATAAGGTTAGGTATGTGTTCCCATGATCCGCCAGAACCGGAGGGATCTACCCAGGGACTATCCACTAGTTAGTGTAGAGTTCTTAGGTATGATGATAAAAGGAGAAAAATGAGATATGGGAAGAGTGCGGACTAAGACTGATCTAGTACTGGAATAAACCCAACAAGGTTCTTGCTATGAAGCCTCGGTAAGCACTGAAGGGGTTGAAGAATGAAAAAGAATTGAATGAGAAAAGGGTGAAAACAAATAGCCCTCCATTTATTCAACCTTAGGGCAGAAACCGGGTTCAATTCATATGCTACTGATGGTAACATCTGTATTGAAGACAAGACGTCATGGACCCAGTGACGCACTGCACTTCAACTTTCCAAACCACTCAAGTTCCTCTTAAAAGGACTTGTTTCATTCTCACGGGGAACCGACATTATCTATCAACTTTCTCTTAGAGATTGTTGATATTGAAGGAGGAGACCCTCTCCCTAGTCTCCGATATAGGATCCAAATATGCACAAATTGAGTCTAGTGCCATGAGATCATCAATAAATCTCATTAGGACACTTTCAATGAAGACTCTCTGTTTCACACAATGTGGAAAGAGAGATTATATCTTGAGTCCTACGCATTATCCTTGTGGTATTGCCAGAACATCTGAGTGATGTGTTTACATATTCACTGTGAAGATGGAAAGCCTTCTGGAGCCAACATCTAACAAGCTCCTGGTAGGTGGCATGTGAGATCTATTATACAGATCAACCATGTGACAACTGAACAGAAATAATGGGGCGATTCAATCTTTTGAATCAATCCTGGTTCAGGTTATGGATTGACGGATACCTTTGAAAAACCGGTCTTTGTGCTTTAAAACTCTTTTCATTAGCACGTCGACCGTGTACTAATTTTTCAAATCAAAAGGTGTTTTATGATTGATAATTGATTTTCATTAAAACCTTCGTTATATTGCAAAACAATTTCTATTGAGCAATACACGATTGTTTTTCAAATCTCTTTTTATCAATCAGTGGACGTAAATTCGCTGGTTCACTCACTCCGTGTTGTCTTCTTTGAGACGTTCCGGTTTGAGAACAGCTAGAGCAGCTGCAAAACCCTGTCAAGGAATTTCTTCGTAATTATTCCTGATCACAGGCAGTACTTGTACTGATCAACGGGGAACCGTGGGCCGTGTACCTCAATTTAAAGAAAGTGATCAAAGACACTTTCGTGCGATTTATTGCTAACTGTTGTATGCAGGTACACCCCGACGTTTGCAGCGGATTAGAATGGAGCGGTCAATCCGTAGCCGCATGCTCACACAACACATTCATATCAAAAGATATCATGATTGGTGCGTCAATGACTCTGATATTCTAACTCCATGCTTCTGCTACGCTTCTGCCAATATCATGAATCAACTAAAGCTTCCGCTACTCTGATGAGAAGATATCATGATCCCGAATGTGAGCATGTCGGTCCGAAAGTCACATCATCACATAATACCAACACCACAATGGATGTGTCAGAGATTCTCTATTAGCTGATGATCTCAAAAGTTGGCCCAACATTATTATCAACGATGGATCAGTAAAAGACCTCCACTTGGATTAACCAAACATGCAATGAGTGGAATCAATGACTACGAGCTTCGGAGCAAAGTACTACATCAAGAATGCAAGATCAATTGTTAATGTAATATCTGATTGTATTCAATGTCATTTTAGTATATGGTTGAGGTGACCTCCCTTAGGGGGAGATTGTTAGGAATTAGAAATTCCCGGTATTAAAGAGTCGGTCACCTCAAGTATATGTAATCGTTAGAATGCTCGTAGTCATAGTTATATTTAGTTAAGTAGTTTTTGTTAAGTAACACCGTGGAGGACGGACGGGTCTTTACCCACTGTATGCCTGATCCACAGCCCGTTGTGTGGCGTTTTATGTAAGACTATAAATACTCTCTACCTCCCAAGGTAGAGAGTTGGAGCTCATAATAAGATTTTTCTTTCTCTCACTAAGTTCCCTAAACCTCTAACTTTCTCTCTCTAGAACTCACCTTTATACGCCCACTTTGAGTTATGGTTTGATGTGTATGTGAAATCCAATATCCTTCAAAATTTGACTTTTTAAGTAAAACCAAATAGTTGACTTTGATGAACTTTGATCCTACTCTACTTGCAGATTATGTTATATTAAGCTAGATAGAGATGAAATTAAGCTGGATGACCAAGTAATGAACAACTGTTATGAAAATTGCACTCCAAAATCCTAACAGTGAACTAGCAGATTAAGATTAAAAGTTATTTTGACTTTTTAACAAACAAGGTGTGTATTTTATGTTTGCTCTGAGCTAAATAGACCTTAAGTGATACATGCAAACCAAAGTTAACAACAATAACACCTATTGTCACAGTGAACACAGTCCAAACCAAACACCACTGATGCAACACTAACTTTTTATTTTCAAAGCAACTTATTAAATTAGACCTCGACACTGATTCAAAACTTTGTATTAGCATATAAAAAGTCCATAAAAGCATAAAAGATCAGCAATACAAGCATGAAACACAGACATGAATCATATGCAATTTCGACTGTGAAATCAAGATTTTTAAGCAACAACCAATTCCAATGAACAACCTAGCAATTTAAGCACTAAAACAACTTAATTACACATAATAAGCATATAGATCAAAGATAAACAGCAATCTAAATCACCCACAGTAAAATGCCAAAAACTTAGAAATATGCTTACAAATGAAATCCAGCTGAAGATACAGAACCAAGGAACATTACCATATCCTATAGCCTCCCATAAGGCACTAATAACACTGCAATCGAAAATCAGCCATGTTCATTTCTTCAATCTTCTTTTCTTCTGATTTTTGATTTTTGACTATTTATTTAGTGATTTTTGACATTTTTAGTAAAACTGAATGAGAACAAGTTTAATGACTTAAAGAGCTTATAGAAGCTGATTAGTGACTAAAATGAGCTTATAGAACCAGTAACCAACACCTTTTAACATTACAAGAGTAAATTGAGATTTTCAAAGGTAAAAATGCATAAACTGAAATTGTACTGAAACACTGGAATTAATTATTGAAATAGCTTAGAAATACATTAAAAACACTAAAATTACAACTTAGAATTAGGTTTTACAACTGGAATTTAAGTTATATTAAAAACGACATAAAGACAATAAAACTAAACTAGATAACTATCCACATTGCTCCTTAACTGCTTTATAATGATCTTTTGAACTTAGCCGACCTCTCTGAGAATTTCCCACTTGATCTTGGCCATTGGATTCATCAAATTCATCATGATCGTCCATTTGGACTTTTGGCGCCAAAAATATCAAAAGCAGGTTTTTGCAATTAATGATCTTTGGGAGGATGTGGAGGTGGAGGGGATAAAGAGAAGGCAGTGGTGAGAGTAGGTAGACAGCTGGGGGGATAAGGTGGTGAAAAAAAAACATGGTGGTTTGTGGTTTGTAGGTGTGGGTGAGGAAGGGGAACAAGGAAGGTGGTTTGGGAGGGAGTGGGTTTGACTAGGGAGTTGACCCCGTTTTATATTAATTTGGTTTTGGACTGGGGGTCAAAATGAGGGGGGTTCAAGGGTTATTGATAGGGGTTCTTTTGGGTTGGCTGGGTTAATAATACAAAAGGGGTTCGTTTGGTTTTAGTTTATCACAAGGACCATTTTGTAATATTCTGAAAGTATAGGGGCCTGATTTGACAAGTTTCCAAAGTATCTTCAAGGACCTATCCTGTCAAATATGATAAACTAAGGACCATATATGTAATTATTTTCCATTTTAAATTTCCAAGGACTATTTTTGCCAATTTTGAAACTTGAAGGACCAAACTTGTAAATTCTCCAAACTTTTTACCCAAGGATCATTTTTGATAAATTTTGATTTTAAAAGGACATGGGTTGACTTTTGTTCCAAAACAAATGCTCAGGGACTGATTTTGTCAAGATTTGAAAGTTGAGGGACTGAAACTGCCAATTATGCAAACTTAGCTCGTTTTTCATCTGTTTTTAAACATTTTGCATCTGAAACATATAAAATACAATCCTTGGATATATTTTGTATTTTGCTGCATATTTGAGTGTTTTGGCAGCTCAGATAAGACAAAAATGATGAGTATTTACACACTCATCAATATCCTTGTTGATGTTGTAATAAGGAGTGGACCTCCTTTGGAATCGGTGTTGTGTGGTGTTGGGTAGTAGTTCCTCATTTGTAATGGAACTCGGTATCTATCCTTGTATCGGATAAAGTGTAGGCGATGTTGTGATAGGTTTGGTTCTACCTCGTGGAAGAACCCGGTGTCTAGTCTTGTACCGGAAAAGAGTAGGCGACGTTGTGAAGGTATTCTCCACCACAAGGAGCTTGTGTTGTGTAGTGATTACGAACTCTCGAGTAGGTGACTCGGGTAGTGGAGTAGGGCAAGGAAGGTGTCCTTGCAGCCGAACCACTATAAATACTCGCGTTGTGGTTTTTTGCTTCTTACTCTTTAATTTTGCATTACTTACTCAAATGTTTATCTATCGTCATCCAACACACCTTTAATAATATTGACATAAGTTGATCTATATAGTTTAAAACGAAGTTTTAATCGGTAAAACTATTCAACCCCCCATTCTAGCTTTCAACACTATCCATTAACAGTTGTGGTACGAAGAAAGGGCGACAACGAGTTTGGATTAAAGAATTATGTTTCAAACATAATGTTCATTTTCTTGGTGTTCAGGAATCCTAAATGACCCGCCTTAAAATATTACTTCTTAAGACCATGTGGGGAAATTACAATTTTGATTACGCATGTAGTGTGGCTCGTGGTAGATCAGGTGGTTTGATCTCTATGTGGGATCCGAATACCTTCGAGAAGGAAACTATCTGGTGTGATAAGGCATTCATTATTGTGAAATGTCATTGGAAAAATTCGGTTGGAGAGTGCTTCATGATAAATATTTATGGTCCTCAAGATTCGTCGGCAAAGGCTTTTTTTTGGAATATAATTATTGATTTCATGCTGCACCATAATGGAAAATTTGTTTTATTTGGTGATATAAACATTGTTCGAAACGAAAGCGAACGGTTTGGATCTTTATTCTCTCATTCCGAAGTTGACCACTTTAACTCCTTTATTGATTCTACATGTTTGATTGATATTACGATGGGTGGGAGTTTATTCACATGGATGAATAAAGTAGGTACTAAATTAAGCAAAATCGATCGATTCTTGATCTCCGAAGACGTCTTTGAGGCTTTACCTGATATCTGAGTTACTGCTCTTAATCGTTTATGGTCGGATCACAATCCTATTATTCTTCATGTTACCAAATTTGACTTTGGTTTGATCCCTTTCAAGTTATTCCATTCTTGGTTACTTCGTGATAGCTTTGACGATGCTATCAAATCGGAGTTGTTTAAATTAGAGGAAAATAATTTTGGTAGAAAACTTATGTCTCATGAGAAGTTTTTTCTTCTTGAAGCGAGTATAAAGCAACGACATGTGATGTTAAAAATACCGATCCGTGACCTCAAAAGACCGAGACACTCGTATTAAACTCCTCCAAGAAGTGGATAAACTTGATAACTTTGAAGCTCTTGATTTAATCCAGAAGGCGCATATTAAATGGGGCATTGAAGGTGACAAGTACTCTAAATTGTTTCATGGGTTGGTGAAACAAAAGTGTATAACTCAATGGATTCATGGTATTATGAATGAGGTTGTTTGGATTTCGGATCCTCTTCAAATTAAGGAAGCTTTACTTAATTTCTTCAAATAAAAATTTTAGGTTCATGATTCACAAGTTGCTTTCCCTCCTTTTGTCCATTCACCCGGTCTATGTTATACCGATCATGACTCCTTGGAGCTTTCTGTCTCCTTAGAAGAAGTTAAGACCACGGTTTGGGATTGCGGTAGTGATAAAGCCCCCGACCCCGATGGTTTACCTTTCACCTTTGTGAAGAAATATTGTGACATCATCAAGTTAAATATATTTGAGTTTGTGAATACGTTATTCTAATTTGGTAAGATGCCACAGGGATCGAATTCTTCTGTCTTCACTTTCATCCCAAAGGTTAGCAACCCAATATTCATTAATATTTCTGTCGGCCCCATCTCGCTTATTGGCATCCACTATAAAATCATTACTAAAATTCTAGCAAATCGGTTCTCTAAAGTGATTGCCAAGATTATTATCCATGAACAATTCACGTTTATCCTTGGCCGCCAAATTCTAGACGGTCCGCTAATTCTTAGCGAGATTATTGATTGGTACTAAAAAGGAAGAAAAAGTTGTTAATTTTTAAAGTCGATTTCGAGAAAGATTTTGATTCCGTTACCTGGAAATATCTGGATTTCGTTCTTCAGAAGCTCGGTTTCAGATCTAAATGGTGTTCTTGGATTAAAGCTTGTTTACACTTGTCCAAAGCTTCAGTCTTGGTAAATGGTAGCCCTACTTCCGAATTTTTTCTTAAACGTGGGCTAAGGAAAAGAGATCCTCTTTCGCCTTTCTTATTTATTCTCGATATGGTGGGTGATAACATCAAATGGACCTGATACTCTAAGTGTCAATTTCCCCCATTATGATGACTAATTATGCAATACTACATTCGAATATGCTCTTATTTCTTAATATTTCATTTAAAGATAAATAAAAGCATTTGAACGGATTTGATACAAACATTGGCATATAAAGGATGAATTTATGAATAACACAAGGTTACGTCGTAACTAATCATTAAGGTTACGACGTAGATAATTGAAGACTTAGCCAAATTCATAGATGATGAAGAATACGCCGTAACTAATAAATAGGGTTACGGTGTAAAATTGGAGATTAATTTAACGAGAGTATTACGGGCGTAACCTACTCTTAAGGTTATGTCATAGGTTGACTAACGTGCTGACCAAGGATTAAGGTTACGGCGTAACTTGGTGATGAAGTTACGCTGTAAGTATGGATAACATAATATTAAAGATTAGTCTTAAGAAGAGTTACGGTGTAACCAATACCTAAGGTTACGCCGTAACAAAATCGTGCACTATATAGACTCGAAGAATTCTGCATCAAAATTATCTCCCATTTCCCAAACTTAAACTAGGGTTTGGGGAGAGCAACCACAGAATATTAATGGAGGATTAGAAGATCAAAGAAATGGATTTTTATGTAGCTAGGAATCATTCTAGTTTCTTTCAAGTTTTAATTCTTTTATGCTTTTCAATTAATCGTTCTATGAATTCATTTTACTAATTTAAGCTTTGGTTTCGTACTTTATCTTTGTTTCTCTATACAGACGTTTTCTTTGCTTGTTTGTGGACACTATTGTTTCGGTAGTATCAAAGTTTGGTAGGATCTATAAAGTTAGGAGAATTGACCATAGGGCCCTAGACGAGTAGGTTGCGAGGATTGGTAGGAATTGACCATAGTACTATCATTTCCTTGTGTGCGAATTGACCATAGGATCACCTATCAAATGGAGAAGCTTAACAAGTTAGGGGAAACCTAAGTTCCGAGAGGCCGGGGCCCTAGAACAATTCTATTAGACATGGAACTTAATGAGTCTATATAGGTTAACCCACGAACTCTGTCAATCGCATGGTTACAGAATAGGAACCTATGGAACATAGGCTAGACGAATTTACCCGAGGAGTCTAGTGACATTTACCCACTGTATGGAATAAAAGGAACAAGATTTAGGTACACCTACAGTCTTGATTAGAAACATCATTCCTACTTATATCTGTTAGTTTAGAATTTTATTATTTATCAAACAACTTTCACTAAATTAAATCTATTTCAAATATAATACCTTATTTCACCAGACCTACAGCTCTTGAGACGACAGTCGGGTTTACCTAGGCTATACTTCACATGACCGGGTACACTGCCCGTTAGTATGTGTTGGTCATAGTATCTCTTAGTTTATAAATACAAAACAGAATGGAAAATGCACATCAAGTTTTTGACACCACTACCGGGAGTAGTTTTATTTGGGCGATTTAAGGTATTCTCTTTTACTAATATCTTTATGAGTTTTAAAGTTTAAATATCAGGTATGGCGACATTTGTGGCATTCTACATAAGGTAATGTGCTTGTAGGATGAATAACATAATGTGCAAGGATCTACAGGTATGCGATTCGTTATGATGTATAGGATATATTCCTTATCATATTTACAAAATAAAATATATATATATTATAAACTTAGGACGTAACTTACTGATAAGGTTACGACGTAAATAATTTCAAAAATAATAAATCTAGGGGTTTCGTAAAATAGATTACGGCGTAACCAATTCATAAGGTTACGCCGTAACTTCCAGCTGGTAAAATAATTAGTTATAGCGTAAAGGTCATTTTTTACCACAAATATTTAACTACCGCCGCTACAGTAAAAAAAAATTCGTGAATAATTTTCGTGTTCGTTCTAAATTAATCCTAGGGATCTACAATGGCTGGTAATTGTTCCTAATCTCAATCTTGATTTTCAATTTTTAATTTAAAGTTCTTATTATGTTCAATTAATTGGAGGTTTAGGTCTTCACAAAATTGAATAATGAAATTGGATGTGTCAATTGGTGCATATGTCATTATTATTCATGATATAGCTATTGAATTAGAAATCTATTTATATTAATTATGGGTTTAGACGAATTTTGAATTGATTATATTAATTAGTCTAGGCTTTCGCATATCGTTATGATTAGATTAAAATGGGTTATCTTTTATTGTTGGAGCAAAAATTTAATGGTTACGGCGTAATTATCGACCTATCGTAACAATGGGAAATTTTCACTATTTGAAGGATTCTACGGCGTAACCAATACGATGGGGTTACACCGTAACTAGTGATTGGGTAAATTTGATTAACTACAGATAAATAAAGTTACAACGTAACCAACGAATATGGTTACGCCGTAACTTTGTTACAGGTTAATTCTACGGCGTAACAAATGTGGTTACGCTGTAACTTGGTTCTGGACTGCCATCTAATTATAAAATTTTATTTGTATTTACAGTAAACAACCCCGTCGAATGGATATGGTTCATGCAGTACGAGGGGGACGCAAGTAGGAAGTGTAGAAAAGAGCTTGGATTACTTCTCCAAAAGGAAATTGAAGCACCGGGCCCTAAATTTCATTGAGTTTGAGAGTAAACAATGGGGTGGCCGCTAGAAATCTTAAAAGGTTTTGTCAGGTTTTTTATGAGAGTGATAATGGGAAGTTCACTTGCTCGGCTTGGTTGAAGGTGTTCAAGATTCATGAGCCGGTTTTTCATTAGTATGTCAGGGAGTTCTTGGCGACTGTGGATTTTGAGCATCACATTACCAACATTAATGAGCCCATTCTCTTCTTCCAACTTGGAGGAGTGAGAAGGAAATTGAGCATGTGGGAATTCATTTTGGCTATGGGGTTGTACACCCAAAGGGAGTTGATCTCTAACATATTTTTCAGAATTTTATGGGAATTGTAGCAGAACTAGACCCCACAACTACATCCCACGACTTTATTTTGAACAGATCTCCACTGTTGTAGGGTATGAAACTCAGAGCCTACTGGTGTGCTCGCGAAATTTTTACGACTTCGTTTGAACTTCGAAAAACATGAAAATATCGTCGAAACTCATCTGAAAATCACCGTTTTTGCTTTGTTTTCAAACCCTTGTACCTGCAAGACATAATAACACATATACTACATTTTTGCAATCTAATTTGACATATTTCATGGTTATTAGTCAGATTTAGCATATTTTTAGATATAAAATGATGGGTGTTTTAGCACACATCAGAATACCCCACACTAAAACCATTGCTGGTCCCACACGCAATGTTAATTACACTCGTAGTGAAAGAAAATCTTTTAATCCCTTTAACTAATAATCCCTCACATCAAATAAGAACAGAAAGATGTTCATCAAGGGGTACAAAAAAATCTTTAGCTTTAAAAACGCCCCGTTTAAACCATTTTATCAAGTATATATAACATTAAACACTTTACTTTTTTTGTGACGGTTTGTTGAACTTTCATGTCAATCGATAACTCCCACATTTTTCAAAAGACATTTTTAGGATCACGGAGTAGGAAACACAACTCAGCGAGGAGTGACCATACGGATAGAATACATCGTCCCTGATTTTTCACAAGTCCCCAAACTAAGCGTAAAATCAAAATCATTGTTAAATATGATTTTAGATGCTAATACTACCCATGGAAGTTACTTGTGTAATTACCTCTTGCTCCCATTTTCCTATTTTTCCTCTATTTATTTTATTTTTGGTGAGAAATGAATTTCTTCATGATTTCTCGTTTCGATAATTTTTAATCCAATAAAGATATGAAGCTAAGTCCCTAATTAGTTATCCATCTTCTCTCAAGAACCATTGTCTTAAAAATGAGGTCCACATCAAGGAATTTTTATTCACTTATATTTTTGACTTTTTCATTTTTTTTCATTCATTTTTTTTTTTTTTTTTTGCACTTATACTTTTACTTATATGAGCTATGAACTACGGAGCTTCACGGGGTAATTCCAAGACCTTACACGTTTCAGAATAAAGGATCCAAGGGCCGTTACGACGGAGAATTCCAAGACTCTAGGCTTCATGAATTGAGATCCCAGTGGGTTAGACCAAGACCTCACACAATCCCGGCTAGAGGTCCAAGGGCCGGCGTAAGAGGGTAGCCAAGACCTAAACGCTTACTTTTGAAATAAGGATCCAAGGGTCCGATCTCGAACCGTAGCTCATAACTTTATTTATTACTTATTACTTTATTTATTACGAGTCCTTGATGTGTACCCAATTTTTAAAACAAAAATTCTTTTAAGAAGATAAAAACTTAACTATCGCCAAAAACTCAACATCTCTAATTATTTATTCACCTTCGATGGGCTCTAAAGAGAACCAACTACTCCACGCTTAGCATCTAAAACTCATAAGTAACTCTATCATTTCTCGATCTCTGCAAATTTAAAATCCCAAATAATGAGATCCGCGGATGCTTAGCCGATAATTAAATTATCTATGGTTAAGGGAACAAGCTAGGGCTCAACACGCCCGGTCTAGTCAGAATTCTATTCCTACTCTCGCCAGCGGAAAGTCAACAAGGTGTCAAAACGTATATTAATTTAGCAAATGCTTCGTTAAATAATCTCAAGTCTCGCATTTTTAAAGTCGCTTATTAGAAACTAGAAAATCTTTTCAAAGCTTCGCATATTTAAAATCACTTAGGGAGGCTTGCATATTCTTGGCCTTGTGAGCTAGAATCGCATTTTATAGCCTCTTGTCTAAGAAATTAGCAAAGATTTTTTTCAAGAAAACGCATATTTAAAGTAACTTCTAAGAGACTCGCAAAGACTTTTCAATCATAAAACTAGCAAAAGCTTACAAAAAATTTTGATTTTTTTTTTTTTTTTTGAATAAAACGGTTAAAAACGGTGTTGCATGGGGACCATACAAAAGAAGGAAAAGTCATATTTCGATAGAAATCCACCCACACTTAAAACTTAACATTGTCCTCAATGTTTAAAAATTACGGGTGTTAACCCACACTTAGAATTGAAAAGGGTGAATGTTTTAAAAAAATTCTAAGTGTGAAAGGTGAAAAATCATTTTTAATTATGACAAAGGGTTATCCTAAGATATAACATATAAATGATCGGAGACCGAGTGTTGGAGGGTTTGAAAACAAGCACGGAGGTCTTCACGATCATAGGGATTCATCAAGCAAAACGGGAACCTGCAAACACACATGAAAACAAACACAACCCCACACTAATCTACAACACACTTATTAGAAGAAAAATAAAGATAGATAGATAACACGGGTTGCCTCCCGAGAAGCGCTTATGTTTTTTTTAACCGAGTCGCTAGCTTGACTCGACCCCGAATTCATTTGTCCTTGGGGGAGCAAGTGTGGAATCCATCAATTATGAGAATTCCGGGATCAAAAATTGTATCCTCATTCCCGAAGGAGTGAAGGATAGGAGAAGTCACATTATATGTGAAGAAGGGAAGAAAGATTCTGATAACATACGTTTCAAGCTCAAATGACTCCATAGGAAGAAGGAGTTCATATTTGGATAGAGAATTTTGAAAAACATTTTGATCACATTTTAAAAACTCATTTTCTCTTCCAACGAGTATCCCTGGTTTAAAATTTTTGTCTTCACAAGATGTCTCAATGGGATACTCGAAAGATAACTCATCAGTAACGGTAGAATCGTCATCACATGACGGAGGAGATGAGTCAATACGAGGTGGGACAAGTGGTGTGCTCTGAGAGCTAGCAATTTTATATCGGACTCAGACATTTCATCAAAAAGAGGATTTACTTCGCAAAAAGTATAGTCATCGTTAAATTCAAAAAGTGGATTTGAGAAAATCCCGGAAGTAACCTCAGAAATGTTAAGAGAATCATCACGAAAAGGTAAATCATTCATCGTCGGATATATCCTCAGACTCACTTGGGATTGGGACAAGGTCCTCAACACTAGACGATTTCGTTTCAAATAGTATGAGATGCTCGTCCCCCATTATGAGAGAGTCCTCGGGATCCTCGTTGGGTAAGACGGATGTGATTGCAATAGACTGAGGGAATTGAGAGATAACATCGTTCAAAGGAATAGCACTCTCCTCGTCATAATCGTCGTCGTTACCAATCAAGTGCATCTCGCGAAGGCTAGCTTTTAGTTCTTCGAATAGTAATTCTTCCATAGTTTTATCGCGAGACGCCATAAGAATTAAAAATGAGAGGGTTGAGAAGATAGAATTATCGGTTTAGAGGATAAAGAAGATTATTTTTAATATTAATATATATATATATATATATATATATATATATATATATATATATATATATATATTTGGATTTTTTTTAAAAGATAGAAAAAGGAAAATATTTTTGGATTTTTGAATTTTTCAAATTTTTTTAGTGATTTTTCTTTTCAAACTATGAAAATTAACTTTCAAAAGAAAGGATCTTCAAGGCACTAACTCGAAACAAAACGCAAAAATCGTAACATATCTCCCCGGCAGCGGCGCCAAAAACTGATTGGTGCACATACTCAAGGCACTAACTCTACGCCGATTGGTGCACATACTCATTGCCCTTTCTATCAAAGGAAGGAATTCTTATAGGGAGAAGTTGACAGTTGATGACTTCTATTTCTTGCATAACATGGATGGGGGTGATATGGTTGATGTCCTTTAGCACTTGGCCAAGTTTATGTCGAGTGGTACTATGGGATACCAAAAGAAGTATGATTTAGGGATCCCAATTGATTGGAAAGCTTGCTAGGGGATTAGGTTTGATGACTCCTACGGCTTTGATGGTTGTGACTAAGGGGATTGACACTAGCTTGGTTGGGATTAGCAAGCTAGTAGAGTATGGGATTTGTAATTACAATGGTTTAGGAGGAGGTAAGATGGAAGACGAGATTCAAGGTGAAGGGGCACTTGGAGTTGGTATGTTAGGTCACCATAATATGATCACACAAGTAGGTTAAGTTGTAAATACGAAAGAGATGAAGGAGAGACGGTCGGAACTTCACACACACACACAAATAATAAAAAGTTTTGCATAAAATGAAGAACCAACACCCTCCTAAGAGGGTTTACATAGTATTTATAGGCAAGAGAGCTAGGGCAACACTTCTAGTCCCTTCCCTTATTCGTTTGGGCTTAAGCATAGACTCATGGGCTTATTACATAAGCCTTGCACTTAATACAAACATATAAGCCTAATTAGCAACCTATTACAATACTAATGACCGACACTTGAATAATAATTACACGTAATCCCAACAATCTCCCCCTAAGGGTTGGTCATCAAATATATATGGTTGCTTGACGTCTTCCTAGCATTCTTATTTCTTGTGAGTAGAGATGCTTTGAATTTTTTGACTTTATCAGCTTGACGTCTTTTGTTTTCTTTGTTCATAGTTCTTTGTGGATGTGGTGATCATATGTTGTTGTCCGCCATTCGTCAACTTCTTTAGTTAGATGTATCTACATCTTTCTCCACCATGCTCACACTTCTTATGACTTTAGATTTCCAATACGATCTAGTTCTCGAGTCTTTAAACTTTGTAGATTCTTTGATTTTGATGAAGAATCATCTTTAACTTTGTGTTGCCTTTGATTTGATGAGAACTTTCATGTGTGATGTTGTTTGTATGAACATGGGGAGATGGTGCGGTCTTTCCTTCAAGGAACAATCATCAGTACCTGCATGAATATGTTAGTGAAAAATGCCAATTGATCACTGTGGACTTTTCTTAAAGAATTGACCACTACGATCGTTTTACTGCTGAATGTCTTGATTCCATTCACCTTGGTCGGGCGAATCAGCCGTCCAAATCCCATAAGGGACAGTTTGCATTACATTGAATGTCTTCAAGTGATGACCCACATCTTCAGGACTAGATTCATGAAAGGAATATCCTTAACGGGATTTCCAGCACTTACAAGTTCGAATGTCGAGGGTGTTAACAACATATTGTGAAAACACATCTCTAATTCTTACAAAGGTTGTTCCTGAACTGGAGGCCCTTAAGTAGGATAACACGATATACCGAAGTATATCTACAATTCATGTGAGTCACTGAGGTACACCGAAGCATCACCTCACGACTGTAGACCATTTGAGACACACTAAGCGTAACCCGCAAGGGGTTACCGAAGTGACCTGTTGTCAGGGCTGTTTGATGTTGACCCTGGTAGGAGTTTCCATTCAATCACTGAGAATCACAATTATGAATTCCCTCATAAATGTTCTCGGAAGATTGCTAAGATCTGCGTAGGACTCTAGAATGTGTCACTTATGTCCTTATTGTTGAACAAAAAGTGATGAAGAATCAAGTATTCCTAAGAGATCTTATAATGACTCTCGTGGCTCTAGACTCGATTAGTGCGCTTTGGTTTTCCTAAACGGAGACTAGGGAGAGGGTCTCCTTCTTCAATACCAAGCATCTCTAAGAGAAAGTCGATAGATTATGTAGGGTTCCATGTGAGAATGACACAAGCTCTTTTGATAGAACTTGAGTGGCTTAGAAGGTTTAGTGCAGTGTGTCACTGGGGACGACTTTGTCTTCAATACCGGTGTCATCTTTGTGACAACCAGTAGCATATGAGTTGAACCCGGTGTCTGCCCTAAGTTGAATCATATGGAGGGCTATTTCTTTTCACCCTTTTCTTTAAATTTTCTTTTTAATTCTTCAACTCCTTCTTTATCCATTTCTCATATTCTCCTTTTTCAATCATACCTAAGGACTTCTAATTTCTAACTATTGGTGATGTCCTTGGGTAGATCCCTCAGGCTCTGGCGGATCATAGGACGTTTATTCCTAAACTTAGTCACCTTATAACTCCACGACTATCCCATGTTGCCATAAAACCATTTACTTGAAAAAATCTCTCAAAGCGTTTATGAGTAGAAACATGTTTTGAAATACTTTGAGAGTTTTGTATTTTCAGAAATACTCCCCCTCCACATGTGCTTATGAGTTTTGACTTAAATTTGCACAGTGAGGATAGAGCGTGCACTTTTGAATTGATCGACTCCTGATAGATAATTCCCCGCGAGACACGGTTACGTTGTATAGTTAAAGAGTTCCATGGTCAGCTTTTAGGTGACAACTAGCTCTAATAATACCTTGAAGATGTGAACAAGTCAACAAACCTTGTAAAGGTTGTCAAACCCTTCAAAGTTCATGTCTATCAAGAGTTTCTCGAATTGGTACAATCTACTAAGACACGTCTTCAAGACAAGTCTTTTCGATTTATGACATTTCAAAGCTCGTCAATTCATGGGTTAAGTCTTCGTACTTTGAGATTCCATTACTTTTCAACATATTTTGATCACATATATTTTTCTCCCCCTAAAAAATGGCATATTGATGTCATTTTTGATGAAATATTGGTTTAAAATATGACCATTATGAGTTTTACGGGAAGATTTCTACAAGAACTTTTATTTGAATAAATTAGTTTGCAAATACTCCCCCTCAACGAGTAGTGTTAACTTTTGAGGTTTTGAAATATGAGAGAGAATACTTGTTCTTTTGAGCAAAATTATGAAAATATTGAAAGTTTGATTAATTTTACTCAAAAGTAAGAAGCTTTCGCTCCTTATATTAGGATTGTGGCACTGAAGCGTACTACAGGGTCCTTTCTTTACAAGTACGGGTTGTACACTGTTATATGAGTACAAACCATTATATATATTAATATATATATATATAACAAAATAACATTTAAGAATTTTCAAGAATACCAAATGTTTACACAAAACAAACCAACTACTGAGGATGTTGGAACTTCAGAATAGGAAAGCCAGGTCTTCCTCCCACATAGCTTTCACCCCTCATCTGATCACGGTGTATCAACCTTTCATCGATCCTCTTGATAAACCTACGAACATCCCGTTGATCCTGAGAGTTCCATCTTTTACTTTTACTTTTACTTTTACCCAACTCAAGATCCTACAAATGATAAGCCAATCCATCTCGAACCATCTTTAGAGTATCATCACAGAACTTGTGGATCTCATTAAACGCCATGAAGCAATTACGGTGATTCTCACTTTGGTAGACGAACCCGAATTTTGGTTTGTGGAAGAGTTTGTATTGTGGTTCTTGGTTGACTTCATTAAAGTGTAGAAGTGGTGTGGTAAGGTTGAGTTGCTTCTGGTAACTTTCGACACCGAGCTGGAGATCTTCAACACGTTCTTGGATGATCTTGCTGCGGATGAATACAAGGAGAGCAGTGATGTACTTTAACTGGATATCCGTCGGAAACTGATGCATCCTTCCTTGTACCTTGAGTGGATACATGTCTTCAATGTCATTGAGAGACAAATCAGGAAAGTCACCTTCGGAAAATTCATACTCCTTTTCATCTTGTCATTTTACCACGATCTTGTTCAAGAAGGAGTAATACCACTAGGAAGCCGAAGATACTGACATAATTGCAACGATCCTTTGTTCATGCTTCACATCTTTGTTTGACTTGTCGAGTCTGCTGCTTCTGTAGAAAAGCCTTCGCCTTTCTGGCCAGTGATAGCCTTGTTGGTGGAGAATGAGGCGGCCGGTATGTTGAAGGTTAAGGATGTAGCATACTTCTTGCTTATGGAGCTTCCGTGTTGAAGAAACTCAAGGTCGTTGTTAAAGAAGAACTTAAACGAAATCTTGGGTTGTTCGGGTTTACCGACCATAGGGAGTGGCTTGGTCCATTCAGTGTAATAGGGTCCATGTTCCATCGTTGAGTGATCAATGTTGGACTTCGAATTGAGCCAGTCAATGTTGTTGGACATTGCACGGGCAATGTTTTCCAAGTGATACTCAAGCTCGATCGCGCTTCCGGATCTTTCATTTAGCAATGTGAAAGTGTCGTTCTTGATCCGTCGAAGTTCCTTCTTGGTCATCTTCTTGATTTTGAACTAACTTTTGAGTACCTGGACCTGTTCCAATGTGCGACCATCCACGGGCTCTTGATCTTCTTTGAGAGGTGGTTGTGCCTCGACCAATGTAACATATTGGTTATCATAAACACACAAACACAAATACCAAGGTTCGAATCTAGAGAGATTTTAGAGAGAGAAAGTGGAGAGGATGGGAACTTTTAGTGAGAGAAAGTAATGTAATATTATGAAGCTCCATCCTTTGCCTTGTGAGGCAAAGGGTATTTATAGTATCTTACAAATACGCCACCTACGGGCTGTGGATCAGGTATACAGTGGGTAAAGACTCGTCCGTCCTCCACGGTGTTACTAAACTAACTACTAATAATGACTAAATGACTAAGACTACGAGCTTTCTAATGCTTACACATACTTGAGGAGATCGAGTCTTTAGCTTACAGATTTTCTAAATCCTAACAATATCCCTCTAAGGGAGGTCACCACAATTACAAATATATATTACACTTTGAGTTCTAGCATTCTATTATTCGTTCTTTGTTTTGTAGCTCGTAATCTTTGATTCTTCAAAATCCGCATGCTTTGTACTTCAAGTGGAGCTCTTTAACTGATCTACAACTTGGTGATTATTTGAGCCTTCATTGAGATCATCAGCCACAATAAATCTCTTGACTCATCCTTGGTTGTGTTGCCTTCATGTGATGTTAGTGACTTTTGGACCGACATGCTCACAGTTTTGGATCATGGCATCTTTTCATCAGAGTTGCGGAAGCTTAGTTGGATAATGATATTTGCATTAGCGTAGCGGAAGCATAGCTTGATGGTATCAGAGTAAAAGTAGCATGATGTTATCTGAGCAAAAGAGTGTAGATGTGCACTTATCAAGATTTCTTTAGACGTGAGTGTGATGTGTGAGCATGTGATTATGGATTGACTTCTCATTAAAATTACAACTACAGCTACTCTACCAAACACTTTTTTAAATTAAAATGTTACTGCTAACTGCTATTCCCAACTGTTACGGCTAACTGCTTACTGCTAACTGCTTAGTGCTAGTTTCAACAAACACACTCTTATTGTCCATATTTCCTTTTATAGATGTCTCAAATTAATTGTTCACTTTCCATTTTTAGTAAAAAAAAATACAATTTAATAGGTGAGTATTCTATTTGAGTCGTTGAAAATTATAATGATCATACTTTTATTAAATTTTAGACTAAAATACACCGTTGGTCCCTAAACTTGGTCATACGCTTCGCGATGGGACAAAGCTGGGCGTTATCATCGCCGGAGGTCCAAAACTTGGGCTTTAAATGCCAAACTCGTCCCTTGACCAGGATTGCCATAGTCAACTTTAATTTTCTGGATTTACTTCGAGGGTATAATAGACCATTCACAATTTTGACCCAACATAGTTAAAATCTAACCCAACCTTCAACCATATTTATACCGGCAACACACAACATTGAACCCTAAAATACAATCAACACACATTCTACCCAAAGCAAAAAAAACTATAATGGCACAAAACGATAAGGGGAAGGCTTTGTTGAGTTCGTTGAGGAAAGAAGACTGCCCAAATGAAAAGGATTTGGGTGTTAAGAAGGAGAAGGAAGAGGCTGACATCGTGTTATCAAAGTTTAACGATTTGGGAGAAAGGATTAAAAATCTGGAAATTTTGTTTAAATATCTTAAGGAAAGGAAGGAAATGAAGGAAAAGGATGATAGGGAGAGTTGTGGGTCTAGCTAAGTGTATGTTTAGATGATAGTAAACTTTGTAGTTGTTGAGAACATGAAATCGATGAATAAAAATTTGGGTTCTTATGTAAGTAATTGTGTTTGGTTGTGCATTGTATATGCTTGAAATCGTTTTGCATTTCTTAATAGGTTTGACTTACCCAAGTCATACCACAATAGTAAGTTACAATTGTTTGCCTTTCATAAGTTTGTTTGACTTTGGTAAGTCAAAATTCAAGATGTTACAATTTGAGACATTGGGCGTGTTCAGTCCCACTGTCAAGACTAACACCAAACCAATTTCTTCCTAAATAATACACCACTGTTAATACATTATTATTTAGTGCTAAAACGTTTGCATTTTCAACACATATTTTTAAACCACTGCCTTTGCTTTTGCTGATACAGGGGTGTTTGGTTTTGCTGTAACAACTTTTGCTGATAAAAGGGGCTGTTTGGTGTTGCTGATACAAGGGGATGTTTGGTGATACATTATGATTTAGTGCTAAAGCATTTGCATTTTCAACACATATTTTTAAACCACTGCATTTGGTTTTGCTGATACGAGGGTGTTTGGTTTTGCTGATTCAACTTTTGCTGATAAAAGGGGCTGTTTGGTTTTGTTGATACAAGGGGACGTTTGGTTTTGCTGATACTAACTAGCCTAAAATACACCCAATATCACAATACAAGAACATATTAAATACATAAAACTTAGATGATATTTTATCATTAATATAGTCGGTTAAAGATCAGAAACAACTACATCAAACCAAGACCAACAACTAAACAAAAGATCCAATTTACATACCTTTTTTACCAACCTATATTTCCAAAACTAGCACCCAAAAGACCGCATTTATCTACCCCTATGAAAAACCCAAAATTCAGGCATTATGTTCAGCCATTTTCTTAACAAAACCTTCGTTGGAACGAATAGCTTCATCAGTTTGACCAACAATCTGTATCAATTGAACAAGTTGGTGTGTGTGCCTCGACTGGATTTTCCTCAGCGCATCCAAACAGTCAAGCGCTATTCCCCGAGGTCCCAGAGCTTCGTTCTCTTCGATCAGCTCCCTACGCTTCATGATTCCTCTCTTCAGATGATCAATGCACTGAAGAACTAACTTTTTCAAAATCCCTTCTTGTGCAGCCTCTTCTTCAAACCACACAGCCATACGATCATTCAACTTGGATGAACCAGCAATCTCCATGAGTTCATTCAAAATGGGGAAATCTTCCATTGGAAATTGTTTGTGTGTGGAAAAAGTGGTGGATGGGTTTATCGGTTGGTGTGCACAAGTAAAAAGCGTCTCCGGTAAGAGACGGTCAAGGGTCTAATAGTTACTTTTTTTTCACACTTGGTCACTGAATTTGTCTTGGTTGTCGTTGTCATACTTAAAACTCCCGCCCAATAATCACTTTAGAATACACAATTGGTCCCTCAAGTTGCCAACTTACGTATACTACAACTTAGTTAAAGATTAAACAACGCAAAACCATTAGAAGTTTGACTTTGTTAAGTCAAACTTCTAAAACATATCAAATTATCAATAAACTCCAAAACAAATATTGAGTAATGGTTTTACAATATTGACTTTACAAAGTCAAATACTGAGTAATGGTTTTGCAATTTTGACTTTACATTGTCAAAATGCTAATACTACGTACAAAATAGCCATTCACCATTTTCAAGTATTGACTAACTAAAGTAAACTGGAAATGCAGTTTTACTAGCTACAATCAAATTGAAATGCTAAATGAAAGTTTGACTTT
Source organism: Chrysanthemum makinoi (assembly GCA_910596185.1). Taxonomy (NCBI): domain Eukaryota; kingdom Viridiplantae; phylum Streptophyta; class Magnoliopsida; order Asterales; family Asteraceae; genus Chrysanthemum; species Chrysanthemum makinoi. The sequence continues at coordinate 89,654,689 of OU343217.1, read as the reverse complement.
CGAATGTCAAACTTGCATCACCTACAATACGCACAAACAACAACATATGAACAAGCTAATTTTAAGCAAACCATATAAACAAATACTGTACCAAAATACCAAAACTATTTTGCAACATTAATTGTCATAGGGTATTCAACCCATACATAAACTACAACCACTCAAAGAAATCTACCACGACTGTGGGGGAAGCTCGGTGGAGTTTCAACAGCTTCCTAGCCAACTCCCAGTTCTTCTTGATATTTTCATTCCCATCATGACTCCTATCGCAGAGCCTGATATTGATTGTCTTTAGCGACCGGGAACACACAAGTATAAACTTTATTAAAGTTAATTCATGCTCTGTTGTCACACCCCCAAATTACCTGTTTTGCAGCGGAATGGAATTTCTGGGGGTTGACTGTCATAGCATCACAATCACAGTTATATTGAACGACCTAAAGTGTCGTTTGGAAAACACATCGTTTGATTTAATAAAACAATCAGAGTTTACAAAGTATAGGTCCCAAATGAAAGTCAACATGTGCGGAAATAAGTTTGTTACAAGCCAAACGATGTTTTTAAGGTGCATAAATCCCATGTGTGACGCGTCGTCACCACGACTCTATGATAATTCCACATGCATGCCATGAAGTGTATGCCTTAGATACCTGAGATAAAACATGCTAAAAGTGTCAACACAATGGTTGAGTGAGTTCATAGAGTTTGTGTTGAAATGTAAAGCCTTTCAAAATCGTTTATGCAGCAAAGGCATTGTAAATCCACTCAGTTCCAAGTTCCGCCCATACAAAACTTGCAACCTGTGTGTTCACAACCCACTGCCAAAATGTGTATAGTTTATGTTCAAACACACATCGTCAAATGAATTTACAAAATAGTGCATAACTTAATGTATCAATAGTTACTTGATATAACACATATGAGTGTTGTTTCAAATCGTTCCAAGACCATTAGTTCATGATTCTACCAAGACCATTAGTTCAATGATTATACCAAGACCATTAGTTCCATGATTATACCAAGACCATTAGTTCAATGATTATACCAAGACCATTAGTCCAATGATTATACCAAGACCATTAGTTCCATGATTATACCAAGACCATTAGTTCAATGATTTATGATATATAAATTCTAAGTATGGCAATACTGTTACTTCGTATGACTAAACATTCAGTTCAGATAAACACATAGTTTGCAAATAGTCATGAATGTCATAAAAATTGTTGAGCATGTATCTCCCCCAAAAGTAGTATAAAAACAATTGAAAATGGGGCTATGGAACTCACAGTAAATCGTATAAGTTAAAAGTACGTGTGTAAGTAAAAGCAAGTAGTTGAGCATGTATCTCCCCCAAAAATAGTACAAAACAATTGAAAGTGGGGCTATGAAAACTCACCTGGTGCAATGTTTATGATGATATAATGGCAATACTGAAATGAGGCGCAACCTCTAACCGCAACTTGAAGTTTGAGGTGATTTGATGAGAAATTGATTAAGAAACCTAGGTTTTTATCACAAAACCTTAACAAGGAATGAAAGTAAAGCTTGATTAAGTCTTGATCTTGGAAAGTTTGATGGATCCTCCTTCTTCTTGCTATGGCCGGTTCTAAGAGAGGTGAGGAAGAGAGTAACTTTTATTTTTCACCTTGGATATTTAGTTGTATGTGTAGGTTTGTAAGTATAAAATGAATATAAGTATAGTATAAGTAGATATTTAGTATCCAAATGGTGTGACTCACCCTTGTGTCGACAAGGGTGTATTTGTGTTAACTAGTATACATTTTTTTTTATTAAGTATTTATGTGTAGAATAGATGTATATTTGTAAGCATAGTTGGTAATTAGGTATATATTTGAGCTTGTAGGATAACATTAGCTAATAATAAATTTTAACGGGTCAAAATAAAATATATTGAAGTCATAAAAATTATAAAAATACATTTCTTGCAAAATTTGAGTGAAATAATAATTATCGTGTAGTATTTACGAAAACCGTCGTAATTATATAAATATAACAATTTATATACAAAATAAATTTAAAACACCGGGTAAACTCATAATATTATTTTTATAATCTTAATATGAGTATAAAAATATATCGGGATAATTTTTGGAAGTATCGGATCAAATGTTCAAAATAATTAATTACGCGATAACGTTTATTTAATAAGAAATTATGCGTTTAATGTAAAATGCAAAACCATGCATGAACTAATATGATGATAATGATGCTAATGATATGTAGATTAAACCTAGTCTATATGAAATGTCCTTGATGATATTTCATGAATACGCAGCTAAACCCTTACGGTTACGCGCATTTGATACTCGTAAACCTAGTTTACGAAAAATGATGAATAGTAACCGGTGAATAGTAAATTCCCGAGATGAATAGTGAAATTTTCAAAATTTGTAAAATGACCTGAAATTACGAGTTGTCACATCTGTTCTAGGAAAAGCTCGAAACACTACAGTCTGTAGTTTGCCATGGCTGAATGTGTTTCTGTCTACAACATTGGAAATTTTTTCCAAAGGTAGAACACTAAGCGTGTTTGCAGCCTGAAAAATCAAATAGTGTTGAGAGATACACAAACATGGCAATTTAGGAATGTTTATTTGCTACATATGCATTACTCCAAAACATTTACTCTGGTATCCAAAGATTTTCAAATTTGGACATCCACGAATCATTTCAATGATGAACGATAACATAACAATATTCCCAAAATCGACATGGGACAGCTTAAGGTTAATCAGGGATATAAAGGGCACATTCATCCTAGAATTAGCTTCCCGTATCAACTACAACAAGTTTTAAAGATTAAATGTCATTACTGTTACACATTTCTTTAACATTGTAAAATCATAAGTGTAAAACTCAAATTGTTCTTACCGTGCAATCATCAAAATCCAATGTAAGGGTCTCAAGATTTTGAAGTCTTGTCAGGTGAAAGATATCGGATGTTGTGATTGTCATCACAATATTATAACGACCGAATCTCAAATCTAACTTCCTCAAATTCCTAACTTTTGCAATATCCCATAGTCTCATCTCATTTGTACTAGGATGATTCATTTTAAGAGACTCAAGTGAGGGACAACCAGTAATAAAGTCCCAAACTGTACCGCTTAGAAAATTGACATGAATCATTTCTAAGCTCAATAGATTTGGAAAGCCATGAAAATATTCCAAACTAGCCATACCACAAACATGAAGTACCAGATGTTTCAACTCGCTACGAGAGTAAAGTTGGGTTGGGAGCATAACTGGTTCACCATACCAGTTTGTAATAATCAGCTCCTCAATTCCATGCTCAGCCAAAAACAAGAGCCAATCACGAATCTCTTCATAATGAAAGTTGTCTATTCCAAGCATTGATCTTGGCTCTACAGCGAAGACGAACTTTCTTATTGGACCCATAAGACGATTTAAGAGTCTATTAACAAGCCTCCCATCAAACTCATATGTTAAATAATAAAAGAAATCCTCATCAACTATGACATCGGTGAGCAAAGTCCACTTAGACCTCCAGTTTCGCGCTAAACTAGAGGTTCTCACCGCTTCTAACAAAGGAAACCGATTCAAAATGTTAGTGATCACTACATCTGGCATGTTGCTAATACGATCGATCAACATGGTTTTGTTGGAAGTTGGGTTGGTTTTTTGAGTTATGGAAATGAGGATTTAGATTCGGATTTTGATTTTCAGTTTATCGTTTCTGGATAATGGTTTATTATGATTGGTAAAGTTGTTTGTTGGGTGGGTGTATTGGTTCGCGCGAAATTAAATGCAAGCGTCACATGGAAGAAACGGCTAGTAGGCATAATCACAATTGGTCCCTGGTTTGAAGGTTGGGTCAAAATTGTGAATGGTCTATTATACCCTCGAAGGAAATCCAGAAAATTAAAGTTGACTATAGCAATCCTGGTTAAAGGACGAGTTTGGCATTTAAAGCCCAAGTTTTGGACCTCCGGCGATGATAACGCCCAGCTTTGTATCATCGCGAAGCGGATGACCAAGTTTAGGGACCATCGGTGTATTTTAGTCTAAATTTTATGTTTTTTTTTTTATCTCTTTACAATATTTTAGGCGGAGGAAGTAATAGTGACCTTGTTCATGTAACATCACAAAATTGAAAAAGTCATTCGAATTACTACATGGAAGCATTTACGACCGTCCGAAGCGTGGGTGATGGCCGAGAAAGTGTTTTCTTGAGGAATCGAGGCTCTACAAGGTTACTACTACTGTGAAAATTAAATGAATGTTGATTTATACTTAATTTAGGGAAATGTATTCCGGTTTTGAACTACTATAATATATCTTTCTCTTTATTACTTATTAAGTGTCTATAGCAATTCTTAAATTATTGAATTCTTTAAAACTTAACGAATTTATATATGATTGTTATGTATCCTACAAGATTCAAATTCAAACAAACACTAAAAACTTTTAGTCTGACACGATTAATCTTTTATCTTTATATGGCATATGAATTTTTATATTTAATAGTTTAAAAATAAAAAGGAAAGCGCTATAAAATAACAATCTACTTTCTTCAATTTGTCGCGTTGAAACAATTACTTTTTTATTACTTTACTCGACCAACTTACTTTCAAATTTTGATCTGATTTCACCATATGACTAAAATAAACTTGCATCTTTAGTCCTTTATAGTTTATACTTACGGCAGTTAGCAAATACCTTAAAATTTTGGTTTTTTTATGTTTTCGTCGGTTTTTACACATTTTCGTCCGTTTTTACACATTTTCATATGTTTTTGCACGTATAAAAACCGTTTTTACAAGTTTTCGTTAGTTTTTTCATGTTTTAGTCCGTTTTGCATGTTTTCATATGTTTTTACACATTTTCATATGTTTTTCATGTTTTTGTCTGTTTGTACACGCTTTTTGTCCGTTTTACGCGTTTTCGATTGTTTCGCGACGTTTCTTCTTGCTTTTACGCGTTTTCATGCGGTTTACATGTTTTTGCACGTATAAAAATCGTTTTTGCCCGCTTTCGTCCATGTTTACATGTTTTTGTTTGTTTTTGCACGTTTTCGTCTGTTTTTGTCCGTTTTTGCACATTTTGTCCGTTTTTGCATGTTTTCGTCTATTTATCATGTTTTCATCTGTTTTTGCACGTTTTCGTCCGTTTTTGCACGTTTTCATTCATTTTTGCACGTATAAAAACCATTTTTACACATTTTCGTTCGGTTTTACACATATAAAAACCCTTTTTACACGTTTTCGTCAATTTTTGTCTAATTTTACACGTTTTCGTCTATTTTTGTACGTATCGAAACCGTTTTTACACATTTTCGTTCATTTTTACACATATAAAAGCCGTTTTTACGCGTATAAATATGGATGAAAACATGTAAAATCGGTTTTTATGTGTGTAAAAACAAAGAAAACGTGTAAAAACGGACGAAAACATTTAAAACGGAACAAAAACGTGCAAATACGGACTAAAACATGTAAAAACAGACGAAAACGTGCCAAATTGGACGAAAACGTGTAAAAAGGGACGAAAACGTGCAAAAAACGGACGAAAACGTAAAACCCAAAAACATGTAGAAACGCAAAACGTGTAAAACGAACGACATCTTGCAAAAATGGATGAAAACGTGCAAAACCGGACGAAAACATTTAAAAACCGACGAAAACGTGTAAAAATAGACGAAAACATAAGAAAAACAAATTTTAAGTTATTTGCTAACGGCCGTTAGTATAAAGGACTTACGATGCAAGTTTATTTTAGTCATATGGTGACGTCAGATCAAATTTGAAAGTACGTTGGTGAAGTAAGGTAATAAAAAAAAATAAGTGTTTCAACTCGGCAAATTAAAGAAAGTAGGTTGTTATTTTAAGGTGTTTACCAAAAAAACATCCTAAATTCTACTATATAATCGATCACCATAATTTTCAAAAAAACTCATGATTTTTATTTTAAACAATCACGTGCATGGCATCATAGGTCGAATCAAAATTACGATTCTACAAGCATAATTATTTGGCGTTATACACCATCGCTTTGTACGAGTATACGTCTAGTTTATTGACATGTATACAACATTTTTTTGATTAAACAATAAAGATATGTCATTTGGTTATTATTGATTGTTAACTTTGCATATAATTGTCAATAACAATGCTCACTAGGCAGAGTTTAAAAATCATTTATTAACTCATTATTTCTATATTTAAGATAGTTACTCATTCTATTCTTTCCGTAATTGATTCATTTAACTTATTTAAAATACATTCATCATGAATCATAAATGCAATAATAAATTATATTTTAAAATTCAACTTAAATATGGCAATAGTGAATTAATAAATAATTTTTAAACAATGCCCGGTGGCATTGTTTAGCAAAACTCAATTGTCAAGCATATGTCTGTTTCTTAATAAAGGATAATTTAATATTTACCCAATATAAAGATAAAAATGTCATATATACCCAAATATAAATTTTAAATGCATGATATACAATGAACTTAAAACATATTTTGAGTAAATATGACATTATCATGTTTAAGTTGGGTAAATAATTGAATTGCCCCCTTTAATAAATCTAAATTTGCATATTTTGTTTTTTTCGGTTTTCATAAGAAAGGGGCAACGTGCGGTTTTCTAATTCTTACACATTTTGTAAACGAGAGAACATTATTTTCTAACTATTGTATGATTTTGATCCAAAAAGAGTACTATGTAATTGATGAAATGTATGCCAAAATGGACATAAATTAACCAATATATGTCACAAACATGGTTATATACACTTTTTTACCTAAAAGAATATCAACCCCCGCTTTAAGTATCAAATGACGGGAATCAAACATTAGAAGACAACATTTTTTTGTTATTATTTTTTTCCCTTCCCTTCTCTCTCTCTCGATTTCAAGTAAAAACATGTCGCAATCAAAACAAACATTAAAAGTTTAAGAATTATATTAACTTTCCTAATGCACACAACCACGTTGTTTTTATTAAACAACCAATATTGCTTGCATTCGGAAGCATAATACTAATCTCAACACAGTTGGTTTGCGTATGGCATACTACATACTAGGGGTGTTAACGAGTCAAGCTTTTATCGAGTTACTCGAGTTTGAGCTCGTATAACTCAAGTCGATCTTGCAAATAATCGAGCTCGAGTCGAGGTCTAACAAAAACTAGTGTTCGATTAATTTGTTGAGCCGAGCTTTCAAAAACTAGTATTCGGCTCGGCTCGTTCAATAACTCGTTTAGTTTATCGAGTCGAACGAGCCAAACGAGCTATTCGAGTTAAACGATCAAACGAGCTAAACAAGCTAAACATTCAATTTATAGGATTTAGCAATTGCGAGTATTTTTACTTTGAATTCGAACCAATATATAAAAATTGTGTCAAGCTTTACTAGTCAAATTAGATAAGTGCTAAACTTGATATTTTTGTCTTCCTCTGCTTGCATTTTCATTTTATAACTCATTTGTTTCATTTCTTTTGTTCCCTCTTCCGATGTGGGATTGAAAGGATTTCTCACGTTTGTATTTATAACAAAACATATGAATACTATATAACTATATAAGTAAAAAGTAAAAAGAGTAGTAACTAACAGCTACCACAGTTAAAAATTGTTTACATTTATGTATTTGTTATTAATAAATATAAAATGAATATTAATATATATGGAAAATTAGAAGGGAGTTAAACTTTTACCATTTTAAAATCTTAGTTTCAAAACTTATACGTGGTTTTGAAACAAAGATTTTAAAATGGTAGTTTTGAAACTTACACAAGATCAAACCACAATACGAGGATTTATAGTAGTTCGGTAACAAAACTCTTTGCCTTGCCCTATTCCGCTCCCTGAGATTCCGACTCAAGAGTTGACTTCACTATGTCAACAAGTTCCCTTACTTGGCGGAAAAAGCCGTACAGGTGATTATGAACTTTGAACTATAGTAGTATGATATGACAATACAACAAGATTGCAAACAAGCACTAGTAACTATAACATACGAGACTAGAGAATTCTTCAAGTGTTATTTCTTTGCTAGAAAGATGGTTAGTAATATGAATCACTTGGATGGATATTTGAACAAGATATAAATCACTTGAATGAATGTGTGAAAGTATGTAAGAAAGATGATTGTAAGAGTTGAATCCAATGGTATACAAAAAAGTTTGCTTCATAGGCAAGCAATAGTTGTTAAAGAAGCACGACGACTCCTACACAGTTTTCTTAAGAGGTAGTCGTATTAGGGATTATGAAATTAACTCTTTTGTAAAAGATTATAAAATACGTGAGGTTTTGTGAAATCGTGCAAGTGTTTAATGCATTATAAATGATAAATGTTTATTTGATGAGGTTAATAAAACTGATTTTTCATAAGAATTAGAGAAAGAAGCATACTGTCCCACTTGGCTTTGACCAATTCAATGACGAATTCCGGCCGCCCTTTAACCCCAATCAATCCGATCATCTTCTTCTTTTCAAAAATAAGATCTAATCTTTAAACCCCCTTTTCCTTAACCTTAGTCTTCCTTTTTTTCCTTAATCAAGATCTGTTTTTGTCATCTTCCTTTTTTCAAAGTCTTCCTTCTTTTAACCCTATTTAATAGTCCTTTTCCCCTTCTATTTTATTTCCTTCATGGCTGGTAAAAATAACTCACATGGTTGGACTTAGGTGTTTGGGATAAACAAAAAACAGCATTCCAAACCTATTGATAATCCGTTCGTGAAAGATTTCGAGAAGATCGCTACATCTTATTTTGTTACCAATTTTCCAGAGACTTTGGATGCTAAGAATCTGTGGAAGGAATTCCAATCTTACGGTCGTATCGTAGATGCTTTCATTGCAAATAAGCGGTCTAAAACTGTCATATGCCTCTGTGGCAAATGGGGATGCAGCCTCAAAAGGGGTTTTTGACAACGGGATTCAACCTACTGGAAACTGTATCCACCTAGGTGACAATGACCTTATCAAAGTAGAAGATACATCTACTGTGATATTGGTTAAGGTGAAGGAGGTTGACTCGATTAGTAACATTTATGGTATATGCAGGAATGAAGGTTTTGCTAACATCAACATTCATTACGTTGGGGGTCTATGGGTCTGGATCCAGTTTGATAATTCTAAGGCATGTAAGGCTTTCAAGGAAAATGAATCACTTAAGACTTTTTGGTCCTTTATCAGAACTGTTTCTCCCTCATTCACGACTGACGAAAGATTGATTCGGATTGAAGTTAATGGTCTCCCGTTATGCGCATGGGGATCAAATGCTCTGAAAAAAGTTACAAGTTTGTTTGGCAAATTTAAGTTTTTTGACTCGGATGTGAAGACAGATGAGTATGGGTAGGGTATGTATTGCAACTAAAAGGCATTCTTACATTTCTGAATCGGTGTCAGTTATTATCCATGGTAAGAATTTTAATGTACACGTTAAAGAAGTTGGAAGCTGGAGCACTAGCATAACTAATGACTTCGAGTGTAGTGAGGCTGGAGATAAAATAGGTGATGAGGAGAGTCGCTCCTCTAATGAGGAGGATAATTCCATTGAAGCTCTTGATGATTTCATTGAACAAGAAGTCGAGCAAAAACCGAAGTCATGTTTCACAAAAGAGGTAAATCATGAGGAAAAAGAAAGTGAAAGTGTTGAATCAAACGCATCAGGTGATAAACCTCCAGGGTTTGAAAACGTTATCAAGGAGGAAGATTTACCTCCCATGTTCCCGACAAAAGAAAATCCAGTAGTTATTTCAAAGGAAGAGAAATTAAAGGAAGGTGATTTTGATGCTTCTGTCCCTCCGGGTTTCGAAAATATATTCAGAGGTGAAAATTCTAGATCGAATTCCTCATTTAGATCAAAAGGTAACAAATGTTCAACTTTTTTTGGAAACTACAAATTCTAAGTTAGGAAAGGTTTCTCTTTTATTGATGAGATGAATAGGATGATTGAAGTGGGCGACGCGTTGGGATATGATGTAAATGGGTGCAAACGTTCGCTAAAAAAGATGATTAACGAAATAGGTGTGTCGTTGGTGGATAAATGAATATTTTGTCGATTAATATACGCGGTTCTAGGAAGAGAAATAAAAGTGTGTGGATAAAAGAGTTATGTTTCAAACATAATATTCATTTTCTTGGCATCCAAGAGACTAAAATGACAAAATTGGAACTTTTCCAGCTTAAATCTATGTGGGGAAATTTCAAATTCGATTACGCTTGTAGTATGGCTAGGGGTAGATCCGGGGGTCTTATTACCATGTGGGATCCTAGCGTTTTCTAAAAAAATAGAATTTGGTGTAATGATAAATATGTTATTGTGGAAGGTAAATGGAAGAATTCGGTAGATGACTACTTTCTTATCAACGTTTATGGACCGCATCATCAACCTGAGAAATCGAACCTGTGGGAATTTCTTCGCTCTTATATCCAGAACCACAACGGCAATATTATCCTTTTTGGTGACCTAAATGAAGTTAGATGCGAGACAGAAAGGCTTGGCTCCTCCTTTTCTAGTAGTGATGCCGCGATCTTCAACTCTTTTATACAGGATGTTGGTTTAATTGGTCTCCCTATGGGAGGTAGAATGTTCACGTGGATGAACAAATCAGGTTCCAAGTTAAGCAAGTTAGACAGATTCTTGATCTCAGATAGTGTTCTCCTCGCGCATGCTAATTTACAAGTGACTGTATTGGATAGTGTTTGGTCGGATCACAACCCTATTCTCTTGCATTGCAAGAAAAGCGACTTTGGGCTGATTCCTTTCAAAATATACCATTCATGGTTCAATCGGCGTTTATTTTGATGACGTGGTACAACTAGCCTGGAATAGCTTTTCAACTTCTGATGAGGGCTCCATTTTGTCTCTGCATGATAAAGTAAAAGGCCTTAAGTCCCATATCAAACTTTGGTTATCCCGCACTAAAGAAAATGAAGAGAGTAGAAAGAAATCCATTTTGGCCTCATTGAGGAGTTTAGATGAAAAGATTGACGCGGGCAACGCAAGTGAAGAAGATAGAATGCTTCGAGTTAATACTTGGCACGAGCTTGTCAATATATATAAGTTGGAATCCATGGACTTGCTTCAAAAGGCTCGGGTTAGATGGGATGTGGAAGGAGACGAAAACTCTAAATTTTTTCATGGCATCATAAACTCCAAAAGGCATACACAAACGATTCAAGGTATCTTACATGAAGGTATTTGGATTTCTGATCCAAGCGCTATAAAGATGGCTTTTCTTAATTTCTATAAGGATAAGTTTTCATGTAATGATTCCTCTATTATTTTTTCCCCTTTATCGGCTGTAAAACGTCTAAGCGACTCGGAAAGGTTATTTCTGGATTCAATGGTAACTTTGGAGGAAATTAAAAGTGCGGTTTAGGATTGTGGTAGTCAAAAAGCACCGGGTCCGGATGGTTTTTCTTTCATGTTTGTTAAAAAATATTGGGACATTTTTTAAGCTTGATATTCAGAATTTTGTGGTTCGATTTTTCACTACTGGTTTGTTCCCACCAGGTACGAATTCGTCCTTCTTTACTTTAATCCCAAAGGTGTCTAATCCTCTTTATATCAAAGACTTTAGACCTATTTCTCTTATTGGTTTTCAATACAAGATTGTTGCAAAAATCCTCGCAAACAGGCTTTCCAAGGTCATAGATTCAATCATTAGTCATGAGCAATTGGCTTTTATTTCGGGTCACCAAATTCTTGACGGGCCTCTTATTCTTAGTGAGGTTATCGATTGGTATAAGAAGCGAAAGAAGAAGATGTTGTTATTCAAAGTCGATTTCGAAAAAGCTTTTGATTCAGTAAGTTGGCGTTTCCTCGACCATGTCATGGATAACCTTGGTTTTAGTAATACTTGGCGTAGATGGATTAAGGCGGGCTAAATTTATTCGAGGGCCTTTATTCTGGTCAATGGAAGTCCTACTTTGGAATTCTCTTTAAAAAGAGGATTGAGGCAAGGAGACCCTTTATCGCCTTCCCTATTTATTATCGTCATGGAAGGGCTCCATATTGCTCTTAGGGACGGTTTAAGGGCAAATTTGTTTCGAGGTGTCAAAGTTGGTTCTTCTTATATTCAGCTTTCCCATTTATTTTACGCAGTTGATGTCATTATTTTATCCGAATGGAACCAAAGTGATATGGACAACATCATTCGCATCCTCAATGTCTTCTACCTTGCTTCAGGTCTCAAAATTAACATCTCCAAGTCGAATCTTTATGGTGTGGGGGTTTCGTCTAATGAAGTAGATCGTATGGCTTCAGGTACAGGTTGCTCGGCTAGCTCTCTCCCTTTTTCCTATCTTGGTCTTCCTATAGGTTCGAACATGAGCCGCATCTCGAATTGGAATATCTTGATAGATCGATTCAAGAATAGATTATCAGGTTGGAAAGCAAACTTGTTATCGTCAGGTGGTCGTCTCAATTCATCAAATCGGTGCTAGGAAGCCTTGGCATTTACTATTTATCTATATTTAAAACTCCTGAAGCGGTCCTTAAAGTCCTCGAGAGTCTTCGTGCCTTGTTTTTTTTTGGGAGCTACTGGTGACAAAAGGAAGCTTCATGGATTAAATGGTCTAATATTTTAGCTTCCCTTGATAAAGGTGGTTTAGACGTGGGTAGCCTTAAAGCTTTCAATAATTCCTTACTTCTCAAATAGAGATGGTGTTTGCTTAAAAGCCCGTCTGCCTTTGGGTAAAGGTTCTTAAATCTATTCATGGCGAAGAAGCAGGTTTAGAGCTTAGAGGTTGTCAAACCAATGGGCTTTGGGCTCGTATAGTTGGCTCCATATATCACCTTCATTCAAGTGGTTATGTTCCCTTGAATTCTATTCGTTTCCAGGTTGGAGATGGTTCTATGATTCGTTTCTGGAAAAATACATGGTTGGGTGACTCTCCTCTTTGTTCTCGTTTTAAAAGATTGTTTCACCTTGAGAAGAACCAAAACTGCCTCATTAAAGATCGTATTGTCGAAGGCTCTTGGATGTGGGATTGGAGTAGGCCGGTGAATGGAGGGAGAACTCTAGCAGATCTCAATAATCTCCTGGCTGAAATAGGTTCGTTGATCATTGAGGTGGATAGAGATTCCGTTGTCTCTTCCTTCTCCACAGATGGATCGTATTCTGTGAGTATCGTTCGGAAGCATATTGATTCATGCATGCTTCCTTCTTCTCTCCCATGCACAAGGTGGTATAAGATTATTCCTCGGAAGGTTAATATCTTTATGTGGCGTTTGTTTCTTGATAGGCTTCCACATCGCCTTAACCTCTCATCTCGTGGTTTGGACATTGACTCGATTATGTGCCCTGTTTGCGACAAGATTGTTGAGTCCAATTCCCATGTTTTTTTCTCTTGCGATACAACTTCTAACATTTGGAGTCTTGTCCGTGGATGGTGTGACTTAAAAATCCCGACTTTTAATTCCTGTGGAGATTGGGATTCTTGGTATTCTTCGTGGAGAGCTTCAAAGGACGAGAGAGACCGGGCTTATGTTATTTTCGCTTCCACATGTTGGATGCTTTGGCGTTTTAGGAATAATCACATTTTCAATCCTCAAGTTATGAGTAAATATGACATTTATAATAACATCCGTTGTTTTTCTTTTTCTTGGTTAAAGTTTAGAGGAATAACAATAGTGTGTTATTACTATGTTCTTGTACACACGTACTAAACCGAATTAAAGTAATGCTAGTTTTTATAAAACAAATAAGTTTGCTTGTGGAAAAAGGATGGATCGACACCCTTGAGGTGGCCGATCGGTTTGTAGACAAAAAACACACACAAAACTGATTTTAGGGTTTAGCTAATGAGCACAAGAGATGGAAAAATAAAACCCCTAGCCTTGTTTATATACCCAACTAAACTTGGTGAACAAGTTGGTTTTTCTTTCCTTGTTTTGTCCCTATGGCCGATCGGTTTGGAGTCCCCTTAAGGGATTCCGGAACCTTCCCAACTTTTGCAATTTGATCCTTTTCCATAAATATTTAACGCCCGTTAGTCCATTACATTAATTACTTAACGTCCGTTAGTTATTTCGTTTAATAAATAAATAAATACAACATTTATATTTAATTATTAACTTTAAATTCTCATACGTAAAGTGTGCAATCCCATAGTCTCGAGTTCGATCCTAACTCACGTCTACTAATTTATATCCATAAAACCAACAACTCCCACTTGGATATATCTTAATAGAGTGATCACATTCGGTTAGCGTCTAGCAACACTTCGATGCCTCTAGTACAACTCGAGCAAGGCTCCTGGAAAACCTTTTAATGATTTCTCATTATTATTATCCTTTTGTTTCTAATACCACGTTAAATAAAGATATGGAATTAAGTCATTCTTTATAAAACTATTATGTTTCTCGTTATTAAGTGATTGACCAAGATTACCGAATCATCTAAACATATTTAGGGGAGATTTGGGTGCGGCCGCACAAACATCTTGTCAACCCTACGAGGGGCCCAGCAGTATTAAACTCTAAATAATTTTGAAGGGACAAATTCTATCTTGACTACAAGAATAACCCACAAACTTTGTAACATTTCTGAAAACAACCCTTATGACTACCGGTTACGTATAGCGTTAAGTTGCTTCACAGAAATGCACTACATTCACGACACTTATCTGGTATCTCAAGTCCGAGGATAACTATTCATAATTTACTTATAACAATATCCACAAAGTAAATTATGTAGTTGGGATAAGTCCTATATTCAATTCATTGAATATCATCTGAAATTGGTATGCATTCTCATCAATATACTTTCAAGTATATTCTACCACATCTCTCAGATTTGTCTTAATTTAATGATACTCCCATATCATTAATTGACAACGGACATTTAGAATAACTTAGTTATTCATGGATTAAACATGCAAATATAGGACAACAATATTATGAATGAAAATAAACATAATCCAAACTTTATTTCATTAAAATAATAAATGTTTTACAATATCCTTTATCTAAATACTAATCACAGTTATGCATGAAACTTTTAGCTAAACGAAGTCCAATTTCATTGGCAAGTCCTACAAGCTTGTCTTTAGCTAAAGCCTTAGTAAATGGATCAGCTAAGTTATCATCTGTGTGAACTTTCAGTAGATTTATTTCACCTTCCTGGACTTGTTCCCGAACATAGTGATACTTCCGTAGAAAATGTCTGGTGCCCTTCATGACTCCAAGTTCATTGGCAAATATGATTGCAGCAGAATTGTCACAATACATATCAATAGGTGATTCAATTGAAGGCATAACACCAAGCCCTAAAATGAATTTCCTAATCCAAATAGCCTCCATTGCAGCTCTTCGAAGTAGTTATGTATTCGCTTCCGCAGAACATCGCAATCGTACTCGCTTCTTGCTCTTCCAAGTCAATCTGCTCCTCCATTGATGACAAAGACATAACCCGTCTGAGACTTCGTATCATCTTTATCACACCGCCAGATGCATCACAAGAACTGTAACACCAAGTTCTTTCGATTTCCTCCATACACTAAAAACATATCTTTCGTATTCCTAAGATACTTATGAATATGTTTAACAGCAATCCAGTGAAGTTCACCCGGATTCGTTGATATCGATGGTCATGTTTTGAGCGAACGCCACATCTGGCCTTGTGCATCTCACAGCATACATAATAGATCCTACAGCCAAAGCATAAGGAACTTTCTGCATACGTGCCACCTCAGCAGTGTTGAAGCACACATATCGCTACATAAGCCATGCTTTACTTCCATCGGAAAATATCCTTTCTTGGAATTTTGCATATTGAATCTCTTCAATATTTTATCAATGTAAGAGCTTTGACTTAAACCAATTAACCGCTTTGACCTATCTCGGTAGATCTTGATTCCCAGAATATATGCAACTTCTCCTAAATCCTTCATGGAAAAACACTTCCCAAGATATGACTTAACATTTTGCAAACTCGGAATGTCTTTTCCCATAATTAATATGTCATCGACATAAAGAATTAGGAAAATTACATTACTCCCATTAACTTTGTGATATACACATGGCTCATCAAGATTTTGAATAAATCCATACTTTTTGATTTCTTCATCAAATCTTTTATTCCATTGTCTTGATGCTTGCTTCAATCCATAAATGGACCTTTGAAGTTTGCATACACGGTTTGGAAATTGTGGATTCACGAACCCCTCAGGTTGCTTCATATAGATGTCTTCATCTAAGCGACCATTTAAGAAGGCGGTTTTGACATCCATTTTCCATATCTCATAGTCATAGTATGCCGCTATAGCTATGAGAATTCTAATAGCTCTAATGTCCGCTACAGGAGAAAAGGTCTCCTCGTAATCAATGCCATAAGTTTGAGTAAAACCTTACGCAACTAGACGAGCTTTATAGACGTGTACATTGCCATCCATGTCAGTCTTAATCTTATAGAGCCACTTACTTCCAACCACCGTAGCGTTTGGAGGTAAGTCAACCTCTACCCAGACTTCATTTTCTTTCATGGATTGCATTTCCCCATTCATTGCAACCTGCCATTTTTCCTTATCAGGACTTGCCATGGCAGCTTTATAACTAGTAGGCTCTCCAAGATCTCCTAACATAGTTTCCTCAACCTCTACGTTAAGACATAGACGTTCAGGTGCACGCGTAGTCCTTACGGATCTACGAACGAGAATCACTTCAACTTCGTGGAGGACCCGCACTATCGTGTTCTACTGAAGTACGCTAGTATTTTCGAAGGTAATGCATCTTCTTGATCATCTTCCGGATCATAAACTCTCCCATCAATTCTTGAGATACGAGATCTCTTTCAAGAAAATCTTCATACCTAGCAACAATTACTTTATTTTCAGTTGGATAGTAAAAGTAGTAACCCATAGTTTCCTTAGGGTATCCTACGAAGATACACTTTACAGATCTTTGTTGGAGTTTATCTGATGAGTCACGTCTAACATACGCCTCGCAACCCCCGACCTTTAAATAAGACAGGTTAGGAGCTTTACCATGCCATATTTCATATGGTGTCTTATCAACCTTCTTTGTTGGAACCATATTTAGAATGCGACAGTGATTCCAAAGCATAATCCCAAAAGGATAAAGGTAGAGTGGTAAGATTAAACATAGATCGTATCATGTCCAACAATGTACGATTTCTTCTCTCAGATACACCATTTTGTTGTGGAGTATATGGAGAACTGAGATTCTGGACAATTCCATTCTCAACTAAGTAATCTTTAAACTCTTGGCTTAGATACTCGCCTCCTCTATCGGATCGAAGAGCTTTAATCTTCTTTCCCAATTGCAGTTCTACTTCCACTTTGAAAACCTTAAATGTTTCAAACACCTCATGTTTATGCTTAAGTAAGTAAACATAACCATAACAAATTGAAATCATCAAGAAAGGTTAAGAAGTAGCTAGCACCTCTCTTTGACACATGTATAAGTGGTCCACACACATCAGTATGAATAAGACCAAGTAGATCAGAAGCCCTCTCCATATTGCTATGAAAAGGTTTCTTAGTCATCTTCCCAGATATGCATGACTCACATTTATCAAATGATTCATCATTGATATTTTGCAAAAGCCCTTCTTGTTGCAGCTTATGCATGCGAGCCTTGCCTATATGAGCAAGTCTACAATGCCAAAGATAAGAAGAATTCAAGTCTAACTTTATCTTCTTGTTAATGCTAAACATTGAATTATTATTATTGTTAGATTCATTTCCAATCACATCAATTTCAAACACACCATTCACAGTAATTGCTTTAAAATAAAATACACCATTTAAAGAAACATCAATTCCATTACGTGAAATAGTATTTGTAAAACCATCATCCAACAAAACTGAAAAGGAAACAACACCTCTAATTATAGAAGGTGCGTAATGGAAATTGTTCAATAACATTCAAGCCAAGGCAATACTAAACTAAATGTTCCTATGGCTTCAACAACTGCATGTGCGCCATTTCTCACGTGCAGATATTGCTCCCCATAGGCAAGCTTCCTTTCCACTCTAAACCCCTGCAGTGTATTACAAATGTGAATACCACAGCCCGTATCATATACCCAGGAATTATTATGATTTAGAGTAAATAATTCAAAGACAAATAAATTACCGTAAGAACCGGAGCCCAAGGACCCTTCATACTTCTTTTTATTTGCCCGCAATTCATCAAGATAGAGAGCACAGTTTCTCTTCCAATGCCCAACGCCTTACAAAGTGGTGGCATGCTTGATCCCTTTTAGGATTTTCCTTCCTAGGAGTAGGGTTCTTCTTGGGTTGAGGTTGATAGGCCATCACCTGTTTGCCTTTGTCAACATTTCCTTACCCTTCCCTTCTTGTTGTTCGCCGCGGTTTTGGCTTATTAATCCTTCCACCCAATAGCAAGTACCGGGCGGTAGGAACCTTTTGAGGCAACCCTTTCTCATAGTCAATTAGCAATGCGTGTAGGTCGAATCGTCTTCCCCACGCCAGGCATATTGAAATTTCGACAAAACCATTAAAATCCTTGTTAAGGGATCGATTAATCGATTCACACCATGTCATCATCATAAGTTTTGCCAAGTGCTTTGAGTGGTCCATGTAACCTTTAATTTCCAAGACATGAGCACTTACGGTTTTACCCTCACCTTGCCTACGTAACGCGTCGGTCAAGTCATAAATCTCGACGGTACCGGTTTCTCAAACATAGTCCGAATTTTATTTAGCATATTAAATGGGAAATAATGTTCAAACTGCTTTTGAAGAGCATATTCCATTGTTCCCAACATAAGACAAGCCACATCATTATGACGCTTATACTCAAGTTGCCAAACATCAATTTGAGCTTGAGTAGTATCGGACTGTTGGTTGTTCAGGGAAAGGTTCATAAAGATATTTCAACCGTCGACAACTCTACGACAATTCTCAAAGAGCGGTGCCAATCATTGAAATTCTTAGAGCCATTCAACTTTTCTCGATCAGAAAAGCTTTTGAACGCTAACTTAGTGCGTGTTAGTGTTATCGTTATTTTGAGCCATTTCTACCGAAAAAGTTCAAGTATTAGTATTTTCGATAATACAACTTTTCAAGAAAATAAAATATACCCAACGGTAATATAAACATATAACCATATAATTTTCTCGAAAACTAGGATCCAAATTATCATAGGTTCATTACATCAGTTGATCTGCTCGCAACGAACGCATATAATAAGGTAATCTGTCGAACATTAATTGCCAAACAATTTCCAACTCCTAGATCATTATGGGATTTATATTTTCCAACGCTATTGCAAATATAAACATGTTTCATCCCATTTTATGCCATTGAGTCCGTGTCTCACTTCCTACTCAACTTAAGTGTCTAACTTAAAGAACTGCAAATATGTCCATGTAAGGTCTGACTTTACATAGAGATTTACCTCTCCATCACAATCTAGCCAAATACTGTCATGACATAAATTGCAACTTCAAGTGTTCCTTTTAATTAGATAGCATATTCTTAATTTAAAAGGGTACTAGTTTTGATTTTATGTGGTCAAATCAAATATGTACAAAGATGTCATGCATTCATCTTGTAGCATAATTTTAATAAAAAACTTTTTATTACCAATTCATAAAGATCAAATTATCAAAGTTTTGATTGAGGTATTGGGTTCACCAATCAAGGAATTTAGTGATAATTATCGTCCATTATACCGTACTTTTGCATAAGTGTAAACACTTAGTGTTTCGGGTAATTACCACCGAAGTGGCGCATGGAATTAAAACTAATTCGCCCTTAAGATGAGTTTTCACATTTTATGGCTTACTAAGTAGCTCCATTCGAACTTACAGAGGGCAGAGGAACAGTAAGCTAAAGCATAACCTTAGACATCCTTTCAGTGTGATTGTGCGCACTTCTTTATTAACCCCTTTATAGTTCATTCTAATGGGTGAGCCGTTCAGTCATTTGTACCAAAGTCACCAATCAATTAAACTATTGAAAACTTAACTATTCCAAAACAAATCAAATTTCGCCATTGTTTAGTCCGTATTATTTTTCTATTCAAAATTACCCTTTGCTTAAACTGTCGCACATAATAAACAAACAAGTAATACCAATAAAAAATAAACTACTAAAAAACAATGCACACATAATAAACAATTTATACGTGTAAACAAGTAGCCACATGCAACTTATTCGATAAAACCCTATTAATAATCAATTTCTAGGTTAAATTAATGTATATATTAATTAGGGCTTTCACTCCAGCGATAGAAAGTGAGCCACATACATCGACGAATCGATTGCGTAAACCCTTAATTAAAAATATACCAAATTGCACATAATTGATTCATTAATAAACAAGATTGGAGTCTTCCCCAATTTAAGATTTATCGTAATTAAGTATGTCTCAACAATTAAACAATTATCAAAGCAACTTATCCATGACTAACATGCATGTATAATCATGGATATCATAACAATTATACACATAAGTCACAAGATCGCATATCAAAATTCCATGACACATAACAAATTATTCACGAATTAATCACATAATCAATATTAATTCTAGGTTTTAATAAGGGTAGCAAACAATTTTCAAAACCCTAAAAATTTATACATGTGTCGACATAAAAAAAAATAGGGGAACGCCCCATTAATTAAAAAAAAATCGACCAAAACATAAATTAAACATAAACCCTAGATTAACATATCAAACAACATACAAATATTTGTTTTATTACGCGTTTATGTAATTAATTACTCATTAAAACTAATGACTCGTGATGCCACTGTTGAAATTATATAACATGACATTCAAATAAATAATCACAAAACATCAAAGTATTCAAGCGGAAGCGTATAGGATTTATTAATGAACAATTAATTAACATAAAAGAATATGCGTACCTTTTCTTGATTCTAGCCGAACAAGAATCAAATCCACAAACTAGCAACGGATGAACCCTAATTTGATTTAATTAGGACTATGTGAATTACCCCTACCGTTTGTAATTCAATCAAAGATAATAACAATAGTGTGTTATTACTATGTTCTTGTACACACGTACTAAACCGAATTAAAGTAATGCTAGTTTTTATAAAACAAATAACTTTGCTTGTGGAAAAAGGATGGATCGACACCCTTGAGGTGGCCGATCGGTTTGTAGACAAAAAACACACACAAAACTGATTTTTAGGGTTTAGCTAATTAGCACAAGAGATGGAAAAATAAAACCCCTAGCCTTATTTATATACCCAACTAAACTTGGTGAACAAGTTGGTTTTTCTTTCCTTGTTTTGTCCCTATGGCCGATCGGTTTGGAGTCCCCTTAAGGGATTCCGGAACCTTCCCAACTTTTGCAATTTGATCCTTTTCCATAAATATTTAACGCCCGTTAGTCCATTACATTAATTACTTAACGTCCGTTAGTTATTTCGTTTAATAAATAAATAAATACAACATTTATATTTAATTATTAACTTTAAATTCTCATACGTAAAGTGTGCAATCCCATAGTCTCGAGTTCGATCCTAACTCACGTCTACTAATTTATATCCATAAAACCAACAATAGCATGGTGCCCGCATGCTAGCATCGGGGTGTGACAAGTACATTATGCAAGTGAAGTGGGCGATATGAGTTAGTCAAAGTGCGATATGAGTTAGTCAAAGTGTTATGGGTAGTATTGGTAACGTGTATAGAGGTATCATCACCAACAAAGATTCATGAAAGCAACGATATTACCCAATGTGAGTTTTCGTGTTTGCCATGATAATAATCGTAATCATTCATATATAATTAGTTGTTTGTTAACAAATCTAAACTTTTACAGTCTAATAACACAGAGCTAGTAATAACATCTTTTGTCATTATTCACTTGGTATATATGCTTTTATTCATATTCATTACTTGATAAATATTATAACATCTTTTGTCTATAAATGTTTTTGTGTGTGCAAAAGTATACACTTGGACATAATAGTTATTCAAAATCCCACATCGGATGAGAGAAAGAAATAGTCTTCATGGATACATCTATAATAACAAAAACCCATAATCTAGTTATCTAATTAGCAAACTTTGGAGACTCCCAATTCTTCCTACGTCATGAGAAAAAAAAACTTCTCTAACTCAAGCTGTTTAAGAGGCTCTGAATCTGAACCGCACATCTTAATCTGAATCTGAGGCGTAAATGTCTGAATTTGACCGTATCTGAACGGGAAAAAAAACTCATGTTTGAACCGCATATTTGCTTGCTAGTACTAATTTTTTTTGGTTTTTTTTTGTATCAGCAAGAGGCATTCAGACACCCCTCTTAAGTCTAGACCATTAAGATCTTACTGCGGCTCAACGCTGCCTCGAACGAAAAAAAAAAAAATCTGAACGACCAAAATGTCTGACCGCGTCTGAACGGTTCAGATTAAGAGGCTGTTAAGAGCCTCTTTATAAAACACAAACACCACTCTTGCTTATAAACAAGCATATTCGAGATTTGGTTAAGCAAAAATTTATCGAGCTCGAGTTAATAAACTAGCATTTGAGCTCGAGTACAAAAATCTAAAATAATTAAACGAGCATCGAGCTCGAGCAATAATAATATATTTGAGCTCGAGTTCGAGCATGATTATGCAAATTTATTCGAGCTCGAGTCGAGCTCGAGCTAATTAATAGTTAATCGAGCTGAGCTCGAATATGCTAAAACTCGACTCGGCTCAGATCGTTAACCCACATTTTCTTTCTTCAACCAATGTGGGACAATTGTTTTCAAAAATGAAAATACTTTGGTACCTAAATATTACGGAGTATTTGCTTGTGCAGATTTACTAATCTAATATGTACCATCTATAACTATAACATTTTATCTTTGAAGTTACTCGATTAGATGAAACGCATGACGATGTGAGCATCTTTGGGTACATAGTTTGGAAGAATAGGAATGCAAGAGTTTTTGGGTCAAAAGTGCTAGATGGGTAGTTTCGAGTGCTCGGTTTTGTGTTTTCATCAGTTGTGTGATCATTTGTTTAAATCAGTTGTGTCATGGATAGTTGAGGAGCTTATTGCTAATTTACTTTTTGGCTTCGGTCCCGAGTTTAAATCAGTTATCCTTTTTAGTGCTTCTAGCTCTTTTTTGGTCAAATGCTCGGAACATCTGGTTGCTTGAGAATTCATGGGACACTTTTTAATATATCTGTTTTATTTCCAATAAACCAGAAGATATATTATTTGATTGGTATGTTTAAATAATGCTTTGACCTAGGTCAGCACATTTAAAATTTGATATTGAAACATATATGGTTTAAATAATGACTTGTTTTTTTGTCATCTTCTCACATGTTTATAGATGAGATTTAAAATAAATAAAAAAGAAAAAAAAAAAAAAAAGAAAAAAAGAAAGGCGTTTCAGTATTCTTAATTAAAATACGATAAGAAAAGATTTAAAATTAGATATTTGTTTAAGATTTATTAAACGTTCATTAAGGGAGACAGGGACAGAGAAAACTTCATGTACCCTCCCTAAAAAGTTGTTGTATACATCTTTGATGGCTTTTTTTAGAATTTAGAATTTTTATTGGTGTTGCAAATTGGCAAAGTAATAGTTTTCTCAATGGTTTAATACATGCTTAGCTAAAGCTTTGAAAAATTACCTCATAGTTAAATAGTATTTTACAAAAGTTTTGATACATGCCTAGACTTGTTTATGTATCTGGATCTCAAATAATATGACTGTAAATGTATTTGTGAGTCTTTGAATACTACCTCTCTCCTATTTCTAATTTAGGATGTTCTAAAATAAATGTTTATTTTTTGTTTTAACTATTCAAAATTGAGTTTAGCAGGTAAAAATAATATTTGATTAGTGTAAACTAAGTAATTGTTTTTTCAAAAAATAATGACCAATGTATGGCATATTCAATATTATTGACTATTGTATAGTGTTTCTTTTCATTATTGTTTTTAATTTACATTTTAATTCATTTAATGAAGCATGCTAATATTTATACTCGACCAAAAGCAAAAAGAGTATATTCATTCAATTGTTCACCTATTTTTTTTATGTTTGAATTGTTCACCTGGTTTTTTAAACCCACATATCACAATATTCATACAATATAAATTATCAAATTACATGCTAAAAAAATGATGGATTCTGGGCAAAAATTGAATTAAAAAAAAATTCAACAATGCAATAAATTTACAATAATGAGTTACGAATAGATTTCTTCAACAACTCTTTATCAAAACAAAATTTAAAAGTTAATTGATCCAAAGACACAATAGCAAAATAGATTCAAACAATAGTTCATGCCAAATAAAAAATATGCAAATTGTTTGTAGCATCAATTCTTCATCAAGTATATCAATTCTTCATCAAGTTATGCTCCTAACATCATTTCACCTCCAACACGTTGATCTGCAAAGAACCATGTGAAAAGTAACTTATGAGGAAAATAACATGTTAAAAAAACATCAAAAATTATTTACTTTAGATAAAACTAATCAAATACCTTGATAGCAAGTTGTTTATTGATCAACATGCAAGTTTCTTTTTCCAAATTAACTACTTGCACATTTCTTCCTTTTTGAGTTATCACCTCAAATATTCCTCTCTCCCGGTTAAATGATCTCACAGCATGTGCACTAGCTTTCAACTTTAAAGCTTCTTGTTTTGCAACAACATGGGGGCATATCGTCCCCACTAGCTTGAGCACGAATTCCTTGAGGACGCCTTACATCAAAGTAGTGCACCAATCTATAAAATGTAAGTTGGACGCATCTAGTAATTGGAAGAAAACGAGCACCTTTTAGAACACTATTAAAGATTTCTGATAAATTTGTAGTGAGTAACCCATATCGTTTTCCACCGTCGTGTGCAAGTGTCCATCTATCAAATGCGTGTCTTTGTAGCCACTGACGAGCTTGTGGATTTATTTGCCCAATTTCATCCATAATTGAGTTGAACTTGCGAACTTGATTCTGACTCCCAGCACGATAAGCTAAAGTTTTCAATTGTGGGTTGTGAAACTTATCATTAAAGTTGTTGATAAAGTGTCGTAAACAAAACCTGTAAGAAACTATCAAATATGAGTTAAAAAATTTATAATGATTCTTCTTAAAGATATGTTTAAACAATACCTGTCGTAAACAAGCATGAACGTTATTATCAACTAAGTAATAACAAAATGAGCTAAACATCAATAACGTACGGGGCCACTTTAAATTATCAGTTTTTTAACTAAAAGATGAAATCGACATGGAATAAAGGCTAAACTAAGCACTAATTAATCATACAAATGAACTCTATATAACAAACTACTAGTACAGTAGGTTTCAAACTACTCTAAATATGTGATCATCATTCACAAGCATGAGACAATCAGAATCTAGATACATACAAAACTATACAATTCAATTTACATAAATAAATATGATAATAACCTGTGTGAAATCAAGTGCAATACATACGAAAGTTCTAAAGGTTCTTTTTAAATAAATGAATTACCATCAAAGAGCGAATGACTGAGCAGCGAATGAATAAACGGCCGAATAAAATGACGTAGGGTTTTTGATTCTTTGTTTGCAATTTGTAATTTTTTTAATAAAGGATATCAAAATATAAGATATATTATTTAATATGATAAGTAATACCATACAATGGATAATATTTTTAGATATACCATACATTGGTCATTATTTTTAAAAAAGGCAATTATTTGGTAAAAAACTCGTTTAATACATGCTTAGCTAAAGCTTTGAAAAATTACCTCATAGTTAAATATTTTACAAAAGTTTTGATACATGCCTACACTTGTTTATGTATCTGGATCTCAAATAATATGACTGTAAATGTATTTGTGAGTCTTTGAATACTACCTCTCTCCTATTTCTAATTTAGGATGTTCTAAAATAAATGTTTATTTTTTGTTTTAACTATTCAAAATTGAGTTTAGTAGGTAAAAATAATATTTGATTAGTGTATAGTTAGTGAGCTAGAGAAAAGTTCAATTGCTTATTTTTATTTTGGTGTTTATCAAAGGACAAATCCACACCATTAATTTAGTTTGATCTAATGGTGGGAATTAACCTAAGATTTAATGTTTAAACCTAAGTCAATGATTTTTTATTTTTTATTTTTTCAATTACATTTTTTTTTTAATTCACTTCTTTTTTTTCCAATACTTTTTTTTTAATTTACGTTTTTTCCTTTGTTTTCATACGTTTTCGTTTGTTTTCATACGTTTTCATATGTTTTGGTCCGTTTTCATACGTTTTCGTCCATTTTCTTACGTTTTCGCCCGTTTACGTCCCTTTTCATACGTTTTCGTCTGTTTTCTTACGTTTTCGTTAGTTTTTCGTCCGTTTTCATACGTTTTCGTTCGTTTATACGTTTTCGTCCGTTTTCTTTCGTTTTCATCCATTTTTCATATGTTTTTCGTCCGTTTTCAGACGTGTTTTTACGCTTTCATACGTTCTAGTCCGTTTTCTTACGTTTTTGTTCGTTTTCATCCGTTTTCTTTCCCCTTTTTTTTTTCCATACGTTTTCAGACGTGTTTTTACGCTTTCATACATTTTTGTTCGTTTTCATACGTATTCGTCCGTTTTCTTACGTTTTCGCCCATTTTCTTACGTTTTCATACGTTTGTGAATATCACAAGTGATATTCAGAATATCCGTTATTTTCTGAATACCACTTGTGATATTTTGAATATCACTTGTGATTTTCTTATGTTTTCGTTCCTTTTCATACGTATTCGTCCGTTTTTTTACGTTTTCGTTCGTTTTATTACGCTTTTGTCCATTTTCATACGTTTCTGAATATCACTGAATGATATTCAGTGATATTCATAATATCACTTGTGATTTTCTGAATATCACTTGTGATTTTCTGAATGTCTATCACTTGTGATTTTCTAAATATTACTTGTGATATTCTGGTCACTTGTGATTTTCATGTTACAAAACCATCAGTTGAAAATCACTTATGATATTCAGAAAATCACTTGTGATATTCAGAAAATCACTTGTGATATTTAGAATATCACAGAATATCACTTGTATGAAAAGGGACAAAAGCGTAAGAAAACGGACGAAAATGTATGAAAGGGTAAAAACACGTATGAAAACGGACGAAAACGTATGAAAAATGGACAAAAACGAAAGAAAACGGGTGAAAACGTATGAAAAAAGAATGAAAACGTAAGAAAACGGACGAAAACGTATGAAAACGAACGAAAATGGGAAAAACGTAAGAAAAAAGGTGAAAACGTAAGAAAACAGACGAAAACGTAAATACACATTTGAAAACGAACGAAAACGTATGAAAAATGGACGAAAACGAAAGAAAACGGACGAAAACGGACGAATACGTATGAAAACGGGCGAAAACGTAAAAAACGGACGAAAACGTATAAACACAGCCAAAAACAGATGAAAATGTATGAAAACCGACGAAAACGTATGAAAACAAACGAAAACGTATGAAAGCGAAGAAAAAAACGTGTATTAAAAAAACCTTGAATTAAAAAAAAGTACTTGAATTAAAATAAAAATACGTGAATTAAAAAAAAACAAAGAAAATGTGAATAAATAAGAAAGACAAAAAGAAAAAGGAAAAGGGAAAAAAAGACATCGACTTAGATTTAAATATTAAACCTTAGGTTAATTTCCACCATTAGATCAAACTAGATAAATGATAGAATTTGTCCTTTGATAAGCACTAAAATAATGGTACTCAAAATAAAGCAACTCTAATAAGCTATTTTAAAATTTTGTGCAATTTAAAAATGAACATTTATTTAAAAAAAAAAAAAAAACCGGTATGTGTCTTCCTTAAACCAATTCTAAAAAGTTAATAAAACAAAAGTTCTAGAGCATATAATTTGTATTTAGCTTCCAGCACAAGTGAAAGCATATCATATAGGTTGTGTTTATATTTCTACCAACCTAACATAAATGATCAACAAGTACAAATAGTACCTCGAAGCAAATTACCAAAAAAAGTGATGAAACATTTCACTATAGGTGTAAGAAATATCTAATTATACTCAAAAAATAGTTTGAGCCGCTTGTTGTGTTCAATGGTTCCCTTCAGCAAATCTAACAGCCTGCACAACAATAATTTTTGAGAAATTAGTTTTTTTTTTCAAGCTCATTGTCAATATCAGCACAAAAAACTAAAAATAAAAATAACTAAATAATAAGAAGAAAAGTACAAATGACAAGTGGAAATATATGAATTCAAATGAACTATCATTCAAGTAAATAATGTGTTCCATCATCCAAATTCACCAATAAAAGATCTTAGAAAGATTTTTTAATAGTTTAATCAGTTAATGTAAAAAAAAAACAATGTATTTTTTTAATGCAACGTATTTGTAAGTAAACTCTTCTGTTGATCGTTTTAGTTATTATGCCTGTTTTGAAGGACTAACATGGTTATCATTTTTCCGATTTTCAACCTGCACGGACATAACCGATCAAATTATCTAACATGACATAAGTTAACTTGAATGTTGATGTTTTTTGACGTTTTCTGCAAATGTGTTAAAAAAAAAGGGGACAAAAAAAAGCAAGTACGAGGACATACAGTTTACCCCTTTAACTTAGCATGTGAGCAAGAAAAGTAAGTGTTTAGGTATAACTTATGCCACGGTAAAGATTTTGATCAGTTATGTCACTATGGGTTAAAAATCTAAAAAATAATAACTTTTTTAATCTACATCAAAAGTACGATAATAACATCACTATATACTAAAGCTGTCCAATGAAAGAAGAACATGTCTAATCGCTCTAACTTCATTCATCTCTTTATATTTAGGTCTTAAGAGTAACACAACACTACGCACATGTGACATGTTTATAATAGTTACCTTATGATAAAAAAAGGTTGATCAAGTAACAAAAATGCAGAAACACTTTTCTAAGAAGTTACATTGTCAAGTGGAGCATTCACACAAAATAAGAACGATGATCTAATATAAATAAAATTATAATGTTTCATTCAGTAGACTGGATAAAAGAATTTCTCTATACCTGCAGTGATCAAAAAGCCTCTTCGGTAGCATGAGTATGTATCTTCAAAAATGATTACTTATATATGTAGCTTGGGGTAACTGCTTATATTCACTGAGAGAACAAGAAAATGAAAATAATCAGCATAAAAGTTATAAACTGCAAAGGAACCAAATTTGCGAAAAACTATATGCAATAGAGACAACATTGACACGATACAAATGTGTTGCCACCTTCTTATAAGGACTGCAAAAGAATCTGTTCCTTTAAGTTTTGATTCTTTCGTTATGTAACTAATAGAAGGTATTTGTTTTGTATGATGTTCTCCAAGGACTCAGTTTCTTGCCATTAAGATGTGATTGGTTTAAGGAAATTGGAATATAGGAGTAGATATGACAGTGAATGAAATAAAGGGTGTACAAGACACAACTTTTTGGTAAGGTTTGTATTTATAAGTTTTATACACGTATCTTACTCCTAAACATGCAACTTCAGTTATTTCTAATTCCATTTAATTATTTCAAAACTACACATACGCCCTAAATACAATCAAACATTCTCTCTCCCTTTTTCAGAAAGCTATACTCGTTCCTAATACCATTTGCAAATAAAGTCCACGTCTCCACCTTAATTTATTCCTCGCAGAACTAAGTTATTGGTTTATCCTTCGTCCTCACAGTCCTAAACTGCAATTCAAACCTAGTTGTAACAAAAATACATATTAACATCCAGCTAGTAGCATGCTTCTAATTAGGAGTTGTGAGTAATTTTATTACGCATTTGATTACTCTAATCAAAAGAAACACAAGCTAGTTACCAGCAGCCATAACATATTAAAATACAGATTGAAGCCTATAAACAGCTCCTATTTCCTAATTTAGCCTAGTTGAACAAAATATTTACATATATCTGATTATAAAAACATAAATTCTGTTGAGACTATTTGTTGCATATAATCTTGTGGCTATTAATGGTCAGCTAATATCTTCAACATACTTCTTGTAGGGGTCCTTTTTCGAGTTATGATCATATTGTTCTTTAGGTTGTGGTTTTCAGTAGTGTTGTAATCAGGCTTTATCACAACAGCGTTTCAATTTAATAATTAAAAAAAAAAATCTATATACTAAGAACATAAAGTCACTTTATTCCGATAAACTTAAGACTTAGTTAGTTTTAAATTAGTGCATTATAAGTTCAAAAATATGCATAACGATTTTGATAAGCATAATACTTGATAGCTAATTTGCATGATGAAAAAGGCTAATGATGCAAAAAAAAATTAATAACCTTAGAATTCAGACGCGAGGAACGCCGAGTGACAACTCCATCCTGTTCAACAATTTGCGCGCCCAGCAATTTTGTGCTTCTTAAAATTCTTTCACGAGATTGACTATGAATGTTATCACTATTATGGCTTGGTTTCTTTCTTTTAGACCCCTTGTCAGATGCTGGCGTCATCATCAATGCATTCTCTTCTCTAAAGTTTCATAAAAGAAAAATATATATATATAACTAAAGGAATCCTTAGATATACCATAACAAAGAAAAATCTGAATATTAATTTACCGTGACACTGCTGTTTCTTCACTGGAATTGTTCTTTTCCTGTACACATGAAAGATATAAATTAGGGGATATTTGGTTATTGCTAATCACTTCAAAACATACATCCAATTATCCAAACACCACCTTGGTTGCATATATGTACCACGTTTAACAAGTAAATAGAATAAAAGTACCCAACAATAATTACAAAAAAATAAAAACACATATATCAATAGTTATGAAGTCAGCATACCTTATTTTCAGCTACTGCCCGTCTATGATCACCACCTGCTTCTTGATTGACCTTAGTAGTGCTAGTTAACGAATCATTTGGGTAACTTATAATATCTGAAAACTGAACTTCCGGCATTTTTGTATTTTGAGAATCTACATCTATAAGCTCTGACTTCTGGTCAACCTTTGACCCACTAGATTTTGAACCACTTACAGTAATAACTTCCTTTTGTACATAAGAATTCATGCTAGCATCCTTAGCTGCAGTAATGTCAGGTGAAATAATCTTCTGACTATTTCTAACTCTTAAACTTTCCACCTCCTTTCGGAAGCTATCAAAGTCAGGCTTGGGATGATTTGGACATACAAAAACCTCTTTTGAACCACTTATAGTAATACCTTCCTTTTGTACATAAGAATCCATGCTAGCATCCTTAGCTGCGGTAATGTCAGGTGAAATAATCTTCTGACTATTTCTAACTCTTAAACTTTCCACCTCCTTTCGGAAGCTATCAAAGTCAGGTTTGGGATGATTTGGACATACAAAAACCTCTTTTGCCCTATTTTTTAACCAATCAGAAGTTGTTAAATTCAAATCAACTACTAGTTGCATTCCATCGTCTACCTGAGCATGGTATATAAAAGATGGAACAAACTTTGCTGAAGGTACATCATTATTGTCATTTTCTGAGGATTTAAATACATCTTTTGAGCCTGATGACGCTTTTATCTTGCTTTGTAAACGGGCTGACCTTCTAGTGGAGGGTTGAGGAACTTCAGTATCAACATCCTGCATTTCCAAAGATTGAATCAATGGACGAAACAGAGTCTGCACTCACATTACTGGAAATAACAAGAACAGAAATATAGAAATTTGGCTCTGGTATTGTTCGTAGAGGGGGAAAATGGCAGGTGGAGTAACTGGTCAAAACAAAACAAAAGAATCTTTGGTGTGGGGCACAACGGTCTCAGTTGGGTCAACCAGGAACACATTTAAACCAAAAGTGTAAATATATATGATGACAATGCAAATATTAAATAAAATGATCTACGAATTTTTAAGTATAATAAATATGCTTTGAGAAACTTTCTACCCGTCTTCTTTGGAGCAATAATTTGCCCCTAGAAGACACTTATAACTCCTTGATTGCATGTGATGCATGAAAATATCGCAATTCATTTACAATTTCCATATGACTTCTAGTTCCATGAAGCTGATGATGTGCGCTAATGGTCAATATTGGTTAATAGGGTTGACAGGCGTAAAAGTTGCGTTTATGTTAGTACAATTATGATGAAGTCAGGTTAATTAACCTTTTCTAAATTAATCTTAGAATTACCTTTGTACTAGTATTTGCTTAGGCTCCAAGAAAGTGGATGTAATTCTTTGTTTTTCTATTTTTTGTGCACGGATTCCTTATGTTTCTATGTGTGGAAAAGCATCTAAGTGGTTATCATGCATAACTATATAACCTCGTCCACGCATTGATGTGGTAACATTTACTAAAAATTTGTGTGTCTATTTATATACCCGGCTGAATATACTAACGGACAGAATCCCTGTTAATCATGTAGTATAAGCCACAGCCCTCATTTAGATATAAAATTGTGCAACAAGCGTGACAATACCTCAGCGTAGCCTGCATTTACCTTATGAAACTTTCGATTATGGCGACCAGTTGGAGAGTTATCTTTTAGATGATCTTTGTCCATAAGTTGGCTGATGCTCTGGTCGACACCTGAAATAACACACGTCAACATCAGTAGTGTGACTATCTACAATTATAAATGACTTGTGATGCTACAGCTTTATATTCCATAATTAATTATTATCATATAGTTACATACTTCAGGAAATCAGTACTATTCCAGGGTTTGTGACAGAAATCTGTTATACTACTATATATTACTACGTTCAGCTTTCGGATAAATAAACTTATATATGGTAAATGTTAAGGGTTAACTTGCTTGTATTGGATAGAAATTGGGGATATCTAGATACTCTAGATGTGCACACTGGCCTAAAGATACCTACATAAGAAAATTTTATGTTAGTTCCATTCTGTGATGTTGATCCTCAAGTTGGGAACAAATATCAATCATCTCATACTTGAAATGTAAACGTAATAACAGTTGAAAAGGAAATTCCAACAAAAACTAAAAATAATGCTCATGTCAATTAAGCATACATAAATATGAACTTCAAAATGTGAACAGGGCAAAAAATTTAAGATCAAACAGTTAACTGCAGTGCACAGAACTACCAGCAAACTCCTTTGCGTTCATTGAGTCTTGACGTGGCCCATGAGTGTTCTGTGAATAATTCTAAAATTTCACTATACTCAAACACAAATTAAAGATGACCCATAATACGACATAAGTCTTTATTTGTGTTCTTAAAAAAATAAGTTTACAATCTACAAGTACGTACGCAAAATTCAAGGTGCATCAATCATCAAAAGATTAAGTTCGAGTCATATAGAGAAACTTTAGGATAAGAGTAGCTAATAAGGAAGAAAAAGAGGAATGTGAGCACAAAGTAAGCCACAAACATATAACTCAAGATGTAAATGCGAACATCACTAACCGGAAATTAGAAAATACGAACAAACGAACACTAAAAGTTATGAACTATATTCCGTCATATAGAAAATGGCAAAAATAGATTCTTACGGATCTAATTCGCATCAACCAAACACGATTTTCACATTTCACGTAATAGTTAATGACAACATATACTCCGCATTTACGTAACCCTTTCGATTTACAACGACGTTGATTTCAACAAATCCAACACCATCATAAATCATCCCAAACATGTTTCCAACTTCCAACAAATCTAAAACTCAAAACATATAACCCTACCACTTATATCCTTAGATTTCAATCCTATCACATAGAAAACGCAATCTAATTCGCGTTAACCAAACATGAACAGTCACAAGAGAGATCAGTTAACGACAGCATATATTCATCCGTCACGTTACCCCTATCGACTAACAACAACATTTATTTCAATGAATCCAACACTAACATAAATCACACCAAACTGTTTTCAACAAATCCAAAACTCAAACATATGATTATATGACCCTATCCTTAAATTGAACCACCACCAAACAGACTAGTCTTGCTAGGTGCGTACATTTGGGGGTGGTGGTAAGGGCCCCCAGATTATCCCTGTGAGTACATCTGAGTCAAAAAGGCTCGCCCTCCCCTGAAAACCCGAATAAGAAAACTGTCATCCTTTCACTTATATCCTTAAATTTCAATCAAACTTCAAGATTCTTCACTAAAACTAAAAATAAAAATGAATCTAACACAAGGGTTAAAACCCGGGGAGGCCGCGTACATCTAAGTCAAAAAAGCTCGCCCTCCCCTTGTAACATGAATAAAAAACTTCATCCTTTCACTTATATCCTTAAATTTCAATCAAACTTCAAGATTCTTCACAAAAACTAAAAATAAAATGAATCAAAGACAAACCCACATACTAAAATGTTAAAATCTATAATACCCACAAATCTTTTTGTCATTACATTGGATTTAATCATAAACAAAAAATATTTATAAAACAGCTTATAGGAGGTGTGAATGTTACCGGAAATGGAAAGTGTTGGCAGAGAATGACGGCCGGAAAGAGAGGAGCCTTAGGTTTCTGTGCAACGGCTAAAATGGCTGTACTATTTAAATAGAGCCAAAAAGTTTGGATTTTTATTTTTAAATCCATTCCCAAACACTACCCAATTTTGATTTTATGAAAGATTTGCATTTGTGGTCCTTTGACTTTGGGGTTTTGGTCTTTTGTATGTTGTTGGAGTTGTTTTTTAGAAAGTGAAGTGCATACATAAAAAGTTTATGAAAACATTTAAAAGCCTAATTGGTATATAATTCAGGCTTGTCTAACTAAAAAGATTGGATCTATATATATATATTGATTGTGTAATGTATTTCGGGTAGAATTGGGTTGAGTCGAGTTGAGTACTTCTAGGCTTGAGCTCGAATAGATAACTAAAAGTCGGGTTCAAAGCTCGGTAGGAGCTATAGATTTTAAGTTGGAGCTTAAAACTACACTTGATAAGGCTCGAGTACATTAGAGTTAAAAATTGAGTTTGAATCTATCAAGAGTTACTCAACTCGTTTAGTTAAAACAATTTAAGGTGCGTTTAGCGCAAAGCTCAAAAGAGCTTATGAGAGCCTGGGTTTTATTAAAAAAAAAAAAAAAACTAGATTTTAATTTTCACAATAGCTTATAAAATAAGTTCCTTAAGATAATATAACTTTTCTTTTTTGAAGGTGTTCATTTACATGAATACCTTATGCATTTATATTATAAATTAAATTATTTTTGTTGAATATTCAAGCTCAAACCTCTAACTCAAGTACACGGATTGTTTCTGGACATTGCAGAAACTTATCTAACACTAATTATCTTTATGTCTATCTTCGTTTATGTCTTATTTATGCAGGGACTAAAGTTGGGCAATCACATAGTTGCTGCCTATTTAAGGAAGTCTCCAACAAGGGTTTCTCACTTTTCAGCCGATCTTTTTATCATGTCTCTCAAGCTTTTGCTATCTTCTAGATTTTTTCTTGTAATCGTTTGATTGATTAAACATATTGATCCAGTTGTGTGTCTTGTTATCTTTGTATCTGATTGTTCACAGTTTGGTGTACAATCTTGATATTTTTTCTTTTTGTATTGTAACTGAAACTCTTAAGATTTGAATCAAGGGGAGGTTGGTTGGATTCAATAGTTGGTGTTCTTATAATTTCTATATGGTATCAGAGCTTAGGGGGTGGCAGTGGGATCAATGTGGGCATCGGTATGGCCCAAACCGATCGGTAACACCGATGCATAGTTTCGGTGTGGTGCGGGTGTGGTTCAATTCGGAAAACTTCACCGATTTGGTGTGGGAGAAGGATTCCAAAATCAAGCCGTTGAACGGATAAAAATCTATCAGTTGGGAGAAGGTTGGTGTCTCCAACAGGTTGCAACTCAAGTCTTCTCAAAGCATTTGCAAGGCCTTCAGTGTCGAACCAGCTGGTGCCAGGATTAGCTGCTCCCTTCAAACATGGGTACATTAGATGTTATTCTAAGAAAGATTGGATCATATGGGAATGGTTTTGTATTGTATTTGGAGAATGGTGAAGTGATGGCTGCAATGGTGGTGCTTGCTGCAGCCATTGTGACTGATCCAGTGTGTGGTGCTTGATGGTTGGTTTTGGTTTTTTTTACAAGGTGGTGTAAGAAAATGTTTATTGCGTTTTAATATAATTATAAATATAAAAAAAATAAAAATAAAATTAGATGAGGTATGGGTTAGGCATGGTTGCCACTAAAAATCTATGGTTAGGTATGAGATTGGTATGAAATGAGATGAAAGGATATTATTGGTGGGTGATTAGGTATGAATTAGGTATGGTGGCATGGCTGCCACCCCCTTAGGCTTTGTTAATTGGAAATTCAAGTTTTAAGGTTCCAATTGGTTTTTTTTGGGGGTATTGGTGATAGATATGGGCTTCGTGTGGTTAATTTAACGTTCTTGTTGGGTTAATTGTTGTTTGGGATAACTTGTGAAGAGATCTGATAGATTAGGGTTTCAAATTAAAAACCATAATTTTGTGAATTTGGGGCTTCTTGATCTGTTCGATTGTTGTGGTATATGGGACCATGTTGTGTCACAATATCTCTTAACTAAGTGAATTAAGAGTGTTGTGATTCATATATGTTGTTCTTCTTCTATTGCATTGTAAGCGTATTTTCTTCCTTTAAGATTAACTTTGTTTTTGTTGAGAGGGTGCAAACGGTGTGATTAACTCCTTGATCTACCTCCTTGAGAGGTGTGAATACCTTCTCTGGTCACACCAGCTCTCTCAGCCGGGCTTTGTTAATCTTGGCTGTGAGTTTTAGTTTTTTTCTTGTATTATTTTTTGTTTTTTAGATTTTCTAGTGGAGAGTAGGTTAAGGGATTGTGGTGTTGGTTTTGAATAATTGGTGGTTATCTGTGTTTGAAGGAGTTAGGTTATCTGTTATTCTGCTTGTTTCTTGTTTGTTGCATTTATCATGGCTCCTGGATCTAGTAGTGGTAATGAGGATCTCATTAGTAATCTTGATTTGGGTAATCCTTTGCATCTTCATTCTAATGATATTAGCACTAGTTCTATTGTGTTTGTGAATGTAACTGGTACTGAGAATTATAGAGTATGGGCTACTGCTATGAAACTGGCTATTAATACTAGAAACAAAATTGGTTTCATTAATAGTACATGTGTTAAGGCTACTTATGCTTCTAGTGATGTTTTGTCTAATTAGTGGGAAAGATGTAATTCTATTATGCTTTCTTGGATTTTAAACTTTGTGTCTGAAGATCTTTATCTTGGACAAATCTTTTCTGAAAATGCTGCAGAAGTATGGTCTGAACTTAAAGAAACCTATGATAAACATGATGGGTCTATAAGCTTGAGTATAATGCAGAAAATTAATAATTTCAAACAAGGAGAATTAATTGTTTCTGAATATTATCATAACTTAACTATTTGTGGAGAGAATTTGATATTATGACAAAATTTCCTAAGTGTACTTGTGCTGCTAGAGAAGATGTGTTAAAACATAATCAACTTATGAAACTTATGCAATTTCTTATGGGCTTAAATGATCTGTATCAGCCTATCAGAAGTAGTATTCTCTCTAGAGAAACACTTCCTGATGTAAAAGAGGCATTTGTTATTGTTTCCAAGGAAGAATCTCACAGAGGCATTGCCTCTACTTCTTCTGGTGTTGAGAATAAACCTCAAATTACTAGTTTTGTGCCTAAAACTAACTGGTCTAATAATGGAAACAAGAGGTTTGACAATAAGAAATTTATTGGGTCTGATAACAAAAAATTCGTTAACACTGAATGGTGGTAACGGGGGTCCTAATCCTAATTTACTTTGTAATAACTGTGGTAAAATTGGTCATACAGTGGACATATGTTTTGATTTGATTGGGTATCCTCCTAGTTACTCTGAAGTTTCTTGTTCTAAATCTACTGGTTTCAAATCTTCTTTTAATGCTAAGTCTAGTTCATCATCTAAGGAAACTGGAACCACTATGTCTTTCACTAATGATCAGATGATGAAACTAATGAGTCTTATCAGTGATATACCTTCTAGCAGTGTGCAAGCTAACATGGCAGGTACACCAAGATTTATGAATAACAATGTTTTTTTCAATATAAATTTTCATAAATTTTACAACAGCAATTTTGGTCTGTGTAAAATCAGTATATATTGGATTATAGATTCAGGGGCTAATCAGCACATGACTATTAATACTCTTAACATGTTTGAAATAATTGATATTTATGATTTGAATCTTACTGTGGGTCATCCTAATGGTACTCTTGCTAAAATCTAATATGTTCATAATCTAAATCTTTCAGATAAAGTTATTTTATATGATGTGTTGGTTGTTCCTGAATACTGTGTGAGTCTTTTGTCTGTTCATAAACTGATTAAGGATAGCAGAATTGATAAGAATTTAAAACATATGTTTTTAAAGGGTTATTTAAGCCTTAAATCGTTACATTTTATATCTGTTACTGCTTAAGATTGTTCCTTTTCAAATTTAGGTCATTTGGAAGCAAAATGCTGGAATAAAGAATTTTTGGACTAAAAGGGACCAAAACATGAAGAAAACGGCTAAGTCAAGAAAATATGGCGAAATCAGACCACAGGACGGCGTCCCAAAACCATGTATGACGCCGTCGGCTTCTACTTGGACCAGATTCTCCTTAGCGACGGCTCAGTTCACTTTGAGACCCTAACAAGTGACGACGTCACTTGCATTTCAACATGCCCGTCACGCTTACTTTCTACACCAAACGGCCAGTTCTTTCTCAAAATGACGTCCACTATCAACCCAGACGGCGTCACAAGCTCCAACATGACGTCGTCCCGATGATGACTTGGCAAAGACGAAACCTTAATGGCGGCGATCAGATGGCGTCACTAGCAAAAGGCGACGTCGTCGCAGTTGTAAAAACTATATATAGACATCGATTTTTCTGTATTTTGTGTGAAATTTTGAAGGGCTATTTGGGAGAC
Organism: Chrysanthemum makinoi; assembly: GCA_910596185.1. Lineage (NCBI taxonomy): Eukaryota > Viridiplantae > Streptophyta > Magnoliopsida > Asterales > Asteraceae > Chrysanthemum > Chrysanthemum makinoi. The sequence continues at coordinate 89,615,849 of OU343217.1, read as the reverse complement.
CAAACCCTAAAACAATTTTAGTCCGTCTTGGGCAGTTCGTTCTTAGGGGTATTTACCCCTCATTATTAATAAGAGATAAGTTTATTTATCCAATTTATCATTATGATTAATTCTTCTATTATTATTTGCTTGTGTTCTTGCATCTCTATCATGCATAGTTAGATCTTTATATTGTTTGCTTAGATCTAATGAAACCTAGTTATTAATTATTGTTAGGTTGTCTCTTGTTTAATTGGTTGTCACACTAGATTAAGGAAAACTGGCTTCTTCTTTCATTGTTGTGAGCTTGAACGTCCTAAATAGCGATTATTAGCCCTAGAGTGCACTTGTAGGCTCCCGTTGTATTTTTTGCGTGAGTTGCGGCTTGTAGATACTAGGATATCCGGGGGAGATACCTCGGTAATTGGCGATCCTGGGTGTTCTAGAAGAGACTTATACACTCATAGAATTAGGGAATTTGGCATCGCCCTATGACTAAAACATGGAATACAACGCACCAGTTAAACAAGGATGTGACAATTCAACTGACCAATAAAAGATAACTAAGGAGTAAGTAAATCTAAGTAAACACACTTTTAATTATTATAAGAACTCTTACTACAATCCATAGCTTTAGTTTAATTAATTAGTTTTAATTTAATTTGTTCATTAGTTTAATTGGTAAAAGACAACCCCCCACTCCTTCAACCCCGAGATTTTAATTGCTTTCTAAAAAAATACAAGAAGACTAAAAAGAATCACGTTCACCCTTGCCTTTTTATCATACATCTCGACTAGCATCTATATTCCCCTAGAGAACGATCAACCCCCCTGGGCTTACCCATACTACACTGCAACGATTAGGTACACTGCCTAGTGGGTTGTAAAGCTTGCTCGCGGAAAAGGAAGTCTTTTGACCCCGAACCACGCATCAAGAATGTTTGTTGGTTTTGATGAAACTAAATGTTATATTCAGGATTTGACTCAAAACAAAATCATAGGGAATGGTAGTGAGAATGGTGGACTCTATTTGTTCTCCATCTCCTAGCATTTCTAAGAATCAAACTATAGGTAATATGTCTGATACTTGCTATGTGTCTAATTCTAGGTAGCCTAACAGACTTGGTCATCCTTCTGATCAAGCTGTTAATCTTCTTCAATCTGATCTTAAGTTTACTAAGGATTCTCATGTCTCACCTTGTGACATCTGTCACAAGGAGGCGAAGCAGACTAGAAAACCTTTCCCTCTAAGTGAGCATAAGAGTTCAGCTATTAATGATCTTGTTCACATTGATCTATGGGGACCTTATAAGGTCACTAGCAGGGATGGTTTTAGGTATTTTATGACCATTGTAGATGATTATACCAGGGTTGTGTGGTTTACCTTCTTAAAACTAAGGGTGAAGTCTAAAGATACGCAATAAACTTTCTCAAAAAGAACGAAATACGTAACCAACTAAATCTATTACTTGTATCGCTAAAATACTTTCAAATTTTGATCAATATACACAATATTAACCGGATAGTGACATTTTTGACCGGTTAACACTTAGAAAACTTACATTATTGGTCCATGTGGTTTGCGTTGACTTGCACCGGTCATCCTTTGACTTTTTTTTTCAGTTATAAAAGTTAGAGTAATGGTCCTTGTAGTTTGTGTTGACTTTCACCTTTAGTCCCTTGACTTATTTTTCACTTTTTCATCCGTGTTTACGCGTTTTCGTCCGTTTGTCCGTGTTTTTTCGTTCTGCACACGTTTACGTCTGTTTTTACACATTTTCGTTTGTTTTTACAAGGTTTTCAGACCTTTAACCACATCCTCCTCAATACTCTTTATATATCCTTAAATTTCTTTCCTTTCCAAATATTCTATACACAAGAAGCAAGACCAATTTGTCCAAGAACACTTCTAATGTTGTTGTTGCAATAACTACTTAGAATTATTTGAATAATTCCATGTCAGTCGTCAACAACCTTATCCAAACTATTGGTTCAATAATGATCAATGCCCTTATAAATATAATGTTTTAATGATGACAAATATACATTCAGTACACTTAAAATCACACGTGATAGCCAAAAACCAAAAACCAAGAAAACTAGTCCTAGCGCGCTGCCTGGCGTGAGCCACACATGCTCAGCGCCCCAAGCACGGTAATTTTGGTGCTTTGGTTTTTCCAAGTCTGCTTTTCTCTTACCTGACTAAGGTGCATGATATTATGTATAAGTATATATGTATTTATTAGTGATTAAGAAAACCATAGGAAGGGCAAAATGGTATTTGGGATGAAGCTTGATCAAAGTAGAAAATATCTTTCCCCGGCTACGGCTTTCACGCTCTTTTCCAATCTTGTAATATCCGTTTTGTCTTTTCTTGTCCATTTTGTAATATCCGTTACATGCACATGCATAAACACAAAAACATAAATATATTTGGCTTTAGAGGTTATTTTTTGGTCTTTTGGGTCCGGTTTTGATAAAGAAAAGGTATCTGTTTTCACACATACCAAAATACCCCAGACTAGAAGATTTCCGTGTCCTCGCAAGAATGTCATCAACTCATGCTTTTCAAACCAAAAATTTCAAACCTCTCTCAAATATTTTGAAAAGTAGCAAAGTATTCAAAAGAGATTCGAAATCAATAGTTCTAAAAACGCCCCGTTTACCCATTTTATTATGCATAAAGCAAATCTTTTTTTATTTTTTGGATGTTGAACTTTTATTATTATCATAACTTTTTAGATCACTGAGTAGGAAGCACAATTCACAAAGAAGCATCCATACAGATAAAATTTATCGTCATTGACTTTTCACGAGTCCCCAAACTAAGCTTAAAAGTGAAATCACAGCTAAATACAAGTTAGATGCTAACACCACCCATAGATGTTACTTGTGTGCACATAGCTACTTCTTGCTCCCATAATCCTAGTTCATCTAAGGATTTATTCTGAAAATCGATATTTTTTTTCTCTTTTCTTGTTTCGATAGATTTTTAGTCCGATAAAAGCATCGAGTTTAGACGCTTACTAGTTTTCAATCCTTCCCTAGAGAACCGTTGCTCACAATTTAGGGGGATATCTTTTTTATTTCAATCGAAACAACTCATCTACGAGTCTAGAAATGGAGGCTTTATTTAGATATCCCTCAGAGTCGAAGCTTGGTATTTATTTACTTTTTAAGCACATATTAGCCTTTAGATTTTGACCTTAGGAATTTTTCCTCCACCTTTTTGAAGTCTGAGACAACGACGACAAACCGTCAAGAAACAGAAAACTTTTATGGATTTGGATTATTAAATTTGTTTACTTCCACCTTTTGAACAACCATGTCAACGGTAATGAACCGTCAAGGCACAAAAGTCTATTATGGCTTTGGTTTTTTCATTATTGCATATATGGCGCCAAACCCCGAGTCTTGCGGTATTTCGAAAACCGAAACAATAACAGCTAACTATCCTGAATCAATAGTTTATTAACCAGCAACACTGGCAGTACCCTGATGTGTACCCAACTCTCATAAGAAAGGATTCTCTAAAGAAGGAGTAAAAACTAATTATCGCCAAAACCAAACACCTTTAATTATTTTGAAATTTTTATTTTTGGGTTTATTTAGCTGCTGGGAGCAAAAAGCCACATGTTGGAATCACTCCTAAACCTTAATTCAAGTGTTAGTGATTCATATGTAATAGTTAGCTTAATATGGCTTTTATGTTAGTAATCATGCCAAGGCTTATGTAGAAAGCCCATGAGCCTTGGCCCAAGTCCAATAAGGAAAGGAAGGGACTAGGAGTGTTGCCCTAGCTCCCTCTCCTATAAATAGTCTTGTAATACCCTCACTTGAGGGTTGGTTGTTCAATTCATTCACTTTCACTCTCTACGCCTAACTCTTCTTTATTCATACGTGCGTGTGTGTGTGTAGTTGTTCAACCGATCTATTTCTCTTCTCTATTTCTACATATTGATGCTTGTGTTACGAATATGGTGACCTAACAGTGGTATCATTCGCCAAATAGTTGGGTGAACATATTTTGTTTTTGAAGTTTTGGTCTTACGCGTAAACGAGTTCCAAACTTGGTCACGCTTAAAAACGTATTTTTTACACTTTTTAATCCAAGATTCTTGTCCTTTCAACGTTTTAAGGTGTTAAAATATCTGTTTTTGGCAAAAAGTTTCAAACTTTACGTGTGGATCATTGTTTTTAAGCTTGGTTTTGTACGTGGGAGGTGTTCTACGCATAACGTGTTTTAAAGCTTTGGATCATCAAGTTTCACACTTTTGTGTTATTTTGGTGATATTGAAGCTATTTCATCACAAAAATCTGGTTTGGAAACATCAGTTGGCAGAAATCACTTTTGGCTAATTTCTACGCGTAAGTAAAACCCTAATCTTACGCGTAACTTTTTCCTTGGTTTGATCTTCAGTTTCATGGATTTCTCAGTGTTTTTCTTGCTTGGATAAGCCTGAAAATACTTCGACTTTGGATATCTTTTGCACTGTGATAGTGTAAAAGATCTTTTGGGTAAAACCCTAAATTTACGCATAAGCTTAGGCTTACGCGTAGAACTCATTACGCATAAGATTCTTCTTACGCCTAAGCTCTGTCTTACGCATAAGGTAATCATACGCCTAAGTTTTCTACGCTTAACTTTCTGTTTACGCATAACTTTAGTGTTTTCTCATTTCTTACACGTAAGCTAATCCTACGCGTAACTATTGCTGTTACGCGTATCTTTGGTGTTTTTACACATAAGTGGTACTTTGCTTTTCTGTGATTTCTACGCCTAAGGATACTTCATCAACAACGGTTCATTCGACTACAAAGATCGATTTACCAACACAAGTTTTTCAACATGTCACAACCACCATACTCTAGCTATTTCCCTTACACTTATAATCAACAACAACAACAACAACTAAGTCCACAACATCAACAATTTAATCATCAACAACAAATTTATCAACAACATACTCCACAACTTGCAGCAATTCCAAAACCTCAAATGGTTCAACCACCACCAAGTCTTCAAGTACAACCTTACACAAACTTCTACAATCAACATCCATCGAGGAGTACTATGAAGGAACCGTCATGGTTTGGCAAGATGTGTGAAGCCTTAAGTAGCCAACAATCAATTCATGAAGCTGGCTCACTTGATAGACCTCCAATGCTCACTCCCGGAAATTATGATCAATGGGTGATAAGGTTCTTTAGGTTTTGTGATCTAAAGAAGCCACATGGAAAGTTCTTAAAGAAGGTCATTCTGGAAGGTCCATTTCAGATGCCTACTATTGTCACACCCGCAGATCCAGATGCCAATCCACCAAGAGATGCTGTCACCAACATTGCAACTGTTGAAATCACTCCTAAACCATAATCAAGTGTTAGCAATTAATATGTAATAGTTAGTTTATTTATGACCTTTATGTTTGTTTAAGGTCTAGCTTATGTAGAAGGCCCATAAGCTTAGGCCCATGTCCATTAAAGAAAGGATGGGAACTAGGAGTGTTGCCCTAGCTTCCCTCCTATAAATACCTTGTATTAACCTTCATTTGAAGGTTGGTTGTTCATTTTATTCACTCTCTTTCACATCTACGCCTAACCGTTCTATTACGCGTGTGTGTGTGTGTGTTTAACGTGTTCAACCGACTCTATTTCTTTCTAGTAAGCTTGTGTTGTAAAACTAGTGACCTATCAGTGGTATCAATCGCCAACTAGTTGGGTGAATCGTGTTTGTTTTTGAAGTGGGTTTCGGTCCTACGCTTAAAACACACGTTTGATACTTTGGTTCGCTTAAAAACATCTTTTTTACACTTTTGAATCCAAGATTCTTGTACTTTCAACGTTTTAAGGTGTTAAAATACGTGTTTTTGGCAAAAATTTTCAAACTTTATCCGTGGATCGTGGTTTTTAAACTAGTTTTTATTCGAGGGTTTCAACCTACGCATAACTGTTTTAAGAGATTTGGATCATCAAGTTTCACACTTTTGTGTCTTTTGGTGTTTTTGAAGCTATTTCATCACACAAAAACTGGTTTAGAAACATCTTTGAGCATTATCATTTTTACGAGTAATCCTATTCGTAGCAAAACCCTAAAACTACGCGTAAGGTTATCCTTGGTTTGATCTTCATTTTCGTGGTTTACTCCGTGTTTTCTTGCTTGGATAAGCCTGAAAATACGTCGACTTTGGATATCTTTTGCACTGTGATAGTGTAAAAGATCATTTGGGCAAAACCCTAAAATTACGCATAAGCATAAGCTTACGCGTAGAAATCCTACGCATAAGATTCATCTTACGCCTAAGCATAGTCTTACGCATAAGATAATCCTACGCCTAACTTTCTACGCATAACTTTGTGTCTACGCATAACTTTAGCGTCTTTTCCCTACTTACGCGTAAGCTAAATCTACGCGTAACTCCTTATTGTTACGCGTAACTTTGGTGTTTTTACGCATAAGTGCTACTTGGCTATTGTGATTTCTACGCCCAAGGATTCTTCTTCAACAAAGGTTCATTCGACTACAAAGATCCATTTTTACCAACACAAGTTTTTAACATGTCTCAACCACCATACTCTAACTATTTCCCTTACACTTATACTCAACGTCAACAACAATTAACTCCACAACATCAACAATGGAATCAACAATAAGCAATTTATCAACAACAATTTAATCAGTAACATACTCCACAACTTGGTGCAATTCCACCTCCTAATATGGTTCAAACATCACCCAGTCTTCAAGTACTACCTTACACAGACTCATACAATCAACATCCATCAAGGACCACTATGAAGGAACCCATGGTTTGGCAAATGTGTGAAGCTTTAAGTAGCCAACAATCAATTCATGAGGCTTGATCACTTGATAGACCTCCAATGCTCACTCCAGGAAACTATGATCAATGGGTGATAAGGTTCTTTCGGTTTTGTGATCTCAAGAAGCCACATGGAAAGTTCTTAAAGAAGGTTATCTTGGAAGGTCCATTTGAGATGCCTACTATCACTGTACCCGGAGATCCAAATGCTATCCACCAAGAGATGAACAAACAAACATTGCTCGCAGATCTGAATCCACAAGAACTTCTACACTATGAAGCTGATGAGCTTGCAATGCAATATATCCTTTTAGGATTACCAAACCCAATTCTTCAAAGTGTTGATGCTCAAAAGACTGCAAAGAAAATGTGGGAACAATTCATCTTCTCATGGAAGGAACTCACTCAATCGAGGATTTGGAATCCAAAATTTACTTGGCTTATGAACACTTCATGATTGAACCCGGGAGACACTTGAGTCTTATCATCATAGATTTTCCGACATCATCAATGATTTGGATAAACACAACATCATCATGCCAAGAATTGCAGTCAATACTAAGTTCCTAAGTAGTCTTGGTCCTGAATGGGAGAAGTATGTCATTTTTCTCCGCTCAAGCGAAGGATATGCATCATCGTCTTACGGATTGTTGTACGATTACTTGAAGCCTCATGAAAAGGAAGTTGAAATGAAAGGATTCTCCGTGCAAATTGCTTCACCACACATCCGAAAAATCAACAACTTGCCTTATATGCTCAACAAGAATTATCCTCTCAACCAAAGAACTCAACCAATCTGCTACAATCACACCTTCACAAAGAACAACCTCAACAAAATCAATTGGTTCCATACAACAACAATGCTCAAGCACATGTCGCTGAAGTTAATGAGGAAATCGATCCGCTCAAGCATTGCAACAAGGATTTGTTATGATTGCTAATGCTTTTGGCCGTTATACCAACAAATCCAACAATCGTATTCGCTCCTCATCTAACACACGGACTCAAGCTGTTGTGAACAATGGACGAATTGAAGTTTAGAATCATAATCATGGTCGCCGATGGGCGGTGGTCAAGGGTTTAATGCTGTGGGTAGGAATAACAACTGAGCTCAAGTGGTGGAACAGGGAAATGCTCGGAATGGGTTGAATGGTCTTCGATGCTACAACCGCAATGAGAAGGGACACCTGGCTAATGCATGCCCAAAGCCGAGGACTAGGGGCAGTGCTTACTTCAAAGAGGCTCTTCTTTTGGCTCTTAAGGATGAAGCTGGTGGATCTCTCACGGACAAAGAACAGAGTTTTATGGCAAATGCACGATTCGATGATGATATGGAGGACTTGCGTGCCAATGCAAAATGTTATGTTGATGGCTAATATGCATGAGTTACACATGAGTGACACAGGCCCAGTGTATGACATCGATGGCTTGTCTCGTGTACCCCAACAAACCATATCATATCTCGATCTAATATCTCGCCAACATCCGGATCCGGCAGGCTCGGAATGTTCAAAATGAGTCATCCACATCTCATTCCGACGATTTTCAATTAGACCCCGTAGTTACATTTGACGATCAAGATGACCTTATGGTTTCCCTTGATAATCAAACTGACTCCGTGGTCGTACTTGAGGATCTAAATAATGATCATGTTGTGACTCACGTTGAACACACTGAACTTTTGCCTCATCCGCATTTTGCTCGCTTAATAAAGACCATCAAATCAAAATGGAGGAATGTTATGCATTAAATAAGGACTTAAAAAGTAAAAATGCACTGTTAACTAAGGATTTTGAATGTTTAAAAATGCAACTCAACTTTTTCAAAACTCAAGAAAACCGTGAAAAAGGTTTTGAAGTCGCTTTTGCCAAATCTCATCAAACGAAAAATATTTAGAGACAGATCGTGATCTAGCCGCTTCGAAGAATGCTTTGTTGTCCGAAATAGAACAACTAAAACATGAACATAAAAAGCAAATTAACGCTCTCACCTTGGAAAATCAAAAAGCTAAGGCTGAGTAGTTAACTTGTCAAAAACAGCTTCTCGCATACAAAAAGCATTCAACGAAACGAATAGATGATCATCTTGAAGAAATTATCGGCTTGCAAAACAAACTTAAAGAGTTTAAAACTGTTGTTTAAAAACATGGTGAATCAACAGCCTATTGAAAAGTTTACTTTAAAACCCAATCCAAATGGATATGGACCAAATCTTGCCGATTACAAACCTAAGCTTTCACCAAAAGCATTCAAACCAAATCCTCAAGTTTCCAAAGGCGTAATATAAAATTAATGATAATGTTATGATGTTGTTGAATATCATCGTCAAGAGGAATTAGATGCATAAGACGAGAGTCGATCAAAATTAGAAAATGTTGTTTACAACAAACCTTTTAACTATTCAAAAGCGTCACTTTCGTCACACCAACGGATTCTTCTAACACACCAAGGATTATCATAAAACCTTTTGAGTCTTCTCATGTTAATCCCAAAACAGACTATGCACAAACTTATGGTCCTTTACCTTCCATCAGTGAAGTAAATTCAAAACCTGAAAATCGCAAAATTCTTTGATATTTTGACATTTTCATGGGTGACCTCAAAACTTTACAACATGAGATAGAATATCATTCTGAAATCAAAGTTCAACATTTTCAATCGCTTCTAGCGCGAGAACAAAGAGACATTTTTCGAAAAATCTTTTACCTAATGTTAAAATTTGAAAAGTTGTGCATTGTCTTGGGAAAGGATTTTCATAAGGAACTTGAACAATGAAGGTCGCTGAGAAAACGAAACATCTATTTCTAATACTAAACGTAAAAGAAACTGTTGAGAAAAGATGTTGATCGACTCTTGGAAGATGTTATCCGTCCGATGTCCATAATGTTGTGGTATTGAATTCTTTGTCATATGCATTTGATTATATCTCTGCTGATATTGTTGATAATGTTGTAAATGTTGAGAATTCGATAATGTGCATCAAATCGAATCTTTAAAAGTTGAAAATGAACGATTGATTAACTAACTTTCAAATGCAATACGTCGCCTTAATTGGTGTCAAAAGATATTCAAAATCAACAACTTGCTTTTCAAACAAAAATCAACCAGCTTGCAATCTAAATCGCTTAATCCAAAATTTGAGCAACTGGATGATCAAAACGTGTCTTTGAAGTGTCAAATCTCAAAATATGAACAAGAACTTGTAAAAGTTAAAAAGGAATATGGTGTCATATTTGATTTACTCTAAAAGACTCGTGATGAAGCATCAAATGAACTTGATCATTATCTTGCACACACTAACGCAGTTATGCATTTTTCGAAATCTTCGCTCAAAATCAAGATTTGATTCACACTATCTTCAAGTTAAGAGAAATGTTAGGAAAGTATGAACAACTTCCCCCAACCGTCATTAAGAGAATAGCCCCAGTAACACTTAGTAATCATGAACCTAGAATTCCTACTGCCAAATCACAAGTTGCTAACATGCTTCCTTCTTAACAGAATAGTTATGTCTTTTCCAAACGTCCGCGACTTCACAGCCTAGAGCACTCAATCAAGAATAGGAAGTTGCGACCTAAGAAAAGATCAATAAGGAATGCTAAAGTAGAAGAACACCCTAGGACAATGAATAAGACTCACGTTGCCTCCACTATAGATATTAAGGCCCTGGCAAATGTAATAGAAATAGTGATGTAACGAATGCTAAACCTTTAAGTACTTTTGATATTCAGTCCGATGCACCTTGTGTTATTTGTCGTAAAAGTATGAATTCCGATTGTCATGATAAATGTGTTGCTAAAGCTATCATCTCTCGCTTAAGGAATCCTAAGAACCGGAATACCTCTAGGCCAACTAATCTTTCTAAGTCGTCAGGCTTGGTAGACCGCCTTCTTTAGATTCTAAGAAACACATTGTCTCTCAGTAAGCTCCAGTTTCACCTCCTAGGAATGTAGTACCACCTAGTGCATTCACTAAGACTAAAGCAAATAGTAGTTATAGATGGCATAAATGGATATATAACACACTAGGATTTAAATGGATACCTAAAGCTACTGATGTGTGTATGTCTTATATAAATGCTCAGAAACCCTCTAACATTTCGGGTTCCACATCTACTTCTATTCCATCCGTGTCGCCTGTGTAATGCAGGTGATACAGATCATTCTCTGGATTGTTGATAGCGGATGTTCCCGACACATGACATGCAACCTTAAAATGTTATCAAACTTTATTGCAAAGTTCATTGGCACCGCCGTTCGGAATGATCACTTCGCAGCTATCATGGGCTACGGAGACTATATCAATGGGAACATCGAAATCAGAAGGGTTTACTATGTGGAAGGCCTCGGTCACAATCTGCTTTCAGAGGTCGGCTTTTGTGATGGAGATTTGGAGGTTGCTTTCCAGGAGAAATCTTGTTTCATTCGTGATCTACAAGGAAACGATCTTATGTCCGCTCGTAATTCTAGTCTCTACACTATCTCTATGCAAGACATGGTTGCTTCTTCTCCCATTTGCTTACTTTCAAAGGCAACATCAACAAAATCCTGGCTATGGCATCGCCGTCTCTCACATCTAAACTTTCAAACCATCACCAACCTTGCTCGACACAAACTAGTTGAAGGACTCCCACGATTTCGGTATTCTAAAGATCACCTTTGCTCAACTTGTGAACAAGGGAAAAGCACTCGTGCTCATTTTCTTTCAAAGGTGGAACACGCTCTCAAAGCATGTGCTTCATCTTCTTCACATGGATTTGTGTGGCCCGATGCGCGCGCAAACGATCAATGGCAAACGCTACATCTTAGTAATTGTTGATGACTATTCACGCTGGACTTGGGTCTACTTTCTTCAAGCAAAGACCAAGCTCCACAGATGATCATCACCTTTCACGAAAATACAAGTTCACAACACCGTCGACAAATCGAATGCATAGAGGAACTGAATTTGTTAACCAAACCCTTCGTGAATTTTATGAGAAAGTGGGAATTCAAAGATCAAACATCTATTGCACGTACACCGAACAAAACGGAGTTGTTGAAAGATCTAAACCGAACGTTAGTGGAAGCTGCAAGAACAATGTTAATCAATGCTAAACTTCAAGATTACTTATGGGCGTAAGTCGTATCATCGTGATGCTATACTCAAAACCGGTCTATGATTACAAAACGCCACAACAAAACACCTTCGAGCTTGTCCACAACAGAAAACCGAATCTCAAACACTTTCATGTATTTGGATCTCTTTGCTATCCTAATAATGATCGTGATGACTTTGGAAAGCTCAAAGCCAAAGCCGACATTGGAGTCTTTATTGGATATTGTGATAATTCTAAAGGTTTCCGAATCTGGAATCGCCGAACAAAGGAGGTTATGGAAACGATTCATGCTCATTTTGATGAACTTACAGAAATGGCTTTCGAGTATAATGACTTAGAACCCGGTCACAACCGCTTAAACTTCCGTCAACCCCCATCATCAGCCGAACAAAGCCCCCAGCTCACTCGTCAACAAATGGAAAGGCTATTTGCTCCGCTCGCGATGACGATATTGATGAACGTGCTCCGTGTGTATCCCAAGCTCACGCGCTCAACCCGATAATACTCTTATACCCGATACACCGCTACAACAACTACTGTTGAAGATGCACCTACACCAGTTGACTCCAACACAACAGTTGAACAAACCGCTTCCAACAATGATGAACCGGCTGATGATGTTCTGAATGAAGTACCCCACCTGCAGATTTTGATCCAAATGCGTTCTTCAACCCGCTTGCTAATGAGATCGCCGCACGATGTCGCTGAATCTTCAACAAGCCATTTGAATCCTCAAAATCCGCACAATGTATACCAACATCAACCCTCTACACATAGATGGACAAAAGACCATCCTCTTGAAAATATTATTGGCAACCCAAAACCAACCGGCCGTTATGAGACAACGCCTTCACTCAGATGGTGAACATTGCATTTATGCACTCACCGTCGCCAATCGAACCTAAAACATCAAAGACGCAATGACAAAAGACAACCGGATTGAATCCATGCAAGAAGAACTCAACCAATTCAAACGCCTTGAAGTATGGGAACTGGTTGAAAGACCAACAGGAGTCTACGTCATTGGTCTTAAATGGATTTGGAAAACAAATTGATGTCTTTGAAGGGAATGTTATCGAAACAAGTCACGCCCTAGTGGCTAAGGGTTATCGTGAAGATGGAATATTGACTTTGAAGAATCTTTTGCTCCGTTGCTCGCCTTGAGGTCGTTCGGATATTTCTAGCGTTCGCAGCTCATATGAATATGACGGTCTATCAGATGGATGTCAAAACTGCGCTTCTCAATGGACAACTTAAAGAAACGGTTTATGTCACCAACCGATGGATTCGTTGATCCCGAAGTTTCGAATCACGTCTACAAACCTAACAAAGCTCAGATGGTCTCAAACAAGCTCCTCGGGCATGGTACGATAAGCTATCATCTTTCCTCATTGCCAATAATTTCACCAAAGGTTCGGTTGACCCAACTCTTTTATACAATATCACGGGGCACATATCTTAATTGTTCAAATTTACGTGGATTACATCATTTTTGGGTCTACACATAAAAAGTTTTCAATCGCTTTTGCAAAACTAATGAAGAAAAATTTTGAAATGTCCATGATGGGTGAACTTACATTCTTTCTAGGATTGCAAGTTCATCAATCACCCCGTGGTATTTTCTTGAGTCAGCCCAAATATGCCCTTGAATTGTTAAACAAATTTGGAATGAAAACCTGCGACACCTATGCCACACCAATGGCTCATACCAAGAAGCTAGACGCCGATTTACATGGGAAATTGGTGGACCCTACCAAATACCGTAGTATTATTGGGTCTCTCATGTATCTAACAGCTAGCAGACCTGATATTGTCTTTGCCGTTTATCTATGCTCCCGCTATCGGTCAAGACCAATCTGAAACCCACCTCTCGAGGCTAAAAGAATCCTCCGATACATCAAGGGAACCATTAACTTGGGGATCCGTATCCGGGATTCGGTTTTGAACTAATCGCTTTTTCGTGCGACCACGCAGATGCTTAGACTCACGAAAAGTACCGTGAGCACTTTACAATTTCTTGGTGATAAACCGTGTCTTGGCAATCAAAGAAGCAGGATTGTACATCGCCGTCCTCAACCGGCGTAATATGTAGCAATGTCCGCATGTTGTGCTCAAGTCATATGGATGAGAACACAACTCAAAGACTATGGTTACGATTTGACAGTAATCCCGATGTATCGCGACAATCGGAGTGCCATTGCGATCTCGCAACTCGTTCAAATCAAAGCACATCGATCTTCGCTATCATTTCATCAAGGATCACGTGGAACAGTGGTCCGTTGAATTATACTTTGTGGGTACGAATACCAATTGGCGATCTTCTCACCAAAGCCTTGCCTCCCGCTAGGTTTAATGAGTTGGTCCACCGGATTGGTATGAGGTGTTTGACTCAAGAGGAATTGGATGACCTCCTAAAACAGTCTTAAAAACCTGTCAAACACCAAAAATATCTTTTGTAAATAATTTTTCAAAAACAAAATACAAAAATATAAAATCTTATAAAACAACAAAAATATTCTTCTAATCTAATTTTCTTTCAACATGGCAAGTACATTTCTTCCATCAACACTTTAATCTTTCAAAATTCAATATTTTTCGATCAAGTGTTGAGGGGGAGAAAATAATCACTTAACTGCTTCAAAACATCTGTGTACTTGCATGTTATCATATCTCGGTTGTTTCTTTTTTCATTGGTGGTAAATTTTCGTTCAAATGACACTCCTGACTAAAATTTATAACCTTTCATTATTTTCTTAAGTCGAGGGGGAGTGTCGTCAAGTTTCTTTCTTAAAATCTTTGTTTGGTAGCCAAAATGGAAGTTAAATGGCTTTGGATGAAAAAGGAAAAGGTGGAGGGACCAAAACTGTCAAAAGATGAAAGTCATTTTAATAAAACACCTCCCACCTAATTTTTTCACTTCACATTTAATACTCTCAACTAACAAATCCTACGCCTAAAAAAAGTTCAAGAAATCCGTGTTTCAGATCTTCAATTTGTAAGTGTCTATGTGTTCCTAACAAGATTACAAACAATGGTTTTAAATCGTTTTGAAAATTAACGGTTAGATTTTAAACTATGGTTGATTTTGTGTTCTACGCGTATGCGTATGAACACATAATCTTGTTTATGTGTTTGTGGTTAAGAAGATAGTGTCAAAATGTTTTAAGAATATCAATGATATGTTTTCTATCCTCAAAACGAACCCAGAATCACGAATTGAATGACGTATGAAATTAGGGTTTATGTGTGGATTTGGGTTTTTCCAAATGTGAAGGTTTTTGGTGAAAAAGATAGTTGTATAAGGTTGTTTTCAATGTTTGAATTGAGCATATTTAAACCTTAAATCACCCAGAAACACTAATGATTCTTAAATTGAAAATTAGGGTTCTAGTTCATACGATTTGGGTATTTTTGATTCATGGCTTATTTGATGTTAAAACTTGGATATAACAACTTAATAGACTTCTTGGAACTACCAGAAATGAATTGGTGCAAATCCTATGGTTGGAAATCTTATGCGTAATTCATAACCCTTAGGGTTTTGACCTACGCGTATGTGTTTCTACGCGTAAAATGCTTAAACATGTTCTCATGCCATAATCTGTGTTAATATGACCATACATGTTAAGATTGATGATTGATGATTTTATTTCGGCTTGCTACCTTAAAATTTAATCAAGGTCATTTGAATCTCACGCATAAGGATCACCTTACGGTAGAAAGTTATGCGTAAGAAAATCTACGCGTAACTATTACGCGCGAAGGTTCTACAATGGGACTACGCGTATCTGTGAAGGATATCGTAACTGACCTCACGCATAAGGTCTACTCTTACGAGTAAGCCTACGCGTAAGGTTTTATATACGCCTACGCGTAAGCTCTACGCATAAGGTCCCCTTTTCCTACGCTAACATTTCTTACGCGTAAGTTAGGATCCTTCGCATAAGCTTTACGCCTACGCAGTATACAACTCTGTTTACGCGATAACTTTATCATTTCTACGCCTAAGCCTTGATTGACCTTAATTATGAATTGTTACGCGTACAAACTTGTAAATAAATCAATCATAATCGCCACTAATCCAAAAATGTCACTAATATACTTTAACGTTTGATATGTTGTGAATTATAAGTGCTAACATAAACTTTAAAACTTAAAGTTAACTAACTCACGAAACATTTCCACATCATTGGACTATTGGACAAACAAGTGACTTAGGACTAGTAACAATCTTTGTACATTCAATAATTAGACAATAAAACCTTCGTTGACTAACATTATGTCTTTCGATATGTTGGTTCTTTTGGCTAATGTTATTTCGAGATCGCGACATGGTCAAATGAATGTGGATGCACCGAAGTTCTCACAATTGATATCTTCCCAATGGTTATCCAAGAAAGATTGGAAAGAACAACCTTAGGGTTGACTTTGAAACCCTCACATGCTAAGAATCTTCTTGTCTTCATTGTGGATATTCTAAGGAATCATCCCTACGAACATGCTCTCACACTCGCCACAGAAATCTACATTCAACAATTCGAATTCTATCTTGCGAGGATCAGGTCAAAGTGCGCGGTGACACTTAATCACAAACAAGTCACCATCACTCAAGCAGACTTACGGGTCGTTCTCATCATTCCGGACATCGTGCCAACCGACTTCTTTGCTACCCCTACAAGAGACAGATCGCAATTCTCATGATGATATTGGCTATGATGAAGCCTCGGGAATTATTACTAAGCATTCTCATGTGGAGCTTAAGAATATTCCTCAACCGTGGAGAACTCTCTACATCATCATCACCAAATCGTCTCGGTGGGAGTGGCTATGAGCATCCCAAGCTCATGGAACTACAAATGCGGTCATTGATCAACAAGAAGGACATTGAAATCAAAGCTCGATATGGGATGACATGATGTCATTTCACAAGAAGCTTGGCTCAAAGATTCCCTATGTCGATACACAAAGCTTGTTGATCAGAGAGCACTTGGACTTAATCCGATATTCCCAAGAGGCTCAATGACCCGACAATCACGACATGTTGTCGAACCTATCCTTTCTCAGAATCAAGGAATCGACAACAAAGAAACAAGGTGTCTTTGTCTACCTGATCACCTTCTACAAATGAAATCAAAAAGCTTGAAACATACAAAAGGTATCAGTAGCGGTAGAAGGCAAAGTTGGTCATCTCGATGAAAAGCCTTACGGAACTCCTACTCGGAGAACCGTAAGAGGAAGTGCTGAAGTGCGCAAGTTACGAAAGTCAAGGAAGTTTCCCAAAAGGAATCCTCCTATAAAAGGATTGTTCCCGTAAGGAAGCCGAACCTATTCCCACACCTAAACCGCCAAGAAAGCTTGAGGGCCACTCGAGGAATCAGATGAAGAGATTACCTACTCAAGCTGGATGACACTCCTTACCTAAACCTCCAAGTCCTCCGGTGATAAAGGAAAAGGGAAGACTCCTGCACTTGTACCATATGATGAAAGCTCGAAGAAGAAGAAGAGCAACTGGATCGACTTGGAAAAAGTTCAACACCTGAGACTCCAACACGCTGCAAAAGAATTTGCAAAGGATCAAATGGGTGGCCCTGGAGGGTCAAGTGGTGCTGACTCGATCCAACCTTCACCGATGCGGTTAATCAACCCGATAAGGGATCTGGTGCCACCACTTTGGTACAGCAACAAACACGTGTGGAGGACACGATTGAGTATGAATTTGAAAAAGAAAAGGGTGTCAAAGAAAAGACTGAGTCAGAAAAGTCTGAAGAGAAAGAAAAGTCTGGAGATGATGACGATTATGATAAGCTTCTTCTGGATAGTCCTACACACTCAAAGAAAAATTCTGAACCACCAAAGGATCCGGAGTCTCCTCATGTCTCCTCCTCATCAGACTCATCTTCTCATTCATCACAACCACCATCAAAGAAATCAACCAAATAAACATCCAAATCTGTGAAGAAACCACCTCCATCTTGGATGTCTCATGCTAAGAACCGAATCACCAAAGCTGTTAAAAGGGTCAGAAAGAAAGATATGCTCTATAGAAAGTGAATTTCATTCGATAAGATAACTTATCTTCATGATGAGAACAAGATGCAAGAGGAAAGGGAATGTACATCTAAGCTGAAGGATGATCTACAAGGAAAATGGACGAATGATGAAGGCTACACTCACAAGTACCTTAACGGATATCGTTCCTAAAGTCACAAAGGAGATGTTTACCGAACAACTTTATCCGAATCTTATGCAGATAGCCAAGCAAACTATAAGATCAACACCCTTAACCATCACAATCAATCCATATGATCCTGTAGTTTTCTAGGATAATGAATTGGTGGCCAAGCTTGTCACACAAATGTCTAGCGATCACAGGACATTTACTTCCCGATGAAGGAAAATTGTTTCAAGCATTCTTTGGACTACCAACTCGAAGCATCAGTCAGTAAGAAAGGTCTAAGGCGTCCTAAAGAGCGATGAAGATAAGGATCGGGATAAGAATGATGAAGCTAAACGACAAAAGAAGTCTGGTGAATCATCTTTCATGCCACCTCCTCCTGACCCTCTGCTCAACAAAGGTCTCCTCCTCGTTCTTCTACGATAAACCTCAGATTCTTCGAATACCACCCACTCGTAAAACCGGTGATCACTTTGAGTATACGGGTGGTGGACGATGAGGAAGTCATGAGCCCCTACAACAACCCACCTCTCCCAAACAAGTCAGAAACCGATCATCATCTAGGCCTTGAAAAAGAAGAAGAAGGCTCTTGCCGACGTCTATCATGGCTAGATGACGATAAAGCGAGGAATTTGAATGGTTCTCTACACTTGTTAATTCCACTCACCTACGAAGAAGGTCAAGAGTTGGTAGAGCGGTAACACATTGGAGCATGCTAAAATTACCGCAAGAAAAGTTCCATGTGAAAAGATGGACGAAATCCGAGTTGAAGTAATCAAGAATGAAGCATTTCAAGCGCTGGAAAGAGCCTCAGAAAGTGGCCTCGAGGTCGAATATCACCTTGAAAACATTGCTCGAGCCTTGTCTAACAACATGGATTGGCTCAACCAAGAAGCAAACATCGACTTTCACTAAATGGGACAACCTCCATATTACAATGGTCAAAACCTCTACCAACAATGGCCAACCGGATCACCTAGGATTCCATTCAGATATTTCTTCAACAAGAGAATTTCTTCTTCACGGTGGCGATGTTCAAATCGCTACATCTTTGACACTTCCATTCCCTGACTATATACTCGAGCTGCATATCCATTGAGAGCGATGCCAATCACTTGTTCTCCAACAAAGTGGAAGCATACGACCGAGATGCATATGGGGATTCATCATTGGCGAACGTAGAGAGAATCTACAAGCGCCAGTTCGTAAGTCTCAACATGGAGTGTTAGTTCTAAAAACATGGCCATTCAACACGTTGATCTTTCGACCAAATGGGACTACACTTTTCTCAAGAATATTGTGGTCAAAAGACAAGACGAAAGAGATTATGAATTCTCTGAAGTGACTTTGAGAATTTGTCTATCAACGACATTGAAGACATGTACCTTGCCAAAGTACAAGGTTGCATGAGACAATTTCTCAAGCAACGTGAATTCATCAAGTCATTGCTCATCTTCATAAGACGCATAGTCATCAAAGAACGTGTTGAAGATCTCCGTACCTTGCGGTTGAATCTTATCGACTCGCGGTCAACTTCACTCCACCGCAGTTGGATCTTCCCGGACATCAACCCGGCTTCCACAATATATCACTCATCGGCAAACCTTTGGCTCGTTCTGCTGTGAACTTCAAAGAAATTGCTTAATGGCGTGTAGTGAATCTTCAAGTTTGGGGATCACACTTTGAAGATGGTTAGGGACGAATTGGCTTACAGGTTGAAGGATATACATCAAAAGATTGGGTCTCCTAAGAGATGGAATTCTCGTGATCGAAGGGATGTGAGAAGGATCATCGAGAATGATTGATGAAAGGTTGATAGAAGGATCGAAGCGATTGGAAAGCTTTGTTGGTGGTCGACCTAGGATGAACATTACCGGCTATCAACGCCCAGTTCGCACTCCTGGAACATCACTGGACTCCCTGGTACCCCTTGAACTGTTTCTCTCATTATATATTTGGATGCGTGATTATATATGTCAATGGCTTGTGCACGCATTTCAGTGTACAACCCGTACTTGTCAAGAAAGGACCACGTGAGTGCAACGCTTGCCACAATCCTTATAAAAGGAGCGAAAGCTTCTTACTTTGAGTAAAACCTATCAAACCTTTCACTTTTCAAGGTTTTGCTCAAAAGAACAAAGTACTTCCCCTTATGATTTTCAAAACCTCAACCGTTTATATCACTTGTTGAGGGGAGTATTTGAAACTTTGTTCACAAATTGTTCTTTGTGTCACTCTTCCAGAACACTTAAATGGTCATATTTATTCTCAACGTTTCATAAAAATAACATTTTATATGCCATTTTCGGAGGGGAGAAAATACGTGATAAAGAAATATGTTGTGTTGATTTCTCTTGTGGTGAAAAGACTTAACCAAGAATTGACGAGATCCTAAACCGTTAGTAACTCGAAAAGACTTGTCTGGGACGGGTAATAATTTCAAGCTAGTTCGCTAGTGATGTAAATGTGTCTCACAAAGGACTTGTCCGAGTAGAATGTACCATTCGAGAAACTCTTGATAGACATGAACTTTGACGGGTTTGACAACCTTTCAAGGTTTGTCTACACCTTCAAGGTAGTTATTAGAGCTAGTTGTCACCTAAAAGCCGACAATGCAACTCTTTAACTATGCACGTAACCGTCTCAAGGGGATTGTCTATCTTGAGGGATCAATTCAAAATGTCTTTCTTCCTCTCTGCATTTAACCGTTAAAACTCTTAAGCACATGTGGAGGGGGAGTATTTATGCAAAATCTTATCTTCACAAGGGTTCAAAATGTTTTCATTCATAAACACTTTGAGAGATTTTTCCAATGATGGTTTTAATGGCAACATAGGTTAGTCATGGAGTTATAAGGTGACTAAGGTTAGGAATAACCGTCCTATGATCCGCCAGAGCCGAGGGATCTACCCAAGGACACCACAAATAGTTAGAATTTAGAAGTCCTTAGGTATGATTGTAAAAAGGAGAAAATGAGAATCGGAGAAAGAAGGAGTTGAAGAACTAAAAAGAAATGCAAAGAAAAGGGTGAAAAGAAATAGCCCTCCAAATAATTCAACTTAGGGCATTAACCAATGGGTTCAATTCATATACTCGGTTGTCACTTGATGACACCGGTATTGAAGATTAAAAGTCGTCATGGACCCAATGGCGCATGCACTAAACCTTCTTAGCCACTCAAGTTTCTCTCAATATAAGCTTGTTTCATTCTCACAGGAACCCTAAACTATCGGCTTTCTCTTAGAGATTACCTCTGGTATTGAAGAAGGAGACCTCTCCCTAGTCTCCGCCAGAAAACCAAAAGCACTATTGAGTCTAGAGCCACGAGATTCATCAAAAGATCTCTTAGGTACACTTGACATTTCATCACTTGATGATCAACAATAAGATTTCGGTGGTACATATCGAGTCCTTCACAGATCTTAGAAATCTGCCGAGAACATTTATGAGAGGTTCACAATTGTGATCCTCAGTGATTGAATGGAAACTCCCCGCCGGGTCAACATCAAACGTACCACGACGGCGGAGTGTAACTCCCCGTGGATTGCGAGTGGTCTCAAGACGGTCTACAGTCAGTCGTGATGTGCTTCTGGTGTACCTCGGACTCATGAATCCGAGCGTAGGTGTACTTCGTACATCGTGTTATCTCACTTGTGGGACTCATTGAGCTCGGAACGCCTTTGTAAGAATTAGAGTTGTGTTTTCACACTATCGCTGTTAACACTCAAAGTTCAAACTTGTAAGTGCCAGAATCCGCTTATTACTAACCGCTTTATGTTTTACTTCTTATGGAAGCACCGAGCGGAATGATCGCGTGCGGATTCTTCTCATGTTCATACCAACATCATCACTAATGGAAGTTCTATTTCAAAGCAACACAATGGGTCAGTAATGATTCTTCATCAAATCAAAGAATCTACAAAGTTAAAGACTTAAAGAACTTCATCGATCTGATCCAACGTCAAAGGCGTGTGAGCATGTTGAAGAAGACGTGAGACACCTTTGGAAAAAGGCATCTAAGAGTGCGAAATTGATGCAGTTACAACATACTATCACTTTCATCACAGAACAATGATCAAAGAACAAAGTTAAAGATGACCAAAGCATAACTGTTAAAGAAACAATTTCTCTACACTTTGGGAGATTGTTCGATCAAGGCAATTCTTCTCACAAGAAAGAAGAATGTCAAGTAACGCAAGCTACTATTACATCAACGCTTCACCGTTCATCACCAACACTTGAGGGGGAGATTGTTGGAATCACTCCTAAACCATAATCAAGTGTTAGTAA
Organism: Chrysanthemum makinoi; assembly: GCA_910596185.1. Classification (NCBI taxonomy): domain Eukaryota; kingdom Viridiplantae; phylum Streptophyta; class Magnoliopsida; order Asterales; family Asteraceae; genus Chrysanthemum; species Chrysanthemum makinoi. The sequence goes on along the minus strand of OU343217.1, from coordinate 89,593,490 downwards.
TTAATATGTAATAGTTAGTTTAATTATGGCCTTTATGTTTGTTTAAGGTCTAGCTTATGTAGAAGGCCTATGAGCTTAGGCCCAAGCCCATAAGGAAAGGATGGACTAGGAGTGTTGCCCTAGCTTCCTCTATAAATACCTTACAACAGTAAAACCTTCATTTGAAGGTTGGTTGTTCATTTTATTCCTCTCTTTCACATACCTTCTACGCATAACCGCTATTATTACGCGCGATTGTGTGTGTGTGTGTTTACGTTGTTCAACCGCTTCTATTTCTTTCTATATAAGCTTGTGTTGTAAAACTAGTGACCTAACAATTGGTATCGATAATTTACCTACTAGTTGGGTGAATCGTGTTTTTGTTTTGAAGTGGTTTTAGGTCTTCCCACGCTTAAAACACACGCTTGATATCTTTGGTTGGCAAAAACATCTTTTTACACTTTTGAATCCAAGATTCTTGCTTTACTTTCAAGCGTTTTAAAAGGTGTTAAAATACGTGTTTTGGCAAAAATTTTCAAACTTTATCAGTGCTGATCGTGGTTTTTAAACTAGTTTTTATTCGAGGGTTTCAACCTCATAATCATTTAGCAGAGATTTGGATCATCAAGTTTCACACTTTTTGTGTCTTTTGGTGTTTTGAAGCTATTTCATCACACAAAAATCTGGTTTAGAAACATCTTTGAGCATTATCATTTTACGAGTAATCCTTACGCGAATTAGCAAAACCCCTAAACTATGTAAGGTTATCCTTGGTTTGATCTTCATTTTTTGGTTTTACTCGGTTTTCTTGCTTGGATAAGTCTGGAATACGCGTGCGACTTTGGATATCTTTTGCCTTTGTGGATAGTGTAAAAGATCATTTGGGCAAAACCCTAAAATTACGCGCAAAGCATAAACTTACGCCAGAAATCCTACGCGATAAGATTCATCTTACGCTCTGGCATAGTCTTACGCATAAGATAATCCTCGCCTAACTTTTCTCACGATAACTTTTGTGTCACGCATAACTTTAGTGCTTTTTATACTTACTGGCGTAAGCTAAATCTACAGCGTAACTCCCATTGTTACGCGTAACTTTGGTGTTTTTACGCGATAAGTGCTACTTGGCTGTGTGATTTCTCGCCCCAAGGATTCTTCTTCAACAAAGGTTCATTCGACTACAAAGATCCATTTTTACCAACACAAGTTTTTAACATGTCTCAACCACCATACTCTAACTATTTCCCTTACACTTATACTCAACGTCAACAACAACTAACTCCACAACATCAACAATGGAATCAACAATAAGCAATTTATCAACAACAATTTAATCAACAACATACTCCACAACTTGGTAATTCCAACCTCAAATGGTTCAAACACCACCAAGTCTTCAAGTACTACCTTACACAGACTCATACAATCAACATCCATCAAGGAACACTATGAAGGAACCGACATGGTTTGGCAAAATGTGTGAAGCTTTAAGTAGCCAACAATCAATTCATGAGGCTTGATCACTAGATAGACCTCCAATGCTCACCCGAGGAAATTATGACCAATGGATGATTAGGTTCTTTTCGGTTTTGTGATCTAAAGAAGCCACATGGAAAGTTCTTAAAGATGGTTATCTTGGAAGGTCCATTTAAGATGCCTACTATCACCATTGTGAGATCCTAATGCATACTCCACCAAGAGATGAACAAAGCAAACATTTACTCTTTTGTTGCATTGAATCCACAAGAACTTCTACACTATGAAGCTGATGAGCTTGTAATGCAATATATCCTTTTAGGATTACCAAACCCAATTCTTCGAAGTGTTGATGCTCAAAAGATCGCACAAAAATGTGGGAACAAATTCATCTACTCATGGAAGGCTGTACTCAATCGGGGAGGATTTGGAATCCAAAATTTACTCCGCTTATGAACACTTCATGATTGAACCCGGGGAGACACTAGAGTTTATCATCATAGATTTTCGACATCATTAATGATTTGGATAAACACAACATTATCATGCTGTCAAGTATTAATTGTCAATCGTACAAAGTTCCTAAAGTAGTCTTGGTCCTGAATGGGGAAAAGTATGTCATTTTCCTCTCGCCAAGCTTAAGGATATGCATCATTCTTACGGATTTGTTGTCACATTACTTGAAGCCTCATGAAAAGGAAGTTGAAATGGAAAGGATTCTCAGGTGCAAATTGCTCACAACACATCCAGGAAAATCAACAACTTGCCTTATATGCTCAAAACCGAATTATCCCTCTCAACCAAAGAACTCAACCAATGCACAATCACACCTTCACAACAACAACCTCAACAAAATCAATTGGTTCCATACAACAACATTGCTCAAGCATATGTCGCTGAAGTTAATGAGGAACTCGATCCGCTCAAGCATTGCAACAAGGATTTGCTATGATTGCTAATGCTTGGCCGCTATATCCAACAAATCCAACAATCGATTCGCTCCTCATCTAACACAAGGAATCAAAGTCAAGTAGAACAATGGACGAAGCTGGAAGTTTCGAATCTAATCATGGTCGCCGATGGGCGTGGTCAAGGGTTTAATGCCGGTAGGAATAACAACAGAGCTCGTTGGTGGAACAGGAAATGCTCGAATGGGTGAATGGTCTTCGATGCTACAATTGCAATGAGAAGGACACTGCTAATGCATGCCCAAAGCCGAGGACTAGGGCGGGCTTACTCAAAGAGGCTTTCTTTGGCTCTAAGGATGAAGCCGTGGAACTCTCACGCACAAAGAACAGCTTTATGGCGCATGCGCATTGATGATGATATGGAGGACTTACGTGCCAATGCACCAATGTTGATGGCTAATATGCATGAGTTACACATGAGGACACAGCCCAGTTATGACACCGATGGTTTGTCTCGTGTACCCCAACAAACCATCAATATCTCGATCTATATCTCCGCCAACATCCGATCCGCAAGGCTCGAATGTTCAAAATGAGTCATCCACATCTCATTCGACGATTTTCAACTAGACTCGCAGTTATATTTGACGCATCAAGATGACCTTATGGTTTCTTGATAATCAAATTGACTCGGGTTATATTTCCGAGGATCTCAATAATGATCATGTTGTGACTCACGCTGAACAGTTAACTTTGCCTCATCCGTGATTTTGCTCGCTTAATAAAGACCATCAAATCAAAATGGAAAAATGTCATGCATTAAATAAGGACTTGAAAAGTAAAATGCACTGCTAACAAGGATTTTGAATGTTTAAAAATGCAACTCAACTTTTCAAAACTCAAGAAAACGGAAAAAGGTTTTGAAGCGCTTTGCAAAAATCTCATCAAAACGAAAAATATTTAGAGAGACAGACAGCGTGGATCTAGCCGTCAAGAATGCTTTGTTGTTCAAATAGAACAACTAAAACATGAACATAAAAAGCAAATTAACGCTTCTCACCTTGAAAATCAAAAAGCTAAGGCGAGTTGTTAACTTGTCAAAAATGCAGCCTCGCGATACAAAAAGCATTCAATCTAATCGTAATAGATGATCATCTTGAAGAAATTATCGGCTTGCAAAATAAACTTAAAGAGTTTAAAACCTGTTTACAAACATGGCGAATCAGAATGTTTATTGAAAAGTTTACTTTAAAACCCAATCCAAAAGGATATGGACAAATCTTGCCGACATAAACCTAAGCTTTCACCAAAAGCATTCAAACCAAATCCGGTTTCCAAAGTGCGTAATATAAAATTGATGATTCAGTATGAAGTTGTTGAATATCATCGCCAAGAGGAATTAGATGCGTAAGACGAGAGTCGATCAAAATTAGCAAATGTTGTTTATAATAAACCTTTTAACTATTCAAAAGCCGATCACTTTCGCCACACCAACGATTCTTCTAACACACCAAGGAATATCATAAAACCTTTTGAGTCTTCTAATGTTAATCCCAAAGCATATTATGCACAACCTTATGGTCCTTTACCTTCCATCGCTGAAGTAAATTCAAAACTCTAAAATCGCAAAATTCTTCGATATTTTGACATTTTCATGGCCGACCTCAAAACTTTACAACATGAGATAGAATATCATTCTGAAATCAAAGTTCAACATTTTCAATCGCTTCTAGCGCAAGAACAAAGAGATATTTTTCTAAAAAATCTTTTACCTAATGTTAAAAATTTGAAAAGCTATGACACCGAAAGGATTTTCATAAGGAACTTGATTATGAAGGTCAAGTTGAGAAAACGTAAAACATCTATTTCTAATACTAAACGAAAAGAAACTTTTGAGAAAAGATGTTGATCGAATTTTGGAAGATGTTATCCGTGGCCGATGTCCATAATGTTGTTATTACATTCTTTGCATATGCATCCATTATATCTCGCCGATATTGTTGATAATGCTGTAAATGTTGAGAATTCTCGATAATGTGCATCAAATCAATCTTAAAAGTTGAAAATGAACGATTGTCAAACTTAACTTTCAAATGCAAAACGTCACTTTCAATGGTGTCAAAAGGATTGTCAAAATCAACAACTTGCTTTTGCAAAACAAAATCAACCAGCTAAAATCTAAATCGCTTAATCCAAAAATTTGAGCAATCGATGATCAAAACGCGTCTTTTAAGTGTCAAATCTCAAAATATGAACAAGAACTTGTAAAAGTCAAAAAGGAATATGGTGTCATATTTGATTTACTCAAAAAGACTCGTTATGAAGCATCATTTGAACTTGATCATTTTCGCACACACTCAAAGAAGTTATGAATTTTTCTCGAAATCTTCGCTCAAAATCAAGATTTGATTCACACTATCTTTAAGTTATGAGAAATGTTAGGAAAGTATGAACAATTTCCCCCTATCATTATTAAGAAAATAGCACCATAACACTTAGTAATCGCTAACCTAGAATTCCACGCCAAATCACAAGTTGCTAACATGCTTCCTTCTAATGCAACAGAATAGTTACTTTTCCAAACGTCCGACTTCACGTTCTTAGAGCACTCAATCGGAAGAATAGGAAGTTATGCACCTAAGAAAAGATCAATCAAGAATGCTAAAGTAGAAGAACACCCTAGGTCTATGAATAAGACTCACGTTGCTTCCACTATAGAAATAATCCGCAAATGTAATAGAAATAGTGATGTAACTAATGCTAAACCTTTAAGTACTTTTGATATTCACCTAATGCACCTTGTGTTATTTGTCGTAAAAATATGAATTCTCATTGTCATGACAAATGTGTTGCTAAAGCTATCATCTCTCGCTTAAGGAATCCTAAGAATCTAATACCTCTAGGCCAACTAATCTTTCTAAGTCCTGTGCTTGGTAGACCGCTTCTTTAGATTCTAAGAAACATATTGCTCCCTCGAACTCCAAGCCACCTCCTAGGAATGTAGTACCACCTAGGCATTCACTAAGACTAAAGCAAATACTAGTTATGAGATGGTCGAATGGATATATAACACACTAGGATTTAAATGGATGCCTAAAATTATTGATGTGTGTATGTCTCATATAATGTCTCGAACCTCTAACATTTCCGTTCCACATCTACTTCTATTCCATCCTCGCCCTGCGGTGTAATGCAAGTGATACATCATTCTCGATTGTTGATATTGCCATTCCCTAAACACATGACAACCTTAAACCGTTATCAAACTTTATTGCAAAGTTCATTGGCACCGCCATTCTGAATGATCACTTCGCAGCCTATCATGGGCTACGAGACTATATCAATGGGAACATCTAAAAGCCAGTGGTTTATTATGTGGAAGGCCTCGGCCACAACTGCTTTCGTGAGGGTCGCTTTGTGATGGAGATTTGGAGGTTGCTTCGTGAGAGAAACTTGTTTCATTCGTGATCTACAAGGAAACGATCTTATGTCCGCTCGCAATTCTAGTCTTTACACTATCTCTATGCAAGACATGGTTGCTTCATCTCCCATCTCGCTACTTTCAAAGGCAACATCAACAAAATCTTGGCTATGGCATCGTCGTCTCTCACATCTAAACTTTCAAACCATCACCAACCTTGCTCGACACGAACTAGTCGAAGGACTCCCACTATTTTAGTATTCAAAGATCACCTTTGCTCAGCTTTGTGAACAAGGGAAAAGCACTGCGGCTCATTTTCCTTCAAAGGTGGAACACAACTCTCAAAGATGTGCTTCATCTTCTTCACATGGATTTGTGTGGCCCGGCGCGCCGCGGCAAACGCATCAATGGCAAACGCTACATCTTAGTAATTGTTGATGACTATTCACGCCGGACTTGGGTCTACTTTCTTCGAAGCAAAGATCAAGCTCCATAGATGATCATCACCTTTCAACAAAATACAAGTTCACCAAGAACACCGTCCGACAAATCTAATGCATGTAGGAATCGAATTTGTTAACCAAACCCTTCGTGAATTTTATGAGAAAGTGGGAATTCAAAGATCAAACATCTATTGCCGTACACCAACAAAACGGAGTTGTTGAAAGATCTAAACCTAACGCTAGTGGAAGCCGCAAGAACAATGTTAATCAATGCTAAACTTCCGTGATACTTATGGGCGTAAGTTGATCATCGTGATGCTATACTCAAAACCGCCTATGATTACAAAACGCCACAACAAAACACCTTTTCGAGCTTGTCCACAAATGTAAAAACCAATCTCAAACACTTTCATGTATTTGGATCTCTTTGCTATCCAATAATGATCGTGATGACTTTGGAAAGCTCAAAGCCAAAGCCGACATTGAGTCTTATCGGATATTGTGATAATTCTAAAGGTTTCCTCAACCGAATCGCCGAACAAAGGAGGTTATGGAAACGATTCATGCTCATTTTGATGAACTCAAATGGCTTCGAAAGTACAAATTAGAACCCGTCACAACCGCTTAAACTTCCCCAACCCCCATCATCACCAACAAAGCCCCCACCACTCGCCAACAAATGGAAAGGTTATTTGCTCCTCGCTCAAAGGACGATATTGATGAACGTGCTCCGTGTGTATCCGCCGCTTCCGCCAACCTCGGGATATACTCTTATACCTCGATACACCAAGCATAACAACTACCGTTGAAGATGCACTACACCAGCTGACCCAACACAACAGCTTGAACAAACCTTCCAACAATGATGAACCACCGATGATACTAATGAAGTACCCCCACCGCAGATTTTGATCCAAATGCGCTCTTCAACCCGCTTGCTAATGAGACCGCCGCACCGATGCGTTCTGAATCTTCAACAAGCCATTTGAATCCTCAAAATCTGCATAATGTATACCAACATCAACCCTCCACACATAGATAGACAAAAGACCATCCTCCTGAAATATATTGAGCAACCCAATCAACCGGGCCACATGGTTAGACAACGCCTTCACTCGATGGTGAACATTGCATTTATGCACTCACCGCCCCGCCAATCTGAACCTAAAACATCAAAGTGCAATGACAAAAGACACCGATTGAATCCATGCAAGAAGAACTCAACCAATTCAAACGTCTTGAAGTATGGGAATTAGTTGAAAGACCAACGGGTTTATATTATCTCCAAAATGGATTTGGAAAACAAATTGATGTCAAGGGAATGTTATCCTAAATAAGTCACGCTCTAGTTGCTAAGGGTTATCGCCGAAGAGGGTATTGACTTTGAAGAATCTTTGCCCTGCTGCTCGCCTTGAGGTCGCTCGATATTTCTCGCCGCAGCCTCATATGAATACGACGCCTATCGATGGATGTCAAAACCGCTTCTCAATGGACAACTTAAAGAAACGGCTATGTCACCAACCGATGGATTCGTTGATCCCGAAGTTCCTCAATCACGTCTACAACCGAACAAAGCTCAGAGGTCTCAAACAAGCTCCTCGAGCATGGTACTATAAGCTATCATCTTTCCTCATTGCCAATAATTTCACCAAAGGTTTGGTCGAATCTACTCTTTTATACAATATCACGGGGCACATATCTTAATTGTTCAAATTTACGCGGATGACATCATTTTTGGGTCTACACATAAAAAGTACTCAATCGCTTTGCAAAACTAATGAAGAAAAATTTTGAAATGTCCATGATGGGTGAACTTACATTCTTTCTAGCATTACAAGTTCATCAATCACCCCGTGGTATTTTCGAGTCACCCAAATATGCCCTTGAATTGTTAAACAAATTTGGAATGAAATCATGACACCTATGCCACACCAATGACTCATACCAAGAAGCTGATGTCGATTTACATGGGAAATTAGTGGACCCTACCAAATACCGTAGTATTATTGGGTCTCTATGTATCTAACAAATAGCAGCACTGATATTGTCTTTGCTGCTTATCTATGCTCCCGCTATCGGCCAAGACCAATCAAACCCACCTCTCGAGGCTAAAAGAATCCTCCCATACATCAAGGGAACCATTAACTGGGATCCGTATCCCAAGGATTCTCGGTTTTGAACTAATCGCTTCAGCCGATCACGCAGATGTTTAGATTCAAGGAAAAGTACTTCAGAGCTTTACAATTTCTTGGTGATAAACCGTGTCTTGGCAATCAAAGAAGCGTGATTGTACATCACCGCCTCAATCGAAGGTAATATGTAGCCATGTCCGCTGTTGTGCTCAAGTCATTGGATGAGAACACAACTCAAAGACTATGGCTTACGTATTTGATGTAATCCCGGCGTATCATGACAATCGGAGTGCTATTGCGATCTCGCGTAACTCGCCAAAGATTCTAAATCAAAGCACATCGATCGCTTATCATTTCATCAAGGATCACGTGAAATGTGGTCCGCTTGAATTATACTTTGTGGGTATTGTAATACCAATTATGCATCTTCTCACCAAAGCCTTGCCTCCCGCTAGGTTTAATGAGTTGGTCCAATGATTGGTATGAGGTGTTTGACTCAAGAGGAATTGATGACCTCCTAAAACAAATTTTAAAACCCGTCAAACACCAAAACCTCTTTTGTAAATAATTTTCAAAAACAAAATACAAAAATATAAAATCTGATAAAACAACAAAACTATTCTTCTAATCTAATTTTCTTTCAACATGGTAAGTATTTCTTCCACAACACTTTAATCTTTCAACATTCAAGATTTTTCCTATCAAGTGTGAGGGGAGAAAATAATCACTTAACCTGCTTCAAAACATCTCGTGCTCTGCATGTTATCATATCCCTGCTTGTTTCTTTTATCAATGGTGGTAAATATTTCGTTCAAATGACACTCCTGACTATAATTTATAACCTTTCATTATTTTCTAAGTCGAGGGGAGTGTCACAAGTTTCTTTTCTTAAAATCTTTGTTGGTAACCAAAATGAAGTTAAACGGTTGATGAAAAAAGGAAAGGTGGAGGGACCAAAACCTGCCAAGCATTTAAAGTTATTTTAATAAAACACCTCCCACCTAATTTTATCACTTCACATTTAATACTCTCAACCTAACAAATCCTACTAAAAACGCTCAAGAAATCCGCTTCA